>RJWJ010000583.1:0-206162 GCA_004363605.1 Indri indri
GTATACAAGAGGTGCTATATCACCATTGTTTCTTAAAGCTGAATAGTACTCCATGGTATACATATACCACATTTTACTAATCCACTCATGTATTGATGGACACTTGGGCTGTTTCCACACCTTTGCAATTGTGAATTGCGCTGCTATAAACATTCGGGTGCAGGTGTCTTTTTCATAGAGCGATTTTTGTTCTTTGGGGGCGTGGATGCGGAGAGATAGGAACACTCATACACTGCTGGTGGGACTGCAAACTAGTGCAACCTCTGTGGAAAGCCATATGGAGATACCTTAAAGAGATGCAAGTAGAATTACCATTTGATCCAGCAATCCCATTACTGATGATAACTTTAAATATCAGCTTGGGAAATATTAAACAATAACACACAAATATTGATCAGCAATTTTATTATGAAATTCATATTTTGCATGCAATCACTGACTTTTAAGGAATTATAATTTGACTTTCAGAACTTTGTACAACAGGGTATACTTTGCTCAAAGATACATTTAAATGATAAGACTATCCCTGGTGGTACAAGGTCAGAATGCCATTCATATTAACTACTTTATCAAATGTGTTATGCAGAATGTATAATAGCTATTTGTTCACTATTAAAAAAATGAGGTGCCAATATTCATGGGAGAATGTTTTTTAAAAGTAGATTAGCTTCCAAAATAAATTAAGCATTAATATGTGCTAGACTGTTAAAGGACCATATATCTGAATTCTTGACTTAGTGGACAACAATATCTTGATACTTCTTTGAAATATATTTATTCTTTCTCAGTAGATTACTTAGACACTATGGAAACTCATACCTAATAAATGGCAATTAATATCTTTCAAAATTACATGTGGTTTTCAAAGTAATCATTAAAAACATTTTATTTATAAATGTAAAGGCAGGAGAGATGGAATTTTACTCCTTCGTGGTCTTGTAAAGTCTAGGGATGTACATGCACATCAAAATGAGCTGGAACCCATTCTACTAAGTGAAGTATCCCAAGAATGGAGGAATAAGGACCACATGTACTCACCATCAAATTGGTTTCACTGATCAACACCTAAGTGCACATATAGGAATAGCATTTATCAGGCATCGGGTAGATGAGAGGGGGGAAGAGGGGATGGGTATATACATACATAATGAGTGCGATGCACACCGTCTAGAGGATGGACACACTTGAAGCTCTGACTGAGGGAGGTGTGGGAGGGCAAGGGAAATATACATAACCTAAACATTTGTACCTCCATAATATGCTGAAATAAAAAAAAAAACATGGCCATGGCAATCATTTAATAAGCACGTTAATGGAACTCAAGTAGATTGAGAGAAAATAACCTAAAGTAGGACCTCTCTTCAAGTATATATTCCATGGTATACTCCAATTATTTAGAGCTAGGCAGTCACATTCCTAGATTGACTTTGATGGGTCAAATTTGTCTAGTAGGTTCACAAAGAAACTATATGACATTCTCTTATTGCTTTTGGTTTTAGGCACCAAGAAACCTGGCTTATTTGCATGACTGGATATGTGCTTAATAATATATAGTGATCCACAAATACTTCTGACACACATTGTTAGGTATTAGGGGGAATGTATTGTCCTCATCTTAAAAGGAGCTTATGTTCTACCTAGAAAAACCGAACTCATAAAAGCATATTTTTCCCAAATACACGTTAGTTTATATTTATTAACTTAATACTTCTTTGGTCCATCACATTTGTTTGCAAACTCCTGCTATAGAACCTTGCTCAAATTTGTTTAATTCAGTTTTGCAAAAATTATTCAAACTGTGAACACATTTGTTTTTCTCCAAACTCCTTCTGCCATACTATGCAGCACTGGAGTTTCTCCAGCACATCTGGGAAGCCCTGGTCTGGCAGGCAAGTGGTAGGCATTAACACACAGGCCCAGTTACAAAATTGAACAACAGTCATTTAACGTTTCAGCCTTGCTGTCTCCATTTGCAATATGTTGTGCAGTCGGGATAGATGCTCTCTAGAGGATCCTCAAACTCCAAATCTCCATGATTTCAATCGGACATTGAGTAGTAAACTCTATGCTGCTATTAGTGAGATAGATCTGAGAGGGAAGAGATCAATGTGGATTGTTTGATGTCTGCCTAATTAAATTTGTTGTACAGAAAGACAGATCCTTCTTAAATATTTCTGGACAGTCATTCTAGGATACCAGGTAAGAATGTATTTGATTTGTAAGTTTAGTTTCGCTGTTAATTTACCTATATTTAACATGTCAGAATACCACGTATCTATTAAAGTGTTAGTGTAGTGAGTATAATTTTGTTTTGCTTTTGAAAAATAATGTTATATACTTATTACATTAGAACAACATAATATTTCTGCCAAATATTCATGTGAACTATTTCCAGGTGTAGGTAAATGTGTTGATATAGATCCTTAAACATTTCAGTGAATTTGTTCTTCCTTCTAGTGTAGTCCACTCTGTAGTGACATATAAGACTTACTAATCTGTGATTTCTACTGGATAGTTAATGCCTACTTCCCATTCATTTCATATTGACTTTATTGTCTTTTTTTAATTATTAGGAAATCTGGACTGCTAAATTATTTTTTCTATTAGTAGTTTTACCTTTTATGTTTGGAGTGACAAGAAGGATTTTTAAAATGCTAACGGTATGCCGGCATCTTTGTGTGGTACCCCAGCTGGGTTTTAAGGAGTTTCTGGTATGTGTGCCTTTGATTGTATGTATGGCAGCAATTAGCAAATTTTCTCTCATAATAATGATTCTTCACCCCCCTCATTGTGATTTTCTCACTGTCTGCTCTGTCAAATTTATATAACAAAGGGAAGGATAATCTTAAAATGGAATGGTCATTTCTTGTTTTTCTTTCACCTGCATTCTCTGTTCTCTTTCCTTATCACCCATATAACCCCCTAAGCTAGCAGTCCTTAAGTTTTATTTTCCATCAGAATCATATCGTGTTTTTATTTAGAGAGCTTATATCTAGGCCTCATTTTACACAATCTCCTATTTAGTGGAATATAAATTGTACCCTAGGAATCTGGAATAAACTCTTTCTTAGCAAAACATCAATTGGAGAAATGAGAGTTGTAAATAATTGGAGAACGATGTTGTACCTTAAGAAATTAGATTGGTTCCTAGGCTATAAGCATTGATGTGGCAGGATACCTTCTAGCGTCACTGTTATTGGCATTAGTCTTTGGATGATAGAAGCTTTTATAGGGCATTCTGGTGTGGGAAAGAAAGAACAGTCTATTGCTTACTAGAGCCAAATTATTAAATTTCTATATTCTTTATTCTTCCATACTGGACATCATCTTACATAAAAAAAAAAAGAATTATTATTTTTAATCTAGAATTTTATCCTAAACCAAAAGCTACACAATTTACAAAGAGGTTAATAATAAGCAGAAAACATATCAAACTAGGCCAAAGTTAAGAAAATTTTCTGTATTTAATCTATCACCTACCAAATTGTATAACCTTGCACAAGTCACTTCACCGTTTTGAACCTTAGTTTCAAAATCAATTAAATGGATTAGATGATATCGAATTGCCTTCTAACTCTTATGTACTGAATTTGGAAGTAAGGGAGAGATTAGGTATGTAATATATTTTCTCCTTATTTTCTAGAAACAGTACATCTAGTTTTATAAGAACTCAGATAGGATGCCAGAGAAATGGAAGGCTACAAATTCCTAATTTTATAACAGTTTCCTACATACTACTTATAAATACTTATCATCATTCCCTTCTTGTGCACACAGCTATTGGCAAACCTTTCGTTTTTATACCCACAGTCCACTTACCTGAAATATTCTTGAGTTTATCTGATACAATATGCAATTGAGCCAGTATTGATATTATAATATTCAGCTACTAAACTAGTGAAATGTAGATCTGTGCTACCTTAAGTTTATTTTAATAGGCAAGATAAGATTATATAATGTAAAAGTGAAACTCTTAAAAAAGAGAGATTTTAGGCTTCACAGAAAACTCAATATTGATTATAGCCATAATCAAAGATTCATGTAATAGCATGGCAAACATACAGCGAAGTCATCACAATCCTAAATGTAGGTAGTTTTTTCCCTCGCCTATTCATGCAATAACTATTCATTTTTTTATCCTGGTAAGAATTTTTGACTTTATGAGAAAGAATTTTTAATAAGAAAGAAAATCAATGTTTGAAAGTGTTGGTTACCAATGAAGAATATTCTTCCCTTAAACACTTAGTATATCACTATTCCTTTCAAGTGGTCTTAAGCACGGAAATTCAGAAGGAACTTTTCTGGCATAGGGCAGAAAATATAAATATCACTTTTATCCTCCCCCCTCCCTGCTACACTTCTCATTCTCTGGTAAGCATCATTCTACTGTCTACCTCTATGAGGGGGAGATAAAATGAGGATGGTTAATGGGTGTAAAACATAAAATAAACAAGATCTAGTATTTGATAGCATAACAGGGTGAATATAATCAACAAAAAGTTATCATAAATTTTAAAATAACTAACAGAGTGGAATTAGAATATACCTACCACAAAGAAATGATAGATACTTCAGTGATGGATACTTCAATTATCCATTTGATTATTACAGATGGTATACCTGTATCAAAACATCACATATACTCCATAAATACATGCAACTATTATGTGCCTATAATAAATAATTTTAAAGAATTCCACTTTTATCCTTCAGAGCTAGAACCCCTCAAAACCAAATCAAACCCAAATTCCTCGAAACTCAGTAACGTATCCAAATACACATTTTCTGTGAGGAGAACATAACTCATTTGCCCCCAAGGAAAGGGCATCCAACACCTGTACAGGGATGTTCCTGAAACATTGAGAGAGAGAAAAAGGTCATGTAAAGAAAAGGTTCTTTCTCAAAGTCCTACAACCTAAAATGGCACAGCATTAGAAAGTGCATCCAGAATTGCTTTACCTGTATCTAAGTGCTTCTCTGGAAGCATAATATGAATAAGATAATCACAGGGAATATATGAGACACTTCATTAAAACTTCTCCCTTAGTTTCAAAAATTTGATGTATAACATGAATGAAATCTCTTAGTAAAGGCCAATACAGTTTTAAAAGTACATGATCTTTCATACGGAATTAAAAAGAGAGGAGTTTATTTTCCTCATAAACAAAAATACATTAATTGTAATAATATTTAAATTTAAAATATCCTAGTATTTTTAACCAACTATTCTTATTCATGAGCTCCTAAAAATATGTATTTATAAATAGCTCTTTATTAAAATGTATAGAATTATATCTAAATAGCAGATTTAAAATCAGACTGAAATTTATATAAATTTAGAGATGTCCTCTAATAAGTAAAATCTTTAAAAGGAAAGAAAACTTTAATTTTAATTAAAAAATCTCAATGTACATGTTCTCAAACATATATCTAATGTTGTCTAAATAAATATACTAACTATTTTACTATTTTATGATCTCATACAACCTTACTATTTTAGGGATATCTGCTTATAAATTTAAAAACTAAATATAAATATTTGTATAAAGGAAATAATTTTTCTGAGACATTATATATTCAATTATTAAGATTCATCTAAAAAGGTACATTTGTAAATATGAATGATTTGTAGTCATCTATAGAGTGATAGAAATGGCATAGCTGAATTACTATAATTCCCTGTACTTTATTATCATTTCTGATGAGAAACTCATTTGATATTTAAAAGATATGTTTGTGCACTCATATATGCATTATACAGCTACACTGATATCTACATAACTATCTACACATTATGACTCAATGCATTTTGTCTTATATTGTTAAGACATTTTTCAGGTGTAACACAATTATCTCTCACTTTCAGTATTTTTACAAGGAAAGTTGATGCTCTTTCTGCCCACGTATGATGGTAAACATGTTTATGCTCATAAAAAGGAAAAGTTGTTTGAATTGGTGTATTTGTTAAGAAAAGTTATACCCAAATAATGATTTCAGATATAATGCATTAAAGAAAAGAAGAGAGAAAATATTGTTAATCAAAATATAAAAACCTATTGAAAATATTTTAGGTTAATAACTAAAGGTTTCAAAAAAGTATAAAGCCAATTTTCATTAATTGGTCATTTTTTAAATTTCTATTATTGTTTTCAGCATAGAACTTTGGCTTTTATTTCTTATTAATCAGAGAAGTGAACCAATGAGGTGCAGCAACTGTAAAATTTCAAGCAAATATGACAGCTAATGAAAGTAATGAAAATACTTAAATTTATTAATCTCTTTGCAAAATAGATCCGTAAAATATGACATTAAAATTTTAACTTCTCTTATAGATTTTGCATAAATAATTTTTTAAAAAACACTTCAAATTTATTTATTTATTTATTTTTGTATTGTTTGTTGTTTATAGGGGTACAGATGTTTAGGTTACGTATGTTGCCCTTGCCCCCCCTTCCCCCCAAGTCCCAGTCCCAAGTGCATTTTTTACAGGTCACTGAATTTCTAAGTATTCAATGAACAGTAAACCCTTTCAAATTGAGATATTTTTCCTTTGAGAAATGAAAGCACATAGCATCTATGAGTGTCTTGGTGCTACCACTCTAGATATTATTTAGAATAACTAAATAATTAAGAATTTTACTATGACACTTTTGTTATAACAGATGGACTACCTAGTATACAACTATTGACTTTATCAAACATGCAATCATTTTGATGTTTATTTGTATTACATCATAAGATGTAATTTTATGAAACGTAACACATATAGAAAATTCTTCATGGCCTATTTTCATCTTCATTTCCTGCTCAAGAAATTATGTCTTCCTCACTTTTAGAAGAAAGATATTTTTACATATTTTACTTCAATCATTTATTTGATGTTTCCCCAAATATTCACTGTTAATTAGGACACTAAAGTAATATGAAAGTTCAAGAGCTAACAGGTCAATGATTGGTATACTGTTATGTTGGGAAATTAATAATTTGGTCATTTCAAATTCTATATAATAAATTATTTTAGTTTGTATTTATTAATCATGCACAAGTGGTGCAGGTGAAAGGATGAGGTCATGAGTTTCTGTGTTTCATGTTTAGAGAGTTCCAAATGTTAGGGACTTATTTTTTTTTAATAGTCTTATAAGAATTTTAAAAAATAGGAAAAATTTTTATATCAAGCCATCTGATTTGTTTCTGATTTAATTGACTACAGTCGATTGTACGGCCAGTTTGAAGTTACCTAAAATTTGATAAGCCTGTTTTGTCTTTATTTAAATTTCCAAATAATTCTTTTAAGATGAGTATAAAAGAATCTTTGTTATCATCTGTCACACTGCTCCACTACCATTAATTAGACATTTCTGGAACACTTATTGAACTCAATTGTACATACCAACCCAGCCTACATGCCCCCATGTATTCCACTACAGGACAAAGATTTCTCTCTCTCTTTAAATAATTTATATAATAAATTTTGTTACTGATTACTGAAGACAATATTTTAGGCCAGTGCATCAAACCCCATTTTCTCGGCCATTCTCTCTTGCAGTTCTTTTGTACCCAAGTGCTCTGTATGCATGGCTATACAGCTGTCAAGAAATGAAAGACATTAAAATAACAGCATAGGTTTAATATTAAGTTTTCCTGGGAAGGAGGGGAACAGAGAAATAATGACTTTACATTAAAGTATGTCTATCGTTGCTCAATTTTGATTTTTAGAATTGAATTTTTATTTATTTCATAATATTTTTCTCGTTGTTCTGCTTCTACTCTTTTCCTGCTGACTAAGGGAGTCTGAAGCAATCTACTGTAGTCTTGAGAAGCTTTGTTGACTATTGCACTTTCTCTCCTAGGGCTTCTGCTGCTCTAAATTTTTTCCTAGGTAAAACACCGCTCCACTGTTTAAAAAAATTCCACAGTGATGGCTTCATGGTTTTCTTGTAATATTACTTCTTTTCCACTCCAGAATCTAAATGTTCTTTTGGAATAGCTGTAGTGTTAGAGTGATTTTTGTTGCTATTTTAAATTACATTTGTTCTACATGTCTAATTAAGTTCTGCTTGTCTGCATAACGGATCAGTCATAGGTTACCATATTAAACAGGGCAGAGCACTCTTTCAAGCTTGCAATAATTTGTATGGCTATATATTGTTTTATTGTAACATTGTTTCCTCCATATCTTGTTGCTGAATGTTCAAAAATTGCCAATATATGCCTTATTTATTTTATCCAGATGAAAAATAAAACACCGACCAAAACTAGGATTTAGCTTTTTATGAATGTGGGAGATTAGAAAATTGATGAATAAATTAAATCTCATTGGATTACATATAGTCTTTTTCTAGGAGCTTTCCTGTAAGTATTACTGAAATATATTTGAAGTATCAAAAACATAGCAGAGTCAAAATGAATTTACATTGTAGTTTGTCACTTTAAAGTATATTTCCTGAAAGTGTCAAGCAAGGTACAGGAGACTCATACATACTATGGAATGGGTCTCTTGAAATTGTATGGATTTTACAAATAAGAATTATCACAGATAGAAAAACCTTCATCAACTGCATTTTCAGAATCAGCATTTTTTGAAAGTGAATGTAATTCAAAAATTTCCTTCAATGATTTCATTTTTAAATTAGATACAGTGTAAAGCGGTTTTAAAATACCAAATAGGATTATCATAGTCTTTTGTCTAATGCAATTTATTCTAACTGCTGAACATTAAGAAAATGCTCAAAGAACAAAATTTCATACAGATCAACACGCTAGTTAAATACTGTTTTATGTTGCTGGTCTTCCATTGCTATGCATAGAATGCTAGTCTATGCTGCTTATGTCTAGTTGTTTTGTAACAGCACATTGCTTTATCACGATATGGTATAAGTTACACAGCTCTCCAAAAAGATAAAAGGTATATCACTTAAGTTTCTTAAAATGTCATATCTTAGAGTTTGGAACCTAAATTTTCTTGATTCATTATCATTCTAATACCGTAGATGAACATGTTTCACCTTAGGTGCATTATCCCATTAAAATCATCAAACATAATGGATAATAATGTAGGAAGTGCATTTGTTCAATCAATTTTACTGTAAGTACTCATTTTTAAAAATCCTCAAATGTTTTCAGAATTGCTTGACTATAGCTTAGAAATATTGTGTTTCTAAAATTATATTTAGGGGTTAATGAATACTATACTCTGATTTGGTAGAGTTAATGTTTGATTTGATTGGACAATTTCAACTATACAATAGTTGCGTGACAATTTATTCCAATTGAATAAACAGGATTTTGCATTTTGTTATATACAGGTGCTTGAATCCATACATTATAATTCTGATGAAATTTCCAGTTGGTTGAAGTCTTGGCAGGTTGCGAAGGTTAAGATGAGACCCACAGTGTCCATCCAACTTCTTCAGGACTCAATTTTTCTTAATTGAAAACCAGGCCTGCTCTACTAGTTGAAGCTAGAGGAATGTTCTTGATCCTTAAAGTCATATTCTTACTCAGAAGTCAGAGTAGCATATGGAATCCTGATTTTTTTTAATGTCATATGTGGCCTGTTCTGCTTCCTCATGATATAAAGCTCAATTTGGCTCTGAGCCCCAACCTTTGCCGTTGGTATGCTGTGGGCTTTATCTAGGGTGTCTTCTTTACCTGCTTTTAGATACAACGCTGTGGGGTTTCTCTTCATTCTTCATTTGCATTGGCTGTTCTTTAAGCAATAAACATTTGGGATATAGATAAATAGAAAATTTCATAAAATGATATTTACAAATGTTGCTGGGGAGACAAATAATTAGTGAAGCATTCACACCAATAAAATATTTGATAGTTTACTCTAGGTATAAGCACAGAGACATAGGAAAAGATTCTGATATTCAATGTACATACTCACAGCTAAAATCCTTCCTTTTTATCCTCTAGCTGATCTTTGCATCTCTCTTGTGGTATGTAATGAAGAAACAATGGAGAACAATGTTTCTTCCTGATATCAAAGAAGCCCTTTCTCTAGAGGAACAAGCAAGAGCTATAAGATTTTGGGAAAAGTTCAGTAGTGACAGAACATGCCAATTCCTCACCCTGATTTATTAATATAGGTAGGAAAGCATCAAGCTTTGAAAAGCTAGACTTGTCTTAGGAATTAATGTTGTGGTGATTTTTGACCTGGCATTAGGGCTACTATAACATTAATTTCTATATTTCAATTTATGGACTAAGTGAAGCTATCTAGGACATCAAGTTGCTGACAAATTTAGTCAGCCTTTCCTTGTACCTCCCATACCTGTATGTTTTACTTTAAAAAAAGACAGAAGGAAAAGGCACACATAAAGATTTCCACAAAGTAATCAAGACTTTGTTCATAGGCACTGTGAGTCAAAGATAAGGTAACCTAAGGTGGATTTTTGAATAGCAATACAAATATAGAATACAGTCTATTCACATTTTATTGCTGGGCAACAGTGGGCAGTCAGAAATTCCCTAGGAAACAGAACTTTAAATAAAAAAAGGCTACTGTAGAAATGTTCAGGGTAAATAAAAAGCACTTACAATGAATAAGCCTGTGTGAGTTCGTGGAAGAACATATTCCTAAGGGATAATTCTTAATTATCTGTTGATTTAGGTATGTCTGTGTTATAATGTCAAGAGGAACAAAAACCAACAGATGAGACAAAATTTTAGAAAACTTGGATGAGGATTTCCTGGCAGTATATAAGAAAAGATTCAGGGAGACTTCAAAAAGTAATTATATAAATATAAAGAGGAAGAGATTTTAGCGTAACCATAAATAAAGTCTTATTCATTCATTCATTCATTCACCTGTGTAAGAAATAATCACTGAGCTTCTACAAAAAAATATAATACGGTGTGCTAGTCTCCTGTGTAATTTATTGTGAGGAAGCAAAAGATAAATAACCCTTGGATTCTGTATATAAGAAACTTAGAATACTATATACAGAAAAATGGCATGTTCACAAATGAGAAAAATCTAAACCGTAAATTGCCAAATGTCATAAGAGAGGCACAGAATAACTGCCTGGGAGTTCAGAGAAAAATGCGCCCAATTCTAGCTTGCAGTTGAATGGTAAATCAGGAATTTCCCATGGAAGAAAAAATATTTGATTTTGACTCAAAGCGAGAAGTACATTAAATATCTTGCATAGGAAGAGGAATCCCATTTGAATGTAAGCAAAGACATTTATGTGATATCATGTAAGAACATGAATACTTTAAAGAGTAGTTGGAATTAGATTGGTGGAAATTCAGATTGAGAAAGAAGAGTTTTGACAGCATTGTTTGGAGGGGGGAGGTAGTGTTAGGATGACATACTAAAGAGATTGGAATATTTTTTAAGGAACAAGGGATCCACAAATGTGTTTTGATCAAGAGAGAATTGTTTTGCTAGGACAAATAGATTTGATGGTTTGGAAAAAGTGGTATGTATAGCAATAATTAGAAAGCCATTCAATGAATTCAGACAAAATATATACAAGCTACTGAAATGAAAGCAGAGGCCGTGGCAATGGGGATCAGAAGGTAAAGCAATGGAACATTATGAAGGTGGCAGTGATATGACAGAGAAATGATACCATGTAAATGGGAATGGGGAAGATGAAAGCAGTGAAGATGGGGATTTTCACTTAGGATTCCAGAGCAATAAAGCTGATAGTAACAGAAAAGGCAATATAGATAAGGCAGAACTGGTTTGGAAGAGAAGATATTTCCTTTCATTTGTAGCATCCCGTTTTGGGGTGTTAGCGAATCATCCAGAATAGCCACCCCAATATGTAGTTATAAAAGAGGAACTGTATTTGGACACAGGTCCCTTATTCACTTGTTCCATAACAATATGCTATGTTTTGGAGAAATGATGAGTCATAAGATACAAATCTCTTCAATCAATGATCTAATAGATGACATATCCATCCAAACAAGCACTTATAATTCAGTATGAGTAACCTACTATTTGGATATTAATGAAAACATGAATCTTAGCCTTGGCCCATCAGGGAACATATTATGGTAGTGAATTCTAGGCAGCTTATGAACCCATAAAAGTTAACAAGGCAGGGGAGGGAGGGGAAAAAGAAAGCAAAATGGTTAGAAGAGAAAAGCATCTATATTCAGCATTCAACAAATAACCTGCTAAAGCTGAATAAAATATTGGCCTGTCATAACATCTAGTTGCCTAGATAAGTGGTAAGTTTGGATGATTATGTGAACAAAAAGAATTATGAGAGATAGAAGAAAATTTAGGGTAGGTCAACCCTTTGTAAGTACCCGCATAAGGTACAAGTAGTAGGAAGAGAGGGAAAAAAAAGTAGGACGCAGAGAGAGAGAGAGAAGTATCCAAAGAGGTAAGACAACAAATGATGGTTACAAGGACGATATCATGCTATCATTAAACCATTTCACAAAGGTATGGCATCAGCTGAGATTTTTCACTGACACTAGCACATAAAAATGTCTGGAATGCAAGAATGGGGGGGTGCTTAGAAAAGTTGAAAAGTTTCACAAAAAGGTATTGAGTATATATGAATATTTCATAAGTTTTGGTAATGAAAGAATGGAAGAAGATATACGATTGGCCAATAAGCACATAAAAAGATGCTCAATATCACTAATCATTAAGAAAATGGAAATCAAAACTACAATAAGATACTGCTTCACACCTTTAGAATGGCAATTATAAAACAAAACAAGATAACTAATGTTGGTGAGGATGTGGAAAAATTACAACCCTTGTGCATTGCCAGTGGGGTGGTAAAATGGTGCAGCCTCTGTGGAAAAGAGTCTGGCTGTCCCTCAAAAAATTAAATGCACAATTATCGTATGATCCAGCAAATCTACTTCTTGGCATAGACCCAGAATAATTTGAGGCAGAGACTTAAACAGATAAATTTACAGGCATGTTTCTAGCAGTATTATTCAAAACAGTCAAAAGTTGTAAATGACTCAAATGTCCATCAGTCATTCACTAGATTTAAAAAATGTGGTATATAGACACAATGGAATATTATTCAGCCTTAAAAGAAACGAAATTCTGATACAGGCTACCATATGGATGAATCTCAAAGACATATGCTAAATGAAATAAGCCAGACAGAAACAGACAAATACTATATGATTTCACTTATGTGAGGTAACTAGAACAGTCAAATTCAGAGATGGAACATAGAATAGTACTTACTAGGGACTCGGAGAGGGTACAGAGTTTCAATTTGAGATGACGAAAATGTTCTGGAGATGGATGGTGGTGATGGTTGCAAAACGACATGAAAGTACTTGATGTCACTCAACTGTACAGTTAAAAATTGTTAAAGCGGTAAATTTATATCATGTGCATTTGAACACAATAAAAAATATAAAAAAAATAAAATGGCAGATTAAGGACTAGATTGAGGGGATGCATACTGTAGAAGATATTATTATGGTAAATATTTGTATCCAACAAAATAACCATATTTTTGAGTTGAAGAGTACTGAAGAAAAACAAGGAGAACATGATGGGGACGTATGCTTAGAAGAAATCAAGTTGGAATCAAAAATACAATTCTTTAAAACTTGCCTTTTATTCGGCTACATAAGACACAAGTAGGTAGTTAATTAAAAACCCAAATAAGCATAGGAACTATTTAGTGTATTACATCAGATGCAGCATATATTAATATGATCGCTCCCTATTTTGTGTGGTTTTCAGTTAAAAATTTTATTACTCGTCAGTTTTTCCACTGGTGGAACATCATGCTGGGTGTTTGATAATGACTCAGGGAAGAGGTGGGAGGAGGGGGAAGTGGTTCCAATCATGCTATTGTTAAAAAAAAAAGCAAAAACTTCTGGTGGTTTTATGCAAACATGATTCATAAGCATCAATTGTCATAGCAAAAAGCTATCCCCCAAACTCCATAAAGCCTCCATAAATGTATTATTTTTCTCGATAACCAGTGTGCCTCTAGAATTTATCCGCCCAACCAGGCCACTTGAGAGTGAAAGAGGTTGATAAAAATGACATAGACACACACACACACACACACACACACACACACACACACACGCACACATACATCTCAGGCATAAACTGGCAGAGTCCCTAAACAAAGAGTGTGGTACCCTATTTAAGGCTAATTTTGAGGGTTAGAAGGGGTAGAAAAAAATAGTAAAGATTCAAGAGGTCTGTATTTAATGAGCTTAGCCATGAACACACTTAAATGGCTTGGTGCACCATAATGGGAAGGTATGGAAAGAACAATCCCAATTTGAGATTGCCACACTAGAAACAATAGCTTCATTTAAATTTCTTCTTCTTGTCATGAGGGAAAATTTAAGAGGAAAGCATAGTATCACATTAGTCTCCAAACCTTTTCAATTTCTACAGAAACAAAAAGCAAACATTCTAAATTATTTATCATAGTCACATATTATTTTCAAATAAATAAAATTTATAATAGAGTTGTGACCTTACGTGCAATATTTTATATATTGATTTACCATGTATAATCATTAACATAGTACATTTATATTTATATATAGTATTGTCCAATTTCACTGTGTTATTGCTTATATTTTTCATGCCTGTGAAATTTTTGATGCTGAGTCTTTGGTTTGAACTGCATCAAAACACTTGTCACAGAGAAGATAATCTACTTAAGACAATATTTACCTAAACATTGCAGTAAAAGTGAGTGACTATAAAAAAAATGATAATAATAATAATACCTGGTCTATGAGACACTGGAAAAACTACAAGTGTTAATTGATGAGGACGTTTAACATTGTATAACAGTTCCATCTCAAGCAGATCTTTCCATATGAAGCTGAGATGAAAGAGATTTTAGAAGGATAACTTTACACAGAAGAGAAAAAGAACAGGTGGGACTTGTCCCTTATTCCCTTATTGTCCTGTTTTATTTAGGAGGTCTACTCAAAAAGAAAACTGGGGTGGGGGGAAGAGGCAGTGGGGAGGCAGATTTTATTCTATCACCTCCATTTTTTCCTTGCATTTTCCCCATTCTATAGCTCCAGCTTTGATTTAAGCCACAACAAGAAACACCACACCCTCATTTCTTAACCTGATATCTACCAGGCCCTTAACAATTGCCAGCCCTTTACTTAAAGCATATATAGTGCTGAAAATGTGAAGAGAAAGGCAAACATGGAAGGGGATCCTTAAAATTAAAAATCATTGGTTAGAAACTCTGTTTTATAATGCAAGGATATGAATCCACAAAAGGTTTTTCATAGATCAATGAGTCATGCTTTACCATTAATAAAAAAGGTGGCACTGTTGAACTGTCAAAAGAAAGATGCATTTAAGGAAATGCAAAGGCTTTTGCACTTTGTTCAGTTTGAGGATACACACACATGCCTTATCAGAAAAATTACACTCATCTACTCTGAGATATGAGTGCTAATTACTTATCTAATTATTTTGGTGAAGATAGCATAGGAATAGAAATATATAATAGGAGGGCAAAGTAGGAGGAAAGACCTCAAAGCTCCTTGTTTTGAATGGTCTTCCAAAATGTCCCCTCAGACATGATTTGCCTCTTTCAAGCTCACAAAGGAAGCTCACCTGGGATCATTCAACATTGATTTATTATATAAATGTCTAAAATGATTCTCTTCTAATGTTCTAGGAGTTTTTAGAAGTTTCTGTTTATCATTCAGGGCATCCATGTGTCTTGTCTGCATTTTTCTCTAACCAACCTTTGTTATAAATAGATAATGTAGCATGAGTAACTTCTTTGTGACATTGGATCACTGTGGCAGATTTTGTTCCAATTCTTAGGCAAACTTGCGTCTTAAAAGAGTCTGTCTTCCTTCTTCTGAGCATTTCAAATAATTTAGGTATAAAATAATATTTTATATGTGTATACGAAATTTCTTTCTCATCATAATATCTATCATGAAAGAGAATAGAATCTAAATTAGATAAAATTCAAATTTATATAAGATGGTCCAGAAGTTAGTTTTTATTTTCTTTTAAAAACTCACGTTTTTTAATTTAAATATTTTGGCTTTACTTTATCAAGAGGCCACATAGTTCAAATTTAAGCCTTTACGCCCCAGATTTTATAGTCTTTACAGTATACTAATCTACTTATTGTCTATGTTTATATGAGAGCTTTGAAATATTTTGATGGAAATATGTATTATTGTTCCATAAGAATGCCCCCAACTTTCGATTTTATCTTAACATTAGCAAAACACCTCAATAATAATAGCCAAATTATTGCTTCTATTTCCCAGTTAGGATTCTGTGCTTCAGTGGTGGCTTAAATGAATTGAAATGGGACAGGAGAGTGAACAAATTTCATTAGAGCAGCTATATAAAAAAATAATGGCTAGTTTTAGATTTCTAAAAACAAAGCCTCCTATTATTTCTAAGTTCTTAACATTTACCAATTAAGAAGCATCCCTTTATCACCTCTGCACACAGTTACAAACTCATAGTTAGAGGTGTGGAAAGGATTCTTGATAGAAACTCCTGAAACATGGAATAAAATGCCTCTTATTTCACCAGACACTAAAATATCACAGACCCATTTATCCTTCGTCATCAGCATTCCACCGAAAACCGACAGCCAACTTTATACCAGTTGTCCGGTGTGTGTCACATAGAGAACAAATTTGGTATATTTATGTATGAAATCTCAGGATATTGCCCCTTCTTTGGAAATTCTGCAGAAAGTAGGACCTTTTTTTGGCATTTAAGAGCTGTAAACCTGTGTATCCTAAAATACACTGTGTAAGTAAACTTTATGACCAAAGTCATAAAGTGTGGAAGATCCCCCAGCATTTTAGAATTCTTTATGTCCTCTGTGTAGCTGACTTACCAAAAAGTGGGACGCAAAGTGAATGTTATATGATCTGCCTCTTGAATAAATTCGACCTGTAATTCTCACATCCTTACAATCATTTTTGTAAGTGAATTATTAAGAAAATTCTGCAGTATTACATATGAAGTACTTTAGTTTTGAAGATTTCTATTCTAAAAAGCTTATATTTACTTTTTTGCATTCAGAGTTAATTCTTCTATAAAAACAATATTAGTAGCATTAAGGTCTCTTATTCAGTCTGTATATGTGAAATATTGACAATATTAACATTTGACTTTCTTAAAGCCATATGCACTAAAATATTCAATTATAAAGAAAAATATGTGTAATAGTATTAAACAGCTCACAAAATATATAGCATTATTGCATATTTCTGTATAATTTATATATGTATTTTATATATTTTATATAAGTATATATTTATATATATTACACATATATATAATTTAATAGCATATATTTATAAATTATAAATTTCTGGATTTGGTTGCTGATAAAAACTTTTACTCATACATAAACCATATACAAAAGTATTTGTTTTAGCCAACTCTGATACTTTCTCCCCCAGCCTGGACTTTTCTGTGTTCCTTGGTTTTACGCTATCTTGATATCTCCTTTTTCTCTTGGAAAAAGCTATGCATTTCTTCATTCATTAACTGATTACTTTGTTACAGGTGCCATGGCAATCAATCTCTCTTTTCCTGAATGCAGAGCAAAAAGATGCCAAGAGATTGGGCTCTGTTGCCCACTAATTTATAACAGATAAAGAAAATTCAGGTTGAAAACAGGCTCATGACTAACTAATCCTGAGCAATTTAATTGAACATCAGTATATAATAACATCTCTTAGAATAATGATTGGGATGCAATGAAGTGAAGTACATAGGATGCCTGAGACCTAGTAGGTGCCACTATATTTTTTAGTGGGTATGTAGAAAAAGGATTGTATGCAGAGCAAGGGTACACCAAAATAACATTCTAAGTTTCTTAGAATTAAGAGAACAAGATCATTCTTTCAAGAACATCGCTTTAGACAAAAATCAAAGGTAAAACTAAACAACACTACATGTTGATACTGAATATTCAATGTATATACTGAAATGTTTTATATTACATACTTTTCAATATAATTAAGGCAACTTTATTTTAATATTTATTAATATTAGCTTTATTTAAGTTTTGGCGCTGTAGGCTATCCTACTTATCCAGAGTTCAATGTGAGGCTAGCCTTCTTCCAGGCTGTACCCCTGTGGAAAGAACTGCAGAGAGGAAGGGGGGTGAAGCATATCATGTATTTTTAAATTTATGATATTATGTAATTAAATGGTAACTTCATTATTAGTCTCTTTCAAATCTCTCTTAGTTTGCATAGTTGTAGGCAAGCAGGGTGGTGGCATGAGAACAAAATAAAATTTAGTCTCACGCAATTTCCTCTATAAGATTTTTTTTCTAAACTAGTTAAGCTATTGCTAGAGACCAGTCTTAGTGATATGTTCGTGTGACCTTGTTATTTTTACCACATAAAGCATGAGTGTGGGATCCATAATTAGTGGATGTGGTAGGAACAGCAAAGACATTGGAACTGAGCTCTGAGAAAATCTCTCTCTCTGATGTTCCTCCACAGCTGGGGTTGCATACGTAATTTATCACAGGGTAGGTCTGCGTGTGTGGTCGGGGAGGAAGGGTGAACAATGGATGAGCATAGGTAAACGTCATGCCCTAAACTGATGGGACAGAAGTGTGAATCGTGGTGAAGGTCAAGGGAGATAGACATCCTTAGAGTAGGTACAGGTAAATGAGGAGGAGCTATGGCTTCGCTAAGCAACAAGTAGTTATTAGTCTGACCACTCTGCCCTGGCTTACTCAGGACACTAGAAAAATTAGGTCTTGGTTGCATACTGTCTTCACAGATAGAGTCTGGACCTGGAAGTTATTTCAACAATAATTAACAAGCCCAGACAGGGCTTGAAATTTCTGTAGTTCTGAAAATAACCTGGCTACTGTATGATGAATTGGCTCTTTCATGGCTAAACTCAGACATAACTCTGTAGTGCTTATTGTCATTAATAGCTTAAATAGTTCAGTAAGCATCAGATCTGGTGTGAGATAGGTCTGTGTTTAAACACCTGCTTTCCCACCTATTAACTGTGTGACCTTGGGCAAATTTCTTAACCTTCACAGACTCAGTTCCCTGGTATGTGAAATCAGGATAATAATTTTTGTGCTGGTTGATATATTGCCTGGCACTCAGTGCTTTTCCTTTGACCATTTTTTTCCTCTATGACCATTCATTATGTTAAAGGGAAAGGATTAAGAGGAATCTTGATCTTAGTTCACATACAGAAATGTTCATATAACGAATATTCATATAATGGGGCCTATTGCAACCACATTGGAACATTTTACACAAAGCCCTTTTGCTATTCTTAAACATTCTGAAAACTCTTAATGAAGTCTTAAATGTTATTTCATTTATATCTACCTGGAATGCTTAAAATTTCAAGTGGAAGAAAAACCAATGATGATTTAATAGCCAATTTACTTCTGATAAATTTCTACTTCTTTAACTACTTGAATGCTCTTTTTAATGATGTCCTAATTCTTGCTACCTACAAGGTCTGATCTACCTTAACTTATTCCTGGAAATGACAGTCAATCTGAGATGGAAAATGCTATAAGTTAATAAGCAGAATTTAAAAATGACCCTCAAGAGCAGCAGATGAATTGCTAATTAGAATTATCACTGTTGCTTCAATAATACTGTTCTAAAATCTGAATTATGTCAGGATATTAAAAGTAGAAAGTTCATTAATGTTTTTAATGCATATCTATTATTTATAAAGCAAGTATTAGCTGGCAGTATAGACATGAGGATATTATCTACTTCTCACTGCCTTGTCTTCAGAATTTCTTATTTCTCCGTCCTGGGAGGAACAGTAGAATGAGACTGAGCTCTGCAATCAAATAGGTCTAGGAAAGGTGCAAGACTCAGGACAAGCACTTACCAGTTGTATGATCTTGAACAGGTGATTTAATCTTTGTGATCTTCATTTTCCTCGTTTGTAAAAATCTAGGACAATAACTACCCCAGGAGTTTATTATGTTAATTTAAAAGGTTATTAGTATGTAATATTATTAATGTACATTAAATATTACATATTATTAAATATCGATGTACAATAGTTAATGTTTAGTGGTAGATTTTCTATACATGGTAATGTTTGTGTGATTGTTCTTATTGTCACAGTATCTGCTTTCTTATTTTCTTAATCTCAATCATGGGCTTTTTTTTTTTCCATATTGAGACAATGTCAGTGACACCTCAGTTAAAGAGGTGGGAGCTCATGGTGATGACAAGAGTGTGTTGAATTCAATCACTCTCTTTTTCATTCAGTCCCTCTTGCATACATCTTTGAGCAGTATAGCTGTAGATGTGGGTGGGAGCATACAGGATCCCACTAACTGAACCACACATCGCTTCCACATTCATGACTTCACCATCATCAGCGATAGAGTCCAAGCAATGGCCAAACCACTGACTTTGTATAAACACACGTGCATGCTTTCTCTTGCATAGAGGGATTCTTTTTTGATTTCTTTGTAGCACTAGCTTAAAAATAAGAAAATTAGAATAATAAACTTCAACATCTGAGATATCAAAGGTTTGCTTTTATGTATTTACTAAGAATTTATACTATTATATGTATAAAAATCAGTGAAAGTACTGAACAAATGTGATTATTTCTATCAAATTATAGAAAATGATCATCTTCACAATCACATCCTCACCTGAAGACTCATTTTCTGGTGTATGGTGAATACGTAAATTTTATAATTTTTCTCTGTTAAATATGATGGTCAAAATTGATTCCCAATGAGTCGTCTTTCAAAAATAATAAAGGATGCTTTAAAAATAGATACAAATAAAAATAATCCTAAGAAATATCATCTGTCTCTGAAAGAAAGCTAAAATAATCCAAGCTTGAATATAGCAGACTTAATTAAAACAAAATTAACATTGCTGTTGTGTAACTAATGGCTTGAAAATGGTAATATTATGAGTCATCAATTATGGATTAGTGTAAAAAAGAGTAGATGCTGTAGACTTGAATGCCGCTATAAGCAGCAGGGTGGTTTTTTTTTTTCTTTAAGATATTTATCTGAAATATATTTGTCAGATTATAACATGGCATTATAGTTGATTACAAATGACAATTATACTGTCACTAATGAATTGTTTTTCACTAAAAAACTATTTACAAGGTGTTGATAGGGATTAGGGTATTTTTATCAAGTATTATTTTTTCCCAGACCTAAGTTGTTCATTTACCATATATTTTTTAAATAGGTCTAGAATAAAATTTGAGGTGTTAAATACTTAGGATATTTATTATTTTATTTTGTTCCTGTATATGAAGTTAATGTTTATTTTTTTATATTCCTTGGGGAATTTTATTTATCTTTTATGAAATAGTAGTTGATTCTGCCTTGTTATGATGAAAGTTCATGAGGCTCTTCACAATTCCTAAAATTGTTGTTCTCTTCTTAACTTTGTTTTTTATGCCTCTTATATTGAATTTTTGTTCAACCTCTGCTTTTCTGAAATGCCAGTTCCCTCTGCCAGACTTCCTTTCAAACTCTCTTCCTTATACAATCCTACCCCCATATTTATAACTCTTGCTATTTTGCCTTATGTAAGTTTTTTTCTCAATAAATTATAAATTCATCAAGGATTGTGATATTAACCATTTTAGCTATTAATTCTCTTAATATTTTATATATACTTACATAAGAAACATAACTAGAAAATGCCCACTGAAAATACATAAAATATTAATAAAATTGATATACTAAAATATCACTTTATTTTTAAATTTGTAATAAATAAAAAAATAGCATGTTTAATATAACCATGCTTTTGTAAAAACATTGAAGAAGTTTAATAATGTACATTTATGTTGACAAATGAAAATACTTGGTTATTGTTTAAAATCTAAAGCTCATTAGATTCTATCAGAGTAATAAACTTTATTTAAATAAAGTAATAATAAATATAGAACAGATAACTTTTTCTCAATATTCTGTTCCATTACCTTAACACTTGGATTTCACTGTCATTCTTTTGAGGGGTTAAATTAAGTTGTTTACTTAGGCTTTATGCATTTGTGTTGAGAGGTTTCCTAGGGAAGGCACACAGACTATAAGATAGATGGCCCTGCATCTCCAGAAATCTCAGCTGGGCACATTCACTTGACAAATCTTCATTGTAATAAACAGGCAATTTTAGTGAAACACATTGTGAAGCACAATCCAAAAGTCATCTTTCCAAAAAGGAGCTTAAACTCCTTGGAAAAGTTATCACCTCAAATTCAGAGATACTTCGAAATGCAAATGGCCCACTTGAGATAACCAGCACCTGTTGTTCTGCCTTGATTATGTCTTCAGGCCTCAATTTCAAGTATAGGAGAGAACAGAAGGAAGGTGTTCTTTTGATGAGCTCTGCCCTCAGGGTACCAAAGGCAGAGGGAGAATTGCTAGGCAGTATTCATTCCCAATTCCTTCCTGGCCATCAGTAATTACAAACCACTTACTGTCATTTTGAGATGTGTATAAGGTATAACTTTTCTCATATGCTGCCTATTTTTCCACAGTGGTTAGCAATTAAACTGAAAATTTAAAAGAGGATTCATCTGCTGTCTCTGGGATATACAGGAAATGAAACTCCTAAGAAGAAATTATCACATACTCATTACAGTTCTTGAGGGAAACAGAGCATCAAAGAAGTGTGGGCGATGACAGCCACCAAGATGCAGAAGGAGAGCATTAGGCAGGAGACAGAGAGAAGGGAGAATGTGACGAGGGTCAGACCTGAGAACAGGTCCCCAGGATTATCACACCAAGGATATGGTCATGAGATACTAATTCAAGGATGTCCGCAGATGACCAAAGCTATACAGAAGACAAGAGAAACATCAATAAATGATTTAGATGTAATTTGTGTTATTTTGTATTCAATACCATTCATCAGTAATTTTACCTATCTTTGGACAACTCTCTTATTTTCCTATTAGTCATTTTTCTGTCTTCTTAAGCCTCCCATTCACCCATATTTTTCTTATTCCTGCATCCCAATAAATTAAAAAATGTAATCAAACTCATTTGGCGTAAACTAATTAAGTTTTCTTCTTCCGCCTTTCAAATGTATTGACATTTTCATTTATCTCCAATTTATCTTCATTTCTTATGTTGCTCACAGAAGATGAGGTGCCCCTTCCTTCCCTTGATCAAGGCCAATCTTTTGACGTTTACACTTGATTCCATCCCCCTTTTTTTTTGTTCATCAAATACTTCCCTCTGTCAGTATCTCCTCTATTTCATTTATCTTTGTCCTCTAACTCTGCCAGTCATTTCCTCATCCTGTCTGTAAAGAATTCTCTTCTTTCTTCCCTTTCTATAACCTTCCCAAATAACTAGCCTTTTATTAATCATACACACCTAACTATACTTACTTTCTCTACTCTCTTAGTTTTAATTGATTCACCAACACATTTCAGTTTGGTATAATCCCCAAAACTCTAATTAAACATCGAAAGTGTAATTCAACAGTGACTCAGTATTGCCAAATCCAGTGAGAACATTCATTCAGTGTACGAATTGGACCTCTCCATCGTATACTGTACATCAGGCACAACTTTCTATTTCAGAACTCATTACTCCCAGGCATTCTGTTATGCTATTTACTTGATGTACTTTTCATTTGCGAGCTCCTGCTCTACCTGTCATTTACATATTAGGGTTGCTCATAAGTCTCTCTGAAATTCATCACTCTTTCTTTTCTCTGTGCTTTCTCACATATTTTCTAGTTTTTTGCAGGAGACATGAATGACTTTGACTCCCAATCTACATCTTTAATCCAGGCCCTTTTCCCGACTTTTATATTCATATATGTATTTATAGCTAAATATAGTCTCTTGGAGGCTCTGTAGTCATCTTAAATACATCAACTTTCACTGTTTTTCCTCTGTCCTTGCCTGATCCCATTTGATAGTGCTACCTGGATGCTCAAGAAAAGTATCTTAAAATCATGTTAAAACACCCTCTACCTCCATTGTCTTACTAACTTTTTTTCATTGTCTACCCAAATTTAGCTCTTTTTAGGAATTATTCCTCTCAGAAAGCCTTCTATTAAACTTCATATTGAGCTAAATATCCTCCTCTATCCTCCCCCATGGGTATCTAACATTGCATTTGTCACAAAAAAGCAACACAACATTTTTTGTATGTTTCCCTACCTTATGAGAGTGCTTTTCAGGAAAAAAGAGCTATGTCTTACTCATCTCATGGTATCTCAGTACCTAGCAGTGGCTTAAACATCTTTAATAATCAATAAATGTTTATTAAACTGACCTAAATTTATTCCATCAGACTAAGATTCCCATACCTTTTTCCACCTTATAGGAAAATAGAAATGAAAAGCTCTGGTTAAGTTAATTGACATTGAATTTTTGAGCCTGATTTTTTTTCTTTGTCAATAGGTTCACAGTGACATCATTAGTAAAATAAAGTTAAGAAGTAGTATCCCTGTGGTTTAAAGAACACAACAAGGGGGTTTCTTGACAATAATTACCAGTAATTGTCTTTTTACTCAGCATACTTTCTCATTGCAATTGCTATTCATGAAATTTATATTTTAAAACTTTTAATTTTATTATTACTTTTGTTGGTACAGGTTGTGTTCAATATCACTTACTTGAATTAATCTTAAAAGTCTAAATGCAGTAACCTGTATGAGGAACAATCCTCTGATACTAATTGTTCAAAAATTGATGCAATTGTTTTCTAAAGAAACCTGATATGTAAGTTTTGATGAACCAAAGTCATTCAAGTAATTGGTAAAAGAAATTTAAATATTTAATCATTTACTTAAATAGATTGCTTTTTCTTAGGAAGTATATAACGGAACAAAAAAAGTCTGACCCTGATATTCTTTCTGGGGTTTTATTTTTGTGAATGTTTTTTGAATCTCTTTGAGTCTTGCTCCACAGATCCCATAATGATCCTATTATGTTATCCAAAGTTACATGTAGTCATTGTATTCAGACCTTACATAGTTGGCATTAAAGCAAAAATTGCACCAAAGTTAAATTGGCAAAAAATACTTTATTCAAGGCTATTGCAATAGGGGACGGAAGCTATATATATATGTTTGAAGTCAATTCTGGAAACAAACGGTAGGAGGATGTTTTTTTTTTTTTTTTTTTTTTTTTTTTTAAGAGGGCTGGGATGAGTTACTGGGAAACTACTGAAGAATATTAGAGGATAAGTTGATCAATGGGATATGTTGAGCACAGTGAATTATTTTATGTTTGCAATTTTTTTTTCTTTCTGTAATTAGGCCGCCTGTGTTTGCTAATTGGAGCCCACCTAAGTTAGGCACCTACCTTCCCACAGAGACCAAGAGATAGGGACTCTAGCTTCCTTAATGATTACTTTCCAAAGATGACTTTCAGGACCCTGAGGAAGATGTTTCTTTTAAAAAGGCATCTAAAAAGATTTACATATACAGATGCTCCTCGACTTAGGGTGACATTTTTATAAACCCAACAGAAGTTGAAAATACTGTAAGTAGAAAATACTATTAATACATCTTGCCCTCTGAACATCATAGTTTACCTTAAATGTGCTCAGAACACTTACGTTAGCCTACAGTTGGGCACAATCATCTAACACAAAGCCTATTTTATAATAAAGTGTTGAATAGCTCATGTAATTTATAGAATACTGTACTGAAAGTGAAACACAGAATGTTTATATGGGTACTCAAAGCATAGTTTCCACTGAATGTGTATCACTTTCCTATCATCCTGAAGTCAGTAAGAAAATCCTAAATTGAACCATCCTAAATTGGGGATCATCTGTATCTTAAAGGGGCAGAGAAAGAATTTACAATTATGTGGGTTTTTTTTTCAAAAATGCTCTATAAAAAGGTAGAATAGAGCCCAGAGTCAGGAAGAAGACTGTCTGAAATTTAATCAAGCTAAGGGAAACATTAAGGTCATCTTGGTCAATGAGCATATTTAGAATGTCCAAATTCCTTAGACACTTGTTAAGTAGAGGAATATGCCTGTGGTTTTATTTTGTTGTCAAATCTGCCCAGTGGAACAAAACTCGAGACATCAGTTAAAAGAAAAATAACATGATGAATTAATTTATGTTAATGAAGAAATGCAGCATTTTCATTTTGTTTTAAGAGAATTGTATAGTGCTTACGATATCTTTCTATCATCATTCCCTTTTTTGAGTTTGCATATTTTTTAAAAAGTATATGTGACACCCTAATAGATGTGACAAAGTCAAAAAGAGAATGTTGGAGGAAAGAAGAAACATCCGTGAACTTAGATGCTTGAGGACTCTTAAGTCACTTTACCTAGACAATTGCTTTTGTGGTTTTGTGGCACGCCTACTTCCTGCCAATATTTCTTAGCAGTAAGTAGACTTAAGCAATTTAGAATGAGTGAAAGCAACACTTCATTGGATTGATAGGGAAAGCTACAGGACTTAAAAAAAAGAAAAAAAAATGTGGTTTGCACTTTTGAAACTCCTCACGAGAGAATTTTTCTGAAAGTCTATGAAGATTTCAAAGGGAAAGATATCTTTGCCAAAATAAAATAACCGGTTAGGGACTCATACGCTCATCTTTCCTTAAACTTCGTTTTGTGTGTGTGAGATAGTAGATCGCTCTTATTCAATCACATTATATCTTGGTCAGATTTATAAAAAAAAAAAAACCTTAATTTTTAAAAATATATTACTTTAATTTCTGGGAGGTTCAAAAGTTAAAATCTGCAATCGATTCTATATATGGGTTTATCTGTTTATTTTTTATGTAAATCCTACTTTTCATCAATAGTTTGATACTTGATTTTGCTATAGGAATAAAAGATTATATAACAAATAATATGTAAAGACAAAATATTTATTTTAAATGGGAAGAAAATTCATGAATTATTTAAATTTTTGAAACTGATTCATTTTATAATGATTTGGTGGCATTGTAAAAATAAACAAGGTTATCTTCATGATTGAAAAATATTACTCTCATGTATGTATACAGACACGCACACACACATATATATTCTGGATCAAAATAGTGATACACATAATGTTACTGTATATTCAATTTAGCTCTAATTATAATTAATAAAAATGAATTTTGGATAAGAAAATAATTTTAAACTGCTTTGAATTTAAACTTTTTATTCTTTAAAATTAGCACCTAGTCCATAGACAAAAATGTCAGTATTTTTAAGAGAATTATATAGTGCTTACAATGTCTTTCTATTTGTATTCCCTTATTTTCTAGACATTTGCAGAGTAAAAATAACTTATATTGGAGACTATAATCATATATGTATTTCCATAAGCTATCATTAAACATGAATAAAAATAGTATTACTCTTTTAAGCAGCATTTAACACTATAAATTTTATAGTCACTGCATTTAGATAGTTCTAATTTTGCCGAGAGTCTCACAAATTTGTATATAGGCAGTATTTTATCTTGAAATTGAAATAGGTAGAATCAGTGTTTAGTCAGTATTAAAATACTTTTTAATTAAAAATATTTATTTCTCCCTTAATATGTGTGGGGCACTGTTGTAGGAGCTGGGGATACTGCAATGAACTAAACAGAAACAAATTTTATATTCTTGTGGGTGGAATGTGACAGTAAGAAAAATAAAGATACAATATAGCATATTTTAAGGTTGTAACTGCTATGTAAAAAAAATAAGCAGTTAGATAGGTAGTTCAGCAGTTGACACTTACAATTTTTAAAATAAGAAAACTTTTTTTTTTGCAAAGTATTATGTATATATTTTTAAAAAGTATTCTGCCTTTTTAAAATTTTAGCTTGGTCTTTTATTTTATGCTATAAAATATGTGCCTATTTTCATTCCCTTAAATTATCTATTTTTGTATTAACTATATCTAGCATACAGAATTAAAATTAGGAAAATTACTATAGTTGTCTTAGTGTCTTTAGCTTTTCCTTAATTTATTACATGTCAAATATGATGAAACATTGTGGCATATTATGACAAGTTTGCATCATTTCTAAGACAAAGTCAACGAACACACCAAATAAGTATATGTTATAACATTTTTATTTATTATATATGTTCCTTATCTTTCCTGTTTGTTGCCATTTTTAGATGGGGGAATCATATCGCTGTCAGTTATTCTGTTAATTTATTTTTTCTTGTGTAGAGTAAAAGCACCTGGATCAAGAGTTTAAAAACTAATTTCATTATGCAAATAGCTATACAGTATGTGCATGCATTGCCTGTTACTTGATAGTCAGTATCTGTTGAGAATATTATGATTTCATTTGGCAATACATAGAGAGATTCAGAGAACATTATTTTTAAGGATAATTTTTAGTAGGTCCATGACGAAAAATTATATGAATCGTTAACATTTCACTGTTTAAACACGTGAATATTGGCATTTAGCATGATAAATCCATATCAAAGCATCATAAAAAGGGAAAAAAACAGCCCTTATGCTTCTAATGTGTAGAAAACATACCTACTAAAATATATTTAGTAAGCTTCCTCTGAATAATAATATATCTCAATGGAATAGGACTACTGGAAGATGTTTCAAAAATAGAAACTATTACTAGGTCACTTTTATTAGGGTTGTGGTCTTTATAATATGTCATCTTGAATTACAAAATTACATGTTTTCAGGAAAATCTGTTGTAAGGATATATGGAGTTCTTGGAATGTATACTTTTTTTTTAAGCCTAGGTGTGCTGGTGCGTACCTGTAGTCCCAGCTACCTGGGAGGCTGAGGTGGGAGGATTGTTTGAGTTCAGAAATTTGAGGCTGCAGCGAACTACGATTGTGCTACTGCACCCTAGCCTGTGTGACAGAAAAAGACCTTGTCTCTAAAGAAAAAGAAAAAGAAAAAGAAAAAAGAAAAGAAAGAAAGAATAAAATTAAAGAATGTGTACTTTTGTAAAGAAGCAATCAGTCAAAATTTCAACCCCAACTGAATAATCCTGTTATATGATTGACTATCCATGTTACTGACAGAGACACAGGGGAGAAGGAGGCTTCTGAGCCAGCTTAGTTTTAAATTTAATAATTTAAATATAAATATATATTAAATATATATTTAATATAAATTTAATAATTTATTTATAATTATACCTAGAGAAAATTGAACCATACTTCTTCGTTTTAAAATTCCTAGGTTTGACATTGCCATACCATGGCTTCTATTTTCCTCTTCAAATTGATCCTTATAAATATGCTTACTTTTTACTTAGGTGAGGCATTATCCTGGCCTCTATATACCGCTAAGGATTGATTTCGGCCATACATTTCTCTGGGAACATCCTTACCTATGAAACATGTTTGTTTTTAGAGTCTCACTCAATGGTGATGCATTGACCATAACTACCCATGGTCTTTTAAACTCTTCCCAATACACATGCTCAAATACTATCTATATTTGCACTGTCCAATACATAATCCACTAGCTGCATGTGACTATATAAATTTACATTAATTTATTAAAATTAGATGGAATCCAAAATTTAGTTCCTCAGTCACACCAGCCCCATTTCAAGTCCTCTATAACCTCAGGTGACTGGTGATTACAGTGGCACAGTACAGGTATAGAACATTTCCATCACTGCAGAAAGTTCTGTGAAACAGTGCTGGTATTTTTTATTGATGAATAATGCAACTGGCTTTTAGATTAAAAATCTGCCTAATTTCTCTATCTGATATAAAAGCTGAAACTAGCTTCCAGATCTTTTGACATCAAATAAGATGCTTTTTATGAATTCAACTGCCCCAGGAACATGGGCCATCTGTAATATCCAACTTTCTATTTCATGTTTTTCCTTCATTGACCCTGCAACATGAGAGAAAGGTTGCAGCCAAGTGCATTTATACAAAGAAGATAATTATTAAGCAGCCCAGAAATTATATTTAATTCTTGGTTTTAAAAATGTATACATGTATCTAGATTCTTTAATGTGACCTTAGTATTTCATGATGCTCCTTAAAATATCTGCATAGTTTAATATCCCTAACAAGCCAAGCAATGAGAAATAGTAGACTATGCAAGCAGGGTAAGTTTAGTTTGTTTCTTAAAGATCCTAGGCCGCTCTGAAAAACCTCATGACTAGTCAGAAGGTAGATGATATTGTTAAGATAATCACTTACAGATCACAAATGTGTACTGTAGCATCGAATTCCTCTTCCAACTTTCTTGTGAGTCAGGTTTGCAGTTAGATCCCCAAAGGTTTTAAGATCTATAGGACAGTTAAATGAACATGTTAAGGCTAAACCAGTGCTTCATCATGAGGAAACAGTAGAAAGAATCTCTTATTGCTCTAAGAAATAAAAGCACAGTTTTAGAGAAGATCGTTTTATAATGTATCTTTTTTAAAATTTATTTACTGGTGTGGCAGAAATTACATATAGTTCATCTTCTGTGTCATCCCTTCCAAAAACAATTATGATTTGTCACAATATACATATCAGCTATTGAGAGTTAAATATAAATATACCTACCAGCATGTATGGTCTCCTCATTTACAGGTAACTCCAACCCTAATTATATATTCTTTCTTCTTGTGGTGCGTGTTCACTTTCTCATTGACATAGCAAAATATGTATACCCTCAAGTAATGGGCATTGCAATATCGGCATTTGCAACTGGCCTATGGCAAGGTCATCATATCAGTGTTTGGGCCCAAGAAAGATTAAGTTAGCGTAGCTCCATGGGGCATCTGGAAAATAAGGTTTTTCAACTATATTTTTCCTGAAAATGGTGCTTCCCTTCAGCTTAGCCATAGAAAAGAATGAATCATGAATTTCATTTAAACAATAACCTTTTACATTTTTTAGGATTTTTCCATTTAATGCTAATAATTTGCACCCTTTTGACTGCCTAATATTTATGTTTCTTTTGATTTACTATCTTTATTTTCTTTATTTAGGCAATTGTACATTTAAGGAAAAACGACCATTATCACTTCAATTTTCTTTTTTTTTTCCATAATTCACTAAATTTACAAAACTATTCCAAAAACTTTAGGACACATTAGAGTAATAGTTTGATTCATAGTGAACGCACACTGGAATTCACCTGTTTAGCCTTCCAGTTGTTCAATTGATATGACCTCTTCTTTCAAGTGGTCCTTAACCAGCATACACATTATCATCACTTGAGGAACTTTAGGAAAAACAATGCTGGAGCTAGGATATTCCCCTAGAACAATGAATAAATCTCCTCACTAGATATGAGAGTGTATTTTTATTTGACAACTCTTTCCTATTTTTCTTAAATGTGCTGTGATTCCACACTTCACTTAATTTGGCTAGAACATTGAAAACAATGTGCTTATTACAAAGCTAATATATAGACACATAAACCCATGCGTATTATAACATCTAGCTCTAAAAACTGGATAATTATATATAGAGAGACATAATATATTTATAATATATATAATAAATGGGTAAATACCCCAAACAAATCCCAATTCTTTACCAGGGGGTTTATTGGGGAATATTTTGTTGGTGCCTTCCAATAATTTAATCCCTTTTTTACATGATAACCAGGAACCACGCATCAGGTCGCAGCCTGGCCTGGTTTGAATGGGAAAGGAATGAGAGTTGATATGCCAGCTTGAGTTAGCCATTAGGAAATATCTTTAAATTTAATTCACCTATTCTGATCTCTAAAATTATGTGAGTTACATTGAGAGCAGACTTATTCAAAGACTTACTCAGTTGAGACTGGTGTTTACAGTAGTTTTATAAATGTAAACATCTTTATTTATGATCCTTCATGTCTGAAGGAGAAATTGGCAAGGGGACAACATTAATGAAAGTGAAAAATAACTCCTGTATAGTTACAACATACACTTTTATCAAGTCAAATGAACATTGTAAACAAAATTTTTAACATTTTACTAAATTATTTATTGCTAATCTTGCCCCTCTGTTTCAACTTCTGCTAGCCTTCTAGTCTTTCAGTAACTAATGTAGATATTGAATATGATTTGTCATACCTGTTAGATAAATTATTGGTTGTATGGATGCAAATATGTGGAAATTATGTTTTTGATTAATATTAAAATGATAAATTCAACATTTGAAAGAATAGTTTGAAAACAATTATGAGTTATTAATAGATTTTATTGTTTGTATATTTGAATTTTATTTAAAAATTATAAGTTTCTCAACATGAATACTTTAATAATTAAACTGAGTAATTGTGACCTTCACCATGACATTACTTTTACTATAATGCAATTTGAAGAAAAACAGAATTTTCCCCCAAAATCCTAGTATCTGTATGTTTACAGATTAAGGTAATCATTAGCAGGTATCAAGCTTGTTTTGGTTGACTAGTTGCCTATTTCAATCAACCCATTGAGAAAAGCAAAATATGATGTACCTCTTATAAGTAAATAATGACCTATGCAAAAATGTAACATGGTGACTTATAGACAAGTAGTCAGTTCCTCATTCTTTCAAAAATTATTTTACTGGGCAAATACTACTTACTCTTCAGGTGTTATGTAGAAGGGAATAGAATGTTAAATACACAGATAATAAATTATTTAAAGAGAAAATAAAATATAAAAGAAAATGAATATAATTCATCTTACATTTTTCCTCAGTTATGATTTTCTAATAAATTTGAGAATCTTCTAACATACTATGGAATCATAAGCTTTCAATTCCTGTTAACCACTGCATTTTTACTGCCTTACTTGATAGTCTAGGCCACACATGTGAGCTTCCTGATATGTGCTCTAATGCAGGAGTCCCCAACCTATGGTGAGTTGTCTAATTATTTCATCATATATTACAATATAATAATAATAGAAATAAAGTGAACAATAAATCTTATGTGCTTGAATCATCCGGAAACCATCACTCCCTCTCCTCAGTCCGTCGAAAAATTGTCTTCCATGAAAATGGTCCCTGCTGCCCAAAAAGTTGGGGACCACTGCTAATGGTTTTTCAATTATCCCTGTGATTAGCAAATTCTATAGTTTTCTGGGTCATCTGGGTTTTTCATTGTCTTTTCAATTTCTCACAGAACTTACTCTCAGATCCATACTTTGGAAGAATAAGGGGAACATAGCAGTCTGCTTATCATAAGAATTGCATGTGTTTTTCCTACATCAGAACAGAAACTGTGAACTTTGTTCTAGTTTCTCTGATTTTGATTATCCAGTGAAAACTGTTTAAACAAAGTGGTAAAAGAATGTTCAAATTTGTGTTGAACATACCATATACCTGAAAACTAGTCTGATCTATTTCATGAAACCTTCATTCTATGGGTGGTTTAATGCTTCTCTTTGTCACAATATAGATATATTATTGGCCTACCTTTGTGTTTGTTGCCATATTAAAGATTGTTTATTTAATACAAACCAAGTTGGTAGTGTTAGAGAAAGGTTTTTGTATATTTTTTCTAACCAAAATATATCTAAAACACAGTTTATTTTAAATTGCTAAATAGCATTATTTTCTCCACAGTTTTACTGTAGCCTTACCATTGGTTAAAACAAAAAATCTCATTGTCACAAAGATGAATTGCCTAAGTCCAGGAAAATTTCCAAATATAAAACCAATGGAGTTTTCAACCAATCTTTTTAGCAGAATGTCACAAGTTTCTAATTAAGGCCCATCCTTAAGTAATATGTAAATTTATTCAATCTAATATTGATGAAGTTAGATACAGCATAGTGATTTATTATGCAGTACTTCTACAAAGTTTTCAAGTTAAAGAGATTAAGTGTGTTCCCGTATAAAATAATTGGTCATATGAACTATGTGAATGAAAATAATTTATTTCAGTCTTAAAAACACAGGATGCTTTAAATTAATTATGAATTCCTGAAATCCATTTGTTTTATAAGCAGACTTTTATTTTCTCATTCACCTTAAGTTACTAATAGATGAAATTGTTGACCAATTTTTTTTGTAATTTTTCAGCCAGTTCATATGAACTGTTATATGTAACATTATTAATGAGTAATAATTTGTCATAATTTTATAAGTAGCTGCAGTAATTTAATATAGCTATATTAAAATAAATTGTGTACTATTAAATTACAACAAAAGATAAAAATAATATTATGAGGATTTTAAGAGAAATAGAAAATGCTCTTTTTTCTCAGAAATTGTTGAATTTTAAAGAAACAAGACAAATAGGTAGATAAATAGAATGTGACAACATGTAAATATCTCTATACCTAAGACCATTATATCCATACAAGGACACAGTTTTTATTCGAAATATTTGATCTCTGCTTCAAAATTTACTAACCTATATTATACCACCTAAAAAGATAATAAATATCATTCATTTACACAGTAATTTCTAGTTTCAGAGTACCTTTTCAAAGGATACTTACAATATCCCTATGAGATGAGGGAGGCAAATGTTTTCATACATATTTTACAGGAAAGGAAATGGACTGACTACTATAATATATACCAGGCTCCATGTTAGTGATCTTACACAGATTACCATTAATATTCTCAATATTTCAGAGAATGTAAGTAACTTACATAAGCATGCCACTTTACATTATACCATAATGACCCTTTTGAAAAGTGATGATTCCTTTAAAAGGATTTAAAGACAATGTTCCCCCTTTAATTTATTATTTGGCAAATAATATGTTTCTCCTGAACAGATATATTGTGACTGAAGGAAATGTTCACAGACATGTCCACACAATTACATTTTGATGTGTAGCTAGAATATTTGTATTAACAATGTGGCTGTTTTTAAAACCCAGGGCAGTAGAGACACACAGAATAATCAAATCAGTTGGAATTACAGTGCAAAGAGATTGATAGTTACTTTAGAACAAAGTTTGAAGATGATGTAAACTATGTAATATGTATAACAAAAGAATACTTGAAATATCCTTTTGTTATATCTTAGAAACATTATTTATGGTGAGAATGTTTTTCTAAGATGAGAATGGATAAATGTATTCTTTTTTTTTTAAATCCTGAATTTGCAAACAATTGAGGACATAATTAAAATCACATCCAAGTTGTATTTGTCTTTTCAGTCAAAAAATGTTTATCTCCAGTTTCTAGGAACTTGACAAGGCTCTTAATTTTTTCTTGTAGTTTGGCTTAGGACTATAAAAGCACCTGATCACTGACTATAAGAGCAAAGTACTCTATGACTATCTAAGAAAACTTTTTATTTTATTTTTTATTTCAGGGTATTATGAGGGTACAAACATTTTGGTTACATTTTATGTCTTTGCCTCAACCAAGCGAGGATTAGAGGCATGCCCTTCCCCTCTACGATGCTCACCGTGTCCGTTAGTTGTGAGTTTACCCCGCCCCCCCAATCCCCCTAATACCTGGAGAATATTACTGCCATGTGAGCACCATAGTGTTAATCAGTTAGTACCAATTTGATGGCAGGTACAAGGGGAGCCCCTTCTTCTGATCTCGTGATACCTCACTTCTGAAAACTTAACTGGGGTCACGGAGTCTCTTGTAATCCACAGTGTAGTAGTTTAACGGAAGCCAATTTCTGAGAAGAATTGAGGAGTTTGATGCTTACTTTGTTAAGTAGAGGTTTAATTAAGTGGCACCTGGCAGGCAAGAGACGGCCTGGGTTTGAACTAACAGATTCTACTTACTAAATTATTTCCCAGAGGGTAAATTTAGCTCTGCAACTTATCTTTCAAGTATTTTTTGTAGTATTTTATTTTTAGCTCATTTGTAAGATAATGAGATATGAATTAATCCATTATATAATTTTAGTTTTGAAGCATTTTAAGAACTGAAAAATTTTGACAATAATAGAGATAAACCAGTAAAATGTTAACATTTAGCAATTAGACTCTTCTCAGTAATTACAAAGATAACAGTAATAAATTGTCTCAATTTAGGAAGAGTTGTTTAGATAATTTGTATCAATAAATGCAAAATAATCATATATCACTACACATAATAATAAGAAAGCAAAGTAAGGGGAGGTTTTGGATTTTTCCCATGCAGCTTACATGGGATATAAAGGATATTTGCCACTTAAATCTTTAACATCCATCGATAAGTAGCTATTCCATGAACTGTTTACACTATACCACAATTTTTGTAATTTTAGCACAGTTAGTTATACTCGTTTAATACATATATGTCCAGTATTTTTTTGTTGATGAATTAAAAAAAAAACCTTCACTTAAACTTACAATCTTATTAACGTGTCTCTTACTTAATGAAAATATGGTGGTTAATCTTCTTCAATTCTTGCTAATCTTCTTCAATCAGCTATCTAATAAATTGTCTTAAAAAGACAGAATAATAGCATAGCATTTTAAAGTAAATTTAAATATAAAATGAAAAACTTCCTGTTTATAATTTTATAACATTTTAAAATATAAAGCATTTGAACTATTAAAAGATTTTATTTAGTTTTAATGAAACATATTGTGTTCCAGGTATTCCTAACATGGATATAATTTTTAATGAAAGAAACTGTGATCTTCTAGTACCTTGACTATTGTTCATTATGGTGCTAAATTTAAAAAATTCAACTCTGAACACATTGGACTGAATGAATCATATTATAAATTAATTTTATTCATAATACATATTTTATTAATTTTCGCAATTCTTGCCAAACAAGCAATGTCTCTGAGAAAAAATCTTTTTGTTCTAAAGTAAATATAAATATATATATATAAAGAAATGCAAAAATAACATGATTTCAAGAACAAGATTATTACATTTTAGCTGCTTTCCTGTGAAATAAGCAAACAAAAACTTTTGGTTGTGAATTTTAAAATTGTTTAAAAAGGCAAAATAATCAGTCGTATTTTAAATAAATTACAAAATTAAAAATTTCCTATTTCAAATCAGGGTAATTGGGGTACCCTATTTTAGAAAAAATTTTAATGAAAAGTCAACATCAAACTAAAAGACTGATAATTATATATCCTCTGTCCATCATTGGTAATGTAAAAGTCTGAAAACAACTATAAACTTAATTTCAGAATACTCTAGAACTTATCCCTGCTGAACATATTTACTATAATAAGCTATAATTATACTGTTACATAAGGAGGACTACTTAGATTTGCTTTTCTGTTGGTATAATATGGTTCTGTAATGTAAATAAAATTTTAGTCATGTTAAAATATTGCTATCCTATAAATGTATAATCCCATACAATTTCAAACCCATTCACAATCAAAAGCACATATAGTATTCATCACTGTAATAGGAAATTGATGACTTCTGTCACTCTTTTAGAGGTGAGGAAAACTAACCTCAATAAATTTAAGTGACTAGATGCAGGATGTGATTTTTTCAGGACTCTCTCTAACAGCTGCCTCCTAAAGGAACAGAATGTGACCAGCAATCTGTTTTAAATATTATAATATCTAAATATTGCTGAAGAAGCATTCTTTCAAAACACAATTGTTTCCTAAAACTTTTAATTTATACATCCATTTTTTCTTTTCATATTTTCATCAGTAGGAAACAGGTATCAGGGAGCTATTGAGTTTAGATCTCTGATTTCAAAGTGCTTTTATTTTCTGTTTAAGTGCCACTATGGAAGAATGTTAACTAATTTCTAAGTTTGTATTCTCATCAAGTAAAGAGTACCTCCCATAGAGATTTATAACAATCTACAAATATCATTTGGAATGTGTAGCTGCCATTTAAATATTAGTGTATTTTATTGTGAAATGGTTTTAAGTATCATTGTCTGTACATTTGGGTAATAGACTCTTAGAAGTAGGAAGAGAGAGGGCTGACAGTGATTGGAATGTTGTTTTACACTCTTCCATTTACCCTCATAATCACTTTTCATGTTTAGTTAAAGGCATGTAGGCTCATTATGAGGACATAACAGTCATAAAGGAGGAATAAAGTCAATAAAAAGGAAAAGTTGAGAGTGGTAGTGAGAAGCTGGTAGTGAATTCATCCCCCAAAATTTCAATTTTATTTATTTCCTGATAATCTTGTGGCTATTAGGTACTGAGTTGTGTGTGTGTGTTTGAAAAGAATTATGCTTTACTATAGGTAGTATAATGAGAGATAGTTTCCTTTTTCTCTATCCATTCCACCTAAGCTACATGATGTTGGAAAAGTCTGGGAATATGATTGTGTTTTAAAATAATGTGTTAGTTGTATTCTAAACATAATATGCTTAATATGTTTTTCTTCAACATACAGACACATCTCTCTAAATTTAAAACAATGCTTGTAAAATAAATAAACACACTGTTTCTCTTTTTTTTTTTTCCAGACTGTTAGACATAATATATTTATTGCCCTTAAAAAAATCGACAATAGGACCCAAGGCTTTCAATTTAGATATATATTAATATTTCACTTTATAATATAACTCCAAGTTTAAAAATTTATTAAACATATTATTTAAGAATGCATATAACTTTAAGAAAATAAGTCAACTAATTTTATGTATTTTGTTAATTATCACAAAAGGGCAATTTCATATTTAAATAGGCTTACCACATTCTGAACCCACTCTATTTTAAGCACAACTTTGTAGATATACAAAAATCCATTCCAATGGTGGTAACCTTTTGACATTTTGTAATTGTATAAATTGTTAGGTCCAGTTTGCTTGGTGTACCATTAGGATGTTACCATTGTCATAGACTACATTTTTTATGTTTTAAAAATATGCAAATAAGATATTTCCCACAATTAAGTAACAAGAACAATTAAGTAAAAATATAAAATATTTCTTTCCTTTAAACCCAACTGTGGATTATATTGGGGTATCATAACACAAAAGCATAAATAATTAATCACATCTACCCAGGATGTCTCTGGGATTGTTTTGATTTGTTTTGATTCTGTTTTCCTGTGGGTACAGCATATCATTAAGGACCAATTAAATCAATGAGGTGGATTTCTTTTAATGTGTATTCTCAGAGTAATGAATAATTGGGATTTCTGAGAATATTTAGTTATCTTTATATCTGGCAATTACAAAGAAACTTTATTTTATGAGAATTTGCATCTTTATACTCTCCCAGGGATATTTTTATTGTTGTCAAAAATATTTTTCCAGGTCGACAGTGGTTTTGAAGAATGTGTTTAGTGGAAACAATAAAGCACAAATATTTATGCTTTCATTTTTATTACTAATTTAACAAAACAACATATTTTTACTAAATATTCAGATGGTTCTTAAAATTTTATAATGTAAGACAAATTTTGCCTTAGCAGTTTTCTGGTGTTTGCATAGATTTTACAAATATTTATTCCCCATCTTGGTGATTTAGTATAAACTCTGGTATTTAGACTGTATCAGAATATAAATACTGATTTGCACAACTTTCTGAGTTTTCAGTGTTTTTACCACAGAACTTTAAAATGAGTCAATTTTTCTGAGTTTAGGTAGCTGTGACCTAAATGAACAAACATCACTTAATAACAGAAATAATTTTACTTATTGATTTTTAGGCATTTATATTAAAGCTTGACATAATTTTAGTCTTGGAAGTTTTAGTATGGCTTTAGAATATCAGGAAAATTTGGCTGAATCTCAGTTGCAAAATGACAAATAATTAATGTGCTTATGAATATTCTGAACATATCTATACATAAAACTTTTAAATATATATTTTAGAATATTCAAATATAGAATTATTAGTGTCCTTAATCCTGATGTATATATCTAAAAGGTTTTTTCTTTTATATGAATGAACATTCATAGAAATAGATTGAAATAGATGGAATACTTACTATGTTGGCCTCCTCCTTTCTACCTAATCAGAAAGAACAGGCTAAATTTGTTTTTATAATTCATAGGATGGAGTAGGTTTTGGTTAATGGGAATTCAGCAGGTTGAGTCATAATTCTTCAGTGAGTCACACCATTGTTTTCAGCTGTCCTTTCCTTTGCTGCATTCAGGCCCCAGCAGGGAAAACTGCATCAATACACTATCTGCAGTGTCATGGAATATATTTGTATACTTACTGTGTTTTCCTAGTGATGGGTTACAGAAACCTTTCTCAAGAGTGGGAAAGGTGCTGCTTTTGGGTCAGGATGGACATTCAAAGAGGCAGTAAAATACAAGAGAGAGACTCAATGATTCCCTCGAGATTTCCTTTAGAGTTTTTATTTTTTTTTTTTTCTTTCTGTAAATGACATTAGTGGATTGTTTGCACTTGATTCTCCAAAACAAGTTAGGCATTCAGACTTAGGGAATTATAGTCCATCAATTACTGGGCAAAAATATCAAGTTAAATACAATTTCAATATCAAACAAAGTATTTATCTTCCTAATTTTTAATGTTTATTTATTTGGTAGGATGCAATTTATGTTTGTAGGTATTGGCATATTTTACAATACTAGTAATTTCAATGTAAAGACAAAAATTTGGGATGTTAGCAATAACTGGCAAATGTAATATTTGAAAAATAAGTGGTGAATATGAGAAACTATTACCTACATAAGAGTATTATATTCTTCACATTGATCTCACCATCCTGGAAGAGACAGCACAATGTGATGGAATATTGGAGTTCTTTAATTTATTCTAGCATTGTCATTTTGGGCAGCACATTCATACTCCCTTGGCTTCAGTTGCCTTATTTTAGAGAACAAACAAGTATTAAACTATACTATTTAATGATTTTAAAGAAAAGCTAGGTGTGATTTTTTAATTTGCATTTAGGAAGCTAATGGGAAAGTTGAAAATGGTAGAAACAGTGAAAATAACAGGGCAAATTTGAGTTCTGCATCTTGAACTCATTACAAAGAAGGGTGCCACATCTACTGCTGGCATTTATCTATGTGGTTGGATAGAAGGGACAAGCACAGAACATAGAATCAACCCTGCTGCTGCCTCTTTTGAAATAGTATTTGTGTTCCTATTGGTCTTTTACAAATTTTACTCCCTTAAGAGTCCTCTAATAAGTTAGGAACATCCTTGAAAAGGAGTAATGCATGAAGTTACTATCTGGGCATATAAATTTCAATGGTGACAAAACACACAGACACAAAAACACATCTATTTTTACATGTGAGTCAAAAGAATGAGATTCTTGGAATTCTCTTAAATTATCAAAAATCACATCCTTAAACATATCACTTGATTTTTATTTATTTACTTATTTATGCATTTTATATTTTTTGTAGAGATATTGTCTTTCTATGTTGCTCAGGTTGGTCTTGAACTCCAGGCCTCAAGTGATCCTCCCACCTCAGCCTCCAAAGTGCTGAGATTACAGGCACGAGCCATTGTGCCTGGCTGAGCCCAAACATATCACTTGAGGTAAGACAATTCAAGTCTGTGAGGAGTTTCAACTAAATGTCATATTTTGGTTTTTGAGTGGTTCCTTTACATTGATCAGTATTTATTTGTAATTACATTATATAGTTGGCTGTGCTAAATTCTTATCTCAGAGGACTTATGTTTTATCAGCTTATACAATTAATAGTATTCTATCAATTTATTTTGCCTTTAATATTATGGGTTTTACAAATTGAATTATATATGTATTTATTATAAATATATTTTATTTATAAGAACTATAGGTTACCATGCAGAGAAGATACAAAGAAGCTTAAGTATGGTAAAGACACATTATAGAATAGTCAATTAAGATAAAAATATAAGTTGGACTATGATATCTAATGTTAACTAATAAAAAATTATGCCCATTTTTATGGGATTTGGCAATTTTAATATAAATGAGAGACAATTTTGGTGCTCGATTTTCCCTCTGAAATGAGAGGTAATTATGTTTATTATATGTGAGGGTTTTTTCCTAAGGATAAATTATCTTGTGACAAGGTAGAAGCAGCTCACCTGTGCAGTCATGGAAAAATGTAGAAAGTACAATTCGGGGGTAGAGGAGTATTTAGAAATGAGAGGACAGTAATATGAGGCAGCACAGAATAAATGACTGGTTCGGATTCAAGCTGGAGTTCAAGACCAGTGGATAGGGAGAGCTGTTAGCAAATAAATAATTGCCTAATGATGAGCTACCATAGACTGAGCTTATAGGTAAGATTCAGAAATTGGAAAGACATCAAAAAATGTGGGCTCAATGATCAGAAAGCTACATATATGCTCTCGAATGCTCACATTCTACCAGGTTCTGTTAGGTCATGCATAATTATTATATATATATATATATATTTTATGCAGCATTTTAAGTGCAATTATCTTGATCCGGTGCAATTGGAATTCACTAATTTTCTTTGAGATGCAAAAACTAGAAAATTCATAGTTAGTAATTTAATACAGGCTTAGATAAAGCTTTATTCCCAAATGATAACTTTTTCTGTAAAAATTTTCTAAGAGCAAGAAAGATGTGGTTTCTTTAATGTACATCTAGTAGGTCAAAAGGAAAGTAAGAAAATTATGAGGAAGGTAGAAGCGGCCCTGCAAATAACTTGTATAACTTGACCTAAATATATAAATTGGTAGTATATCTTAGAATAAGCATTTAAAACACAGCTGCATTCTCAAGCACCTTTTAACACTATCCTTATAAATCCTCTCATATACAGTAACATGCCTGGAAATGTTCCAAGTGCTTTGCCAACATTTTATCACTTAATTCCACATTGATCCTGAGCTCGCATCATTGTCTTTAGTTTGAAGATCAAGTTTTGGTGGCTTAAGAGGTTAAGTAACTTGTTGAAATTCACACACCCCATGAATGGGAAGTCATTTAACAGATAACATGTGGACTTAGAACCAAACAATTTGTCTGGGTCATATGGCCTTTTGAAATTGCTGCTGCTTTCCAGCTGCATGCCAAAATACCACAGCTTATCTTTAAGCTAGCAAGAATCATAGTCCTCCTTTTAATTAGGTAATTATAGACTTCAGTTATTTAAATTAAATATTTTCCCTCCTTCGTGTTGCGGGACCCAGAAACTTGTCTCTTAAGAGTACACTGGTCTGTTCTGAAACCAACTTACACAAGACCTGTGATGTCTAATGCTTTTCCCTCAACCACGATTTCTTGATAATGAAGGTGAATTTGGTCAAGAAATAATTGAATAGAATAATGGGGCTCAGTGCGTTGTTTTCCTCTATATGGCTTCATCTTCTGCAAAACCCTGGATTTTATATGATACCTAGTTATTTTATTTAATATATTGAAATAAATTAATAGCTAATCATTAGTGAGGAATAGTAGATTACAGTTTTCAAAAGCACAGACTCTGGAGCTAGAATGCCTAAGTTTGTTAGTTTGTTTATTTTTACTTCTATGTGCACTTTATGTATTTATTTTTATTATTTCAAAATATTATGGGATACAAATGTTTTTGGTTACATGTATAGATTTTGTTATGCTTGAGTCGGGGTTTTAAGTGTGCCCTTCACCCAGATAGTGTTTGTTGTACCTGTTAGGTAGGTTTTCACCCATCCTCTTTTCCCCCTCCCCCAACTTGATTTCCACTGAGTTTTACTTCCCTCTATGCACATGTATGTTCATTGGTTAGTTCCAACTTAATAGTGAGTACATGTGGTGTTTGTTTTTCAATTCTTTAGGTACTTCACTTAGGAAAATGGACTCCAGTTCCATCCAAATTGTTGCAGAAAGGCATTAATTCATCTTTTTTATGGCTGAGTAGTATTCCATGGTGTACATATACCACATGTTGTTAATCCACTCATGAAATGATGGGCACTTGAGTTGATTACACATCTTTGCAATTGTGAGTTGTGCTGCCATAAACATTCTAGTGCAGGTGTCTTTTTGATAAAATGACTTCTTTTCCTTTGAGTAAATACCCAGCAGTGGGATTGCTGGATCAAATAGTAGGTCTACTTTTAGTTGTCTGAGGAATCTCCATACTGTTTTCAATACAGGTTGTACTAATTTGTAGTCCCAACAACAATGTATAAGTGTGCCTTTCTTTCTGAATCCATGCCAACATCTATTGTTTTTGGACTTTTTAATAAAGGCCATTCTAACTGGGGTAAGGTGATATCTCACTGTGGTTTTAATCTGCATTTCCCTGATGATTAGCAACATCGAACATTTTTTCATATATTTATTGGCAATTTGTCTATCTTCTTTTGAAAAGCTTCTGTTCATGTGTTTTGCCCACTTTTTAATGGGGTTGTTTGTTTTTTTCTTGCTCATTTGCTTGAGTTCTTTGCAGATTCTAGTCATTAGCCCTTTATTGAATATATAGCTCGCAAATATTTTCTCCCATTCTGTAAATTGTCTATTTTAATTATTTCCTTAACTGTGCAAAAACTTTTGAATTTAATCAATTCCCATTTATTTATTTTTGTTGTTGCTGTTATTGCCATCGGGGTTTTCTTCATAAATTCTTTGCCTAGGCTGATATCTAGAAGAGTTTTTCCAACATTTTCTTCTAGCATTCTTATGGTTTCATGGCTATATTTAAGTGTTTTATGCAGCTTCCATTAATTTTTGTGAGTGGTGAGAGATATGGATCCTGTTTCATTCTTCTGCATGTGGCTATCAGTTCTCCCAGCACCATTTATTGAATAGAGCTTCTTCTGCCCACTGCATATTTTTGTCTGATTTGTTAAAAATCAGTTGGCTGTATGTGAATGGTTTTATATCTGGGCTCTCTGTTCTGTTCCGTTGGTCTGCATCTCTATTTTTGTGTCAATACCATGCTGTTTGGTTACTATAAACACGTGGTATAGTTTGAAGTCTGGTAATGTGATATCTCAGATTTTTTTCTTTTTACTTAAGATTTCTTTGGCTATTTGGGCTTTTTTCTGATTCTGAATGATGCATAGAATTATTTTTCTAGATCTGTGAAATAAGATATTGGCATTTTGATGGGGATTACATTGAAACTGTAAATCACTTTGTGTAATGTGGACATTTTAACAATGGAGATTCTACCTATCCATGAGCATAATATGTTTTTTCCATTTGTTTGTGTCATCAGTGATTTCTTTCCTCAGTGCTTAGCAGTTCTCTTTGTGGAGATCCCCCAAGAGACTCCTAGAATTGATAAATAAATTCAGCAAAGTCTCAGGTTATAAAATCAAGGTACGCAAATCAGTAGCATTCCTATACACCAATAACAGTCAAGCTGAGAGTCAAATCAAAGACTCAATATCTGAGTTTAAATCTCAGTTTTGCTGGTCACTACCTGTGTAACTGTAGAAAAACTACTTAACATTTTATGCCTCATTTTCTTAATCTCTTAAATTGGGATAAAAACAGTACTCTCCTGATGTGATACCCTTCTAGAAGACTAAATACTTAACACATGTAAAGTGGTTAAAACAGTGTAGCTTATTGGAAACATTGTAAAAATGATTGTTCTGTTACTGCTATTTCAGTAGTGGTAGTATTAGTAGTAGTTTTGTTGATGCTATTAGTAGAAACAATGCTTCCTGGAAACTATTGTTATACTTTGATCAAAACTCCTTGTTTCTCAAGAGTAAACCATACTGGATATCATATTTCACACATAACAACGTGTGTTTTTTTTGTTTTTTTTTTTTGAGACAGAGTCTCGCTCTGTTGCCCGGGCTAGAGTGCCGTGGCGTCAGCCTAGCTCACAGCAACCTCAAACTCCTGGGCTCAAGCGATCCTCCTGCTTCAGCCTCCCGGGTATCTGGGACTACAGGCATGCACCACCATGCCCGGCTAATTTTTTTGATATATTTTTAGTTGTCCAGTTAATTTTTTTCTATTTTTAGTAGAGATGGGGTCTCGCTCTTGCTCAGGCTGGTTTCGAACTCCTGAGCTCAAACAATCCGCCTGCCTCGGCCTCCCAGAGTGCTAGGATTACAGGCGTGAGCCACCGCGCCCAGCCAACAATACGCTTTTATCTACAAGTTTTTAAGGAAAGTTATAATGGACTGTCAAGTTTTTTTTTATTCTAGTATATTCTTTACAAATATGAATAGGAGAAAAGTTCATGAAAATGATATAAACTTCCATAGATAAAACCTATAATTATGTGGAACTCTCATTGATTTCATTCTTCTATTTTGAGCAATTTAGTACATTTTCACATCTCAACATAAATAGTTCTAGTACTGTTACCCGCTCCTTCCTTCATTAGATGATAAGATTACTTGCTATGTCTGCACAAGTTACTTCTCTATTACCAATCCCCAAATCTCAATGGCTTAACTGAATGGAGATTTATTTGTTGCTCAAGCTAGATTGTTTAATATGGGTTGAAAGAGGATTTTGTTTGTATTAGCCATTCAGGGATCCAGGCTACTGCGACGCTACCATGTGCTTCCACACTGCTACTGTTCTCTCTTAGAGAGAAGGGAGATGGTGAAACGTGAATTTTCTAAAGCTACTGACAAAAAGAAACTCACATCACTTTACCCATGTTTTTTGGCCAAAGGAAATCACTTAGTCTCACCTCACTTCCAAGGAAGAAAGGGAGTGCAATTCTATCTGTGCCAGAAGATGAGTTTTTGGCAAGCAGCCCTCATGACCTCACACTACAAATGAGCTTATCTTCTCTCTTGCAGGGCAATCTTAGCCATGGAACCACTGGCCTTTAACTATAGCTTTGTAATCAAATTAACATATAACATGAACTAGTTAAAGTGCAATAACTCCTGATTTGAATATAGAATTTTTTAAATGTTTAGATTGCTTTACTAAGCATACTTTAGTTTCAGTGACATGAGAATATGAACGAAAAAGGGAAATTATCTAAAAGTATTTGGTGTTGGCAGAGAGCCACTTAGCACTGTGAATGCATATGGGAAACCTTTCCCCCATCCCCATTGCATACAATATGTGTATAATTGCAATGGATATTTTTGGATTATTTTTATTGAAATAGTTTAAGTGCTTATAGACTTACAGCTATTATAAAGAAGAAAATGAACTAATTATTCCCAACGAGTAAAAGTGAGGATAAATTGCATCAAATTTAGGTGATGATCTACCTTTCATCCTTATAAAATGAAGAATCATAAGCTATGAACCTTTTAACTGAATCTCTTCATGGAAAATGAATAGGGCATGGCAGAGTCAATCTGTTAATTTCAGCTATATTAACCAGCCATGAGAATTCCTGCACAGTCTCTCAGAGCCAATATAAATCAGGATGATGACCTTAATGAACAGATTGTCCACCAGTTAGTAGGATTCGCTGAAGTGTAAAGGCAAAGATTGCATTTTGTGTGTTTTGAAAGTAATTATTTTTCCAATTTATCTTATTATCCCATTTGATAATGTATTTGAAGGTATATTCCTAATTTTCATAGCAAATGTATTGTAAGTTATCTCAGGGAAGAGATTACAATGACAGGCCAAGAACTGTGAGCTAATGGTGAGCAAATCAAAAGTACAAAAATAGGCAAGGGATGACAACTTAAATACTGAGCAAACCTTTTTTTTTTAGTCTTCAGTATTATAAAATAATTAGTAAGAGGAAGTAAATAAAAGTAAGAATAATTTTATTGTGATAATGAATATATATTTGAGAATCTTTTCAGTGACCTTTTCATCTAATTAAATTTTTAAGGGCATGCCACAAATAATGTGTGTGAATGATAAAAACATTGCATTAAGAGAAATTAATCTCCAGACTATCATTTCTATTTCAAGAAAAGTGTAAGGGCCCACTTCTAACTTCTAACTCCATGATCTAAAAATTAAATTCTCATCATTTCTATCCTGAAGTATTGCCCTAGCTTCGTAACTGGTCTCTCTATTTCTACCGTTGGCTCCCTTTAATTCATGTTCAACACTGTAGCCAGGGTGTTTCTAATTGCATATGAGTCAGACCATACCTTCCGTGGCTCAAGTTCTGCAATGGTTCCCATTTCAATAAAAGAAAATCAAAGTCCTTCCAGTTGTCCTCAAGGCTATACACAATCTGACTGTGACATCATCTCCAGTTAAAATTCTATCAGCTTTCACTGCTCAAGTCACACACAGCTCTTTGCTGTGCCAAAACACAGCTCAGGTGTCTCTCCCTTATGCAATTCATGCTTGCTGCTTGTTCATTTGATATTTTGTTTGTTTTTGTTTTTCTATTTCACCAAAAATGTTTCAGGCCCTTATTCAAAAGTATAGACTCTGTTATCGCTTTCCATACCACCCTTTTTATCCATTTCAACATTACCTATCCCTCTTACTAGTTTTATTTTTTTAATAAAAGTTATCACCAGCTAAATATACAAGCACACTTACATACATTCACACACAATCTCACTTTTCTAACTTCCTAACAAGATTTGTTGATCTGCTATGTTCAGTGCTGTATCTCCAATGCATGGACAGGATTGGTAAATGTTAATATTCATTCTTGAGTATTTTTTTTTTTTTTTTTGCTTGAGAATCAAGGAGTTAGAAATATTTTCTTCATTTGGTTCAAGAATTTATATTTTAAGTGATTTGAAAGATCCATTTCAGACATCATAATAACTGCTAAACATTACAAGATAGATAAGATAAATATAGAGCTACTAAAAGGCATAAAGATGTGGAATTGTGAATGGTGAAAAAGTCTTTTAATAACTCGTAATAGAATGCTATCAATGCAAGGTACATGTAATCTGGAGTGTACAAGGCGATGTGCTGAATGTATGCCAAGCCTTAGGATACACCTTGCACATCTTTCCTATTTGGTTTAACACATATATCCAGGATCTCACTTAAAATGGGCCACTGGGAGGCAATTTCTAATTCTTCTTGAATATTTACTCTTCTATGTTAAAGAGAAAATTTTGTGGAAAGATTTGCAAGGTATTGACCATATGTTTTTAGAGGTGGAATTCAATTCATATCAATGAATGTTTATTTGACTACTTCCTATGGGCAAGAAAATCACTACTAAAATTACCATATATCTTTTATAATTTGTCCCATTTAATAGTGCTATTTTTATTAATAAAATGTGTTGGTTGGGTTTTTGTAAAGCTCTTAGGACAGTGACATGCACAGACTAAGAAATATATGTCTAATCCATCCATCCATCAAATCTGTCTGTCTATCCCTATCAGTTTTCCTACGTATCAAACAAAGAAGATTTTTTCCCCTCAGTATCTTCTGTCTTCTAATGCCCATACATAGAACTAAACAGCAAACTTTTACTATTTGCAATTTTATACGGTGAAGAATTGGTGCTTTGTCGAACACACTGGCTTTCAGGGTTATCATTTGAAAAACCATAAGCTAGGTGAGAAAATCAAAGAAAAGTCAAAGACCATAAATATTTTGTATTAGTGGGGCCTATGATTCTTTGGCTTAGTAAGTTGAAGAATCATTCCCTGTCATGTTAAATAATGTTAGTCAAGTACAAATAACGAAATTGTAGTGTCTACATTGATTTGTGGGTGATTAATTCCATTTATAGTAATTAGCATATTCTACTTATATGTGTATACAGTTAAAAAATAGGATGTTTCACAATATGTGGGGTTTTGGATAAATTTAGTTTACATGGAATGATGTTTTCCCATTATCTACCTAATCTACTGAGTGTCTGATGTCAACATGCCAATGGTAGAATATAAGTACAAAGATTCTATTGTGCCAAGGAGATCATCTGGGCAAATTATTCAACCAAGAAAAGGTTTTTCAGTTTGGCATAAAAGATTAAGTACAGACCATAAAGACAAATTCTCTGAATTTGAATTCCAGCTTTGTTACTCACTACATGTATGACTTTAAGCAAAGTTTTTAAACACTTCGTACCTTAGTTTTCTCATCTGATAAATGAGATTAATGTTCATGCCTCTTAGGATTGCTGCAAGTTAATACCTATAAACATTTATAACAGTGTCTAGCGTATACTATGGTAATATCTAGAATTAACACCCATGGATTCTTACCTTTTAACAACACCCAAATAACCAAATAAGGTTCTTCTTGGCTTTTTGTAATATTAATTGTAACTCTATTATAGTATCTCTATGCTTTGTGTTAGGGTATAAATTAACACATTTTTGTGGTTACTCTTGTTAATGAATGTTTCATTAAAGCATCATTATTCCTTTTTTGATTTGTAATGAGATCTTTGTTTTACACAGCGGCAAATGAAAGCAGGTAGAATCTATAAACCCAAGCAAATTATTCTTTAATGAATATTTTAAATCTATTAACTTTCTTTTGGCTTCATTCCTACAGCATGATACTTTGATAATTAAATTTTAAAAGTTATTTTAAGAATAACTAATGTTAAATATTCTTCATGAAAGTAATCATTGATTTATAGGTATAGTAATTACCGTGTTGTCACATGCATGATTGTATTTGAGATTTTATTTGCTTTCAAGGAAAATAAAACCCAGACATAAATTAAGTTTCTAAATATCATTTTTGTATCATGGTTGTACAGATAGCCTGTGTAGGATTTTCTATCTTAGAGAAATATGCAGTATATATAAGTTGCTGTAAGGCATTATTTCATCAACAATGAAGAATGATTGTATCCTGTGGTACTTCAGAATTTACATGCACAAGCGTTTGAGTTCAGAGTTGTTATTTCTTCTATATCTCCCTGAAAGCACAGAACACATAGTGACATTGGAAAAGAAGGGATTGGGTTTCCTGACCCACTAAGATAGTTGAGGAAAAAATCATAAGAACTAGATGAATTGCTACATAAGTAAGGAGTAATAAATTTCACTAGATGGAGGTAACCAGATTGTTTAGGTAATGACAAACATACTCAGGTTTTGAAGGAATAAAATGAAGCATTTTTATGAGAGAGCTGTACAGTTGTATCTTGGGAGTTTAAACTGTTCTTTTCATCAAATAATATATGTGAATACCCTTGGTAAGCTATAGAGTGCTAAGCACTATTGATATTAGCATAATAATTTACTGCTACTAAATTGATCTTTAATACTATTTATTTATTTATGTTCATTTTCTTTCCTTTATCCTGACAATTCTCTTAATCATGCAAAATTTATTTACTTTATTGATATATAATATTTTACATGTTTATGGGATCCATGTGATATTTTATTGCATGCATAGAATGTGTATTGATCAGTATGTATGGAGTATCCGTCACCTTGAGTTTATCATTTTTATGTGTTAGGAACGTTTCAGTTCTCTCTTTTAGCTCCTTCAAAATATGCAAGACATTACTGCTAACTATAGTCACCCTACTCTGCTTTCAAACATTAGAACTTATACCTTGTATCTAACTGTATATTTGCACTTACTGACTGAACTCTGTTTATCCTCCCCTCCCACCCACACACCTTTCCCAGATTCTGGTATCTGTCATTCTACTCTCTACCTGTATGAGATCAGCATTTTTATCTCCCACATGTGAGTGAGAATATGTGAAATTTGTCTTTCTGTGTTGGGCTTATTTCATTTAATATAGTGAATCTTGTAATTTTTGAACCGTTGGTGGCCTTCAGAGATATTTATACATTTGCAAAGTAAGAAAACAATATAGATCAATTGAAAGCGCATTAGTTTCTACTTATCTATCTATAAATTTGTTCAGGATGTTAAGTGATTAAGAACCTTACTTATGTTGATCAATTAATGCTATTTCCCTTCAGATACTTGGCACCAAGTTATAAATATATAATAGGAGATATGAAAATAAGGACTCAAAGCCTTAAAATTTACAAATGTTTTGTTAGCATTTTTAATATTAATCACTAACCACTGAGTATAAACTAGAAAGCATATTTAGTGGTGGAGCATCAATGATGTTAATTCACATTACTTGGAAATTATTTTAGAAATACATAATCACACCAAGTTGCTATTGTTTGAGCAATGATCACATTTAGAAGTTAAAACTTTATAAGTCAGATACTGCAGTACTCACAATTTTATTGTTACGCACAATGTTGACCCAACCTCGTCTAGGTAGGTCATTTAATGAATATCACAGCGTGTAAATAGACATGTCAGGTTCAAAAAAGCATTAGCCTAAAATGAGGTCAACATAGGTTGATTCTCTCAGCAGTATGGGCAGCTGAGCCCTCTCCAAATTCCAAAGCTAAGTCCGACACATAGTGGAGCTTCCCAGTCTGCTAAAAAAGGAACCACTGCAGCAATAACAATGCAATTTCCCCTTTCAGTGAATGCTTGAGAAGAGGGGCAGCATTCTGCTAATCCCAGAGTTACAAAGATTATGTGCAAAAAAAATTTAAAAACTCAAATTTAAAACTTTAGGAGAGATGTGTGTAATTTTCTGTATACTACCTTATGCTCTTGTGGCAGACAGAAATTTTTAATTGTTGGATAGAAATGCCTAATATTTAAAGAGATGTTTTAGTTTTATTAACAGAATATGTTATATAATTGAAAAAATTGTAACATATTGAATGTTAAAGAACTCAACAAAACAAGTTGTGTGACAAATAAAGTCGACTCCTGAACAACGTGGGGGTTAGGGGTGCCAACCTCCCAGGCAGTTAAAAATCCATATATAACTTTTGACTCACCAAAAACTTAACTACTAATAGCCTACTGTTGACTGGAAGCCTCACTGATAACATAAACATCAATTAACACATATTTTATATGGTATATGTATTATATACCATATTCTTGTATTAAGCTAAAGAAAATAAAATGCTCTTAAGGAAATAATAAGAAACAAAAAGTTTATTTAATATTCATTAACTGTAAGTGGAACATCATAAAGGTCCTCATCTTTATGTGGAGCAGGCTGAGGAGGAGCAGGAAGGGGAGGGGTTGGTCTCGCTATCTCCGGGTGGCAGGGACTGAAGAAAATCCACGCATAAGTGGACCTGCACAGTTCAAACTCGTGTTGTTCAAGGTCAACTATATTTTCTTCCAATTTGTGGTTGTCTTTTAAATTTCTTTATGGTTTCTGCGAGGAGCATAAATTTTTAATTTTAATATGGTCAAATATTTTTTATGGTTCTTTTTGTGTCTTATTTAAGAAATCTCAATAATTAAATATTTTCTTCTAATATTTTACATTTTATAATTAAGACCTTAATCGCTAATTAATTGATATTTTGCATAGGTTGGGAGTTAAGAAAGTCTTTAACACATGGGTAACTGCTTGTCCCAGACTGGATTTGTGAATAATTCCCCTTTCCCCACTGAGCTACAATTCAACATCTATCATTACAGTCCGGTTGCATTTATGTGTGAATTTCTCTCTGAGCTCTATTTTGTTCTGCTTGTCAGTGTGGCTATCTATGCTCAAACACTACTGGTTTTAATCAGTATAGATGCATAGGAATTCTTGAAAACTTATAATATCCTTGCAGGAATTAGAATAATCCCCGTACAGAATAGGGAGTACTTCTTTCTTCTTTGGTTGTGTCTTGCTCATTCTTTGAGGATCCTAGGCTACATTTGTAGGCCACTCCTCTCCCACTCTGCTATGTGAGGAAAGGGAGTACAGAGAGAAAAACTATATTCCTGGAGACTTTCTGTACTCTTTGGGGGACCAGAAATGCCTCAAAATTGTTCCATGCAGTCGCTCTGCATTTGCCAGTCTCTTGGAATACCTAGTATGCCATAACGATACAAAATAGATGTACATATTTAAATTGTATAATTTTCAATATTATCTTTTAGATAAGGCTGCTGTGGTTTGAATGTCCTCTTCAAAACTCACATTGAACTTTAATTGCCATTGTAGCAGTGTTAAGATATGGGACTTTTAAGAGGTGATCAGGCCATGAGAACTGCATCCTTATGGGTGGGATTGGCGCAGTTATAAAATGGCACTTTCGTCCTGCTCTTGTTCTTTCTTGCCATTCTGCCTTTTGCCATAGGGCATGACACAGCAAGAAAACTCTCATCAGCTGTCGACCCCTTGATCTTAGACTTCCCAGCCTTTATAATTGTGAGCAAATACATTTCTGTTCATTATAAATTTCCCAGTCTTAGGTATTCTGTGATAGCAGCAAAAATGGACTGAGATAAAGACATAAAGAATTAACAAATGTGTCATTATAGATATGTTTACTTTTATTTTTAAAAAACTTCCATTTAATCTACCCAGTTTAAATCATCTGCATGTAATTTTTATAATGGTAGACTGAGTCTGTTAAAATAGCAAATCAACTCCTGTATCCACTTCCTGTATATCATGGGATCACAATTCTCTGAAACACACACTATTTCCCTCTCTATTTTCACAAGTCTTAACAATCGGTGTTGGTAGGTAGAATTTTCTGATAACTAGAGAGAAGCTACATGTTTTTTTCTGGTACACCAGCATGTATATCCGAGTGAAGGTTAAGGTTAACTTAATTTCTCACTTGAGTTGAAAATCAATTCTTCTACCCTTTTGTCATAATCCTATCAACTACATAGAGAAGCTGTTCTATTCTTGAGTTATATTTGAATTTGCACAGGGAATTAAATTTTAGCTTTCAGAAACTGAAAGGTTTTATAGGATGACAGGACCTTTTTGTCAGTATTTACCGGAATAAGTAGTGACCCTGGAGTGCTGAAGGGGTTTTCATAAGGGGCCACTGCTAAGAATAAAGGGCATTCAGAGGAGGAAGTTGAGAGTATATGATCTTTCTGCTGCTAGGAGATGGTGTACAAAAGATATTGCTAAATTCACACAGATTGAAACAACTGTACTTTTAAAGGAAATTTAAATGTAGATGTTGGCAATAAAATGATCATTTAAATCTATCTAGTAGCTTTTCTTGAGCAGAGATTCTTTTTTCCAATGAAGATCAAATACTCCCCTTATTAAGTTATAAAATACTTAGCATATAGGTGTGATAAAAGAAACTGACCTTACCAGTTTCCTGAGCTAGATTTTTAAATTAGTTTATTTGCTGAATTCAGTCCATTAAGAAAGGCAATGGGATGGCAAGGAAATGGCATAAACTGTAATGTAGGTAGAACCATCTAATTAAATGAAAACACAAAGGATTTTTTGAGGCCTAGAATTTCAGAACTTTCTTCCAAGTTCAATGAACAGAGCAATGGTAGGTTGGGATACAGAGATGTAACAAAGAACAAATGGGTATGGGTCTAAAATTATACACCTAGCTCGAGCCTAATCTCCAGGATTGGAGCTGTCTTTGATTTGGGGACTGCTACAAAGGCTGCTATTAGTTGTGTACAAGTTCTCATAACTCATTCAGTTTTGGATTTTTCTTTACTCGTGCATGTTACTATATCCCTGATGTTGCCCTCCTACTGAGAAACCCTTCCCCTCAAAAGTGCCCCTGTTGATGATCATGGATTTTTATTTTTCACTGTTGTTTTGTACTTATCTGATGTGGTCTTTTTGGTGCTAGTTTTGCCCCTTTCTCTTACTCCTAGTATTATCATTATTGGAAATTTAAAGACTTTTGTATAGTCAGCTTCCTTTTGCTGTATCCTCACAAGGCAAAAGGAAGAAGAAAGGTGTCTGGGGCCTTTTTAAAAATAAGGACACTAATATTATTTATGAGGGCCCTGTTCTCATGACCTAATCACCTTCAAAAGGCCCCACCTCCTAATACCATTATGTTGGGATTAGGTTGCAACATATGAATTTTGGGAATATATAAACATGAGTCTATGAAAATTGTTAAATCTCTTTTCATCCTAGACAGCCTCGCTTTAATAGGTATCTTTAGTGGAGTTGGTCATTGCTGAAATTTAGGAGAAATCTTAAGAGTTTCTCATTACTGTTACTGAAGCAGATGGCTATTATGGCTGGATTTTATATAGAAATAAGAATGGATTTTATATGGAAAAAGTTGTGACACTGAGTAGCTCTATACCATTATTTAGTTGTACATGGTAAGGCATAAGAACATATACATAATATCTACAACACTGACTTTTTCCACCAGATGCTGGATAGTTTCTTTACAAATAGGATCTAATTTCTTTTACATAATAGTTAGATTCTACTAAAATCCCTCTTTTCCAACAGAAGACCTGAGTCTGGGAGAGGTTAAGAAACTGGCCCACGTTATTAGAAAGTGGCCAACAGATTCCATAGCCCAGAGATCTTAGCCCAGTATAAACATTCCAATCACTCTGAGATATCCCCAAAGCGCTAATGACTATACCTGTGTGTACAAATAAAATAATAATTCATCACTTTAGATCAATGCAATTAAAATCTTATAGTTGGGTTTCTAACATTAGTATTTTTAAAAACTCAGTGTCCCTGGTCATTGAGCAGTGCTCAGTGCATTATCTCATGCTCTTTTAACCACATAAAAGATTAAAGTGCTTGAGATATTACTCTTTATTATCAGAAGTAGTATTACTATTTTTATGTTTCTTGTGAGGAATAAGGCCTTGGGAGGATATCCTAGAAAACTGGCAACACTTTATCAAATATGTTCTTTTCTGGAAGAATGTATTTTTGGTGTTAGATAACTTACTTAGGAGGAAACTTTGGGAAAATAGCCAATTTTCATTTGAAAGTTGTCTATATATTTTTTCATAAATTTAATAATTGTTTCCTTTTATTATCCAATCTTCTATACATAATGTTTATTGCATTCTAATATACCTAAAATGAGCTGCTAGATTGGCTTGCCTTGTTGTAGGCTTGTAAGTTAGGACAGATTTCTTTGAGCCAGTTATTATAGAACTTAAAGAACCTAAAATTAAGTTTAAAACAATACCTTATTAATAATAGAAATAATGGGTAGTGTATATTAAAGAGCTTTTAGGTTGTTGAATATTATATGCTTTAAGAAAAAGTTACTTTTTGGTATTAAATGTCCATTAGTGACAATTTCAGTATTTAACAAATTTCTTACAATTCAAATTGCTCTATATTGCAAATTTCAAATTATTTCTGTTCCATTTCTTATTTTCTCTTTTCTCCCAAGGAGAGACTGCCTAATGACTGTTTTCTCTATAATTACTTTACCTTTTGGCTTTTCCACACAGGTTTAGTCTAAACCTATTTCATATTATTTAATACTAGTCTATATAATACTCTGTAATGCTGGTCTACTTTCACATCTGTTTTCCATATCCTTAATTACTTTTGACTGTAGACTGTGCCTGTGCACATGCGTGAGTGTGCTAGGCCAGTAGGTGCATGCATACAAGGATGTGTGGCCAAAAGAGACTGCAATTATGATAATCTCCATGTGGGCTCCACTGCTCTGCTTGTGATTGTGTTCATGGTGACTGAGGCAATTTCAATTTCCTGTGCTGTATTTGCTTGAAACACTTCATCTTCCTCTTCAGAGCAGGATTGTGTATAATTTCCTTTTCCTCAGCACTCCATAGCTGTGTAATTTTGAGGTCATATCCTCCCCCCAATCCCACCAAATTCCTTTTTATATCCCTCTTTTTTAGTTCACCATATAGTGACTACATAGATAACCTTCTGTCACACTTTCTTTCTAAAAGAATTGTATATTTTTAAAAGAGTACCTTCTATTGGCAATTTGGAGAAGAAAGAAAATTATAAAGATGGGAATAAAATCTGCCTGCATTTGAGGATTAACACTGCTTTTATTTTAGTGTTTTGTTGTGTGTACATATGAGAGAGGTGTGTATGTGTGGGTAGAGAGGGAGCTAGCTCTACTTATGCAAAAATAGTTTACATTCAAACCTATAAGCATACGTGTATACATAAGAACCACCCATGAATGTATTTTATACCTTTTTACTTAATCATTTGTAATACCTACATGTCTCCTTATCAAGTCTTCAAAAATAATTTTGCAGTGATTGCATGATATTCTAGCATAACACTAGGACATAAGTTATTAACTATTTCATTGTTTAAAGTTAATACTATTCAAAGTTTTATAATATATATTTTTATATAAATATTTATCCAGAAACCCAAGTGTCATATTAAAATTGGAATTACTGGGTGAAAAAGTATAACCATTAATAAAAAGAACTCACACACATAAACCTGCTTTTCATAATTTCGGCAAATTGCTTTTCTGAAAGTTTTATAATTTGAAATTTTTTTTGGCAGTTTAACTTTGGTTTTAATTATCTTTTATGATGATTAAAATATTTGTGTATATATACACATACACACACACAGATACATACATACACGGAAGGGAGAAAGTTGGTAGCTGAGAATAGCACTAAAATATTGTTTTATATATTATAATTATTGAGATGAACCATTAATTATACTTTTATTTTTTTCTAAATGAGGGTGTTCAGTGCTTCGAATGTTTTATTATTTATGTTTTCAAATAATTCAACTTGTGAATTTCTCTTTTATTATTATGCTTATAAATTTCTTCACAATCCAAAAATTATTCACATCTTTTTCTTATACTTTCATTTCTGTGGTTTTAATTTCTTCACTTAACTCTTTAATCCATCTGGAATTTATCATATAAATACTTTATATTCACATATAAAGTAACGAACAAATTTGATTTTTCAAATGTAACTAATTTTCTTACTTTAAAAAAGCCATCCTTTTCCCATTGGTTTACAAGGCTCCCTTATACACGGCACATGAACATACGCACACACACATATGCACGTGCACACACACACACACACACACACACACACACACACACCCACACACCCTGCATCCACATCTACATAAGGATCTTTCTATAATTATCTACTTGTTGCCCATTTTGGTAGGTTTAAAAAATGAGTTATTTAAATACCTAATATGAAGGTCTTCCCGTTCATGATCCTTCTCAAAAAATTTTAGGCTATTTTCTCCTATTTATTTTTTCAGATAAAATTTAAAATCATTGCATCAAACTAAAAATATCCAATTGTTATTTTCTGTAAGCTTGCACAAAACTTATAAATTTTCCAAAAACTGACATTTATGCAATAATTAGTCTTCCCATGTAGGAATAGGCTCTGAGGACTCATATAACAGCTAAGGAATGTAATAATTGGCAAAGTTCCACATCTTATCGGACATAAAGGAAATATAACTTCTGTCCTGAATTTAAAGTGGAAATGATTGAATGATTTGTACCACATCATTGACCTGCACCCTAAACTATTAGCCAGTTTTCTGTTTCTGTCGACTGAAGCTATCTCAGAGGCAAAGTGACCTTGTTAAGCTCCAGGACAGATGCATGTCTTGGTAAAGCCATTTTTTGTCTTAGTTCCATTAAATAAAATATAGATGAAATATTATTCTATTTATCCCATTCTGTTATAAAAATTATGCCCTCCTGTTTTCTAATATTGATCACTTTCCTAAACTAGAAAACATTTTATGTCACAGTATTTATTGATTAATTTTGCTGACATGAATTTCAGTATATTCAAGTTTTAAAGATTTGCTTTAGAACTGTGGAAAAATTGTTGACTAACAGGGTTCAAGAACTTATATGGGAAAATTTGGGGGTTGGAGATGTCAAATAGCTCCTTTTACTGATTGTGTACTTTTGTAGAATCTATGAGGAGGTCAGAAGAGATACTTTCTCCTGTTTCTGTATCTCAGACGTCTGTCCTGGACTCCCTCCACTTTCTAAAGCCCTATGCCAAGCCTGGGAAGCCCACTTAAGAAGCTTAGTTATAATACTGTCCCTCTAAGTTCAAGTTTTCCACAGTCTCAGGGCTGAGGGTTCACCTGGCCTACCAAAACCTAGGTGAATTGCACAAAATGTGCTGCCAGTAATTTGGGATTTAATGAAATGTATGAACATATGAATGAGTGAAGGAACCTGGCAATGAGACTTATTTGTCTGCTGAAAGAGAAGACATAAGAAAGAACCTGAGTCATATTGTTTACACAGATAGGAAGATATAAAGGAGTATCAATTCAGGATGTTGAATAAAACAAAACAGAAAAATCAAGTGGCTTCATATTTTAAATCAATAGTTATTTCTTATGCAGATATTTATGAGCTCATTATATGTTTTACGTGCTAGCCATTTAGCACTTAATAGGCATCTGTGAGAAGATATTAAAATCTATGTCATTGTAAGGAGGGGAAGAATAAATGTGGATCAAAAATGTGCTACTGCAGGGGGGCAATATATATATATATATATTCATACACACATACACACAAATACTATAACACTTTAGTTTGTCTATTTGCAAGTAATCCTAATTACAGGGATTTATGTTGAGTGCTTACCAATTATTCATGACAATCATGCAATAAAAACGATTTTTTTATATCAACAAAGAGATCAAAAATTTCTGTAGGTTTGGTTAAATTTACACTTCTAATTATTCTCCCTAATTTATCTTTTCATGTAACAATTCTGGTAGCAAAGCACTCAACTAGAAATATATTGCTTCAAACGTCTAATGGAAGTCGGCTATCAGATGTCTGCCATTTGGAAAAACTGTGGTTGAGGTTTGTGTTTCTAGGGTTTATACAAAAAGGCTTACACACAGATGACTCAGAATTTCAATAACATTTATACATTGTTTATTTAACACATTATTTTTATATAGTAATATTTTGCAGTTTATATATCATAGTCTTACCTGGAATTTAATCTTGAAATTTCAACTTTTGCTGATGGATTTTAATTATATGGCAAAAATATTTTGCAGAACATTATCAAGAAATTAGTTTGTATGAATTCTATGTATTGACAGCTTCCTTGGCAATAATACATTTTGTAATATGTGTAAACATTATCACAATGGTAGTAAATAATAGTTTTTCCTGTATGATTGGAAATAGAAATATTTTGAAGAAAATAGACATATACACAAAACATTTGAAGAAGTACAATTTATCATCTATCTGATAAACAAATAGAATTCAAGTAACCTCATTCTCAAGCTTACCATATATTTGAAATATTTATGCATAATGCTAATTCACTTATTCTCTATGCAACATAGTCACATCATTATGTATCATATTCAATTTTAACAGTATGAAATTTGTCATTAATGTTAGATTCATCTGTGTGGATGTTCCCTGGTCCCCTGGTTCTCAGTGTCAGGAATGTACTGGTACTGAGTTGAGCCCATGACAGGGTGATCACAGACACAGAGCAATTTTATACAGTTTATCGCATAAAAGAAAGAGTAAAAGTACAGAAGGAAGCCACACAAAGTGAAAATATTTTCCAGAGAGAGTGGAATGGGTCAGTCTCCATGAGTGGAGAAAGACTCTGAGCACACATTGCCTTTTATAAGCCCACTAGTTTGTCCTGCCTTTCCTCTAGCAGGATTGTTTGTCTTTTGTGCCTTTGGGGTAATTGGCAGGTTGGTGTTATATAACAGGTAACATAACAGAGTAGGTTATATAAGTTTCCCTTTCTGCACATGCTTCTTCCCCAGAATCCTTCACAAAGCTCCACCCATGTCATGCTAATTAGATAATACTGAGTTCTAGATCAGCTAAAGGCTACTAGGAAATTTTCACTATGTATGTTCCCACGAGGGAACAGTTCCTAGCTGCAATTTGGTTCCTAGCTACAATTTGTTTCCCCCTCTCCACCCTTAGCCACTTCCTTGCCACCTATTTACTCTCCACCAGACCTAACATTAGTGTGAGCAAATCATTAACAAAACTGATAATACATTTTTGCACTTCTGTGAGTTTGCAAACCGTTAGTGCATGTTAAAAAAACTTATAGAAGTCTTTTAAAGGCTTTGCAGATTGAATGTATTCCAAGTAGTTTATTTCTTGGGATCCATGACTTTGTAAACAGGTATTTGCCAGATGACATTTGAGACTTACCTTAACTTAAAACTTTGGTAAAAAGTTGGTAAAGCAAGATGCGGGAGAGGCAAAAAGCTTCTCAGGCATAAGGAACCACATGAATTGGAATATCGAAATGAGAAAGAGTTCAAGGTCCATTACGTAGTATATCTTAGTTATCCTAATGATAAATAGGTATGTCAGAGGCCATCAGTCTTAGGACAGACTGAATCACAGAAAATTTGTGATTTAATTGGAGAGCGAATTGGACTCTCAGGACTTTATGCCCTCAGACCATTAATCTGTATATTTAAGATATTAAAAAAATACATACTACCACAACTACATAACTGCTATCTATTAAAACACAAAGACTATAAAAATTCTTATTCCCCTCTTAACATTTAATCATTTCATTTAGATTTTACAGTAATCTGTAGTCACATAATAGCATATACATCATTTTTTAAAACAGCTTTATTGAGATATAATTCACATATACAATTCACCCAATTAAAGTGTACAATCCAATAGTTTTTAGTATGTTTGCAGAGTTATACAACCATCACCGCAACCCATTTTAGAACATTTTAATTGCCCCAAAAAGAAATTTCATAACCATTCGTAGTCATTCTCCCCCGCCATCACCTCCCTCATCTCCCCACCCCAGTGCCCGGCAATTACTTACCTACTTTCCACTTCTGAATATTTAAAAAAATACCGGAATGGAAGACATTTTTATATGTTGTCAAAAATAAGACCTGGTGTTTGATAGATCAGTAGTGTGATTATAGTTAACATTAATCAATTGTGCATTTCAAAATAGCTAGAAAAGAATAATTTTAATGTCCTTAGAATAAAGAAAAAATAAATATTTAAGGGGACGGATATCCCAATTACCCTGATTTGATTATATGAATGTGTCAAATTATCACATGTATCCCCAAAATATGTACAGCTAACATTACCAATAAAATATATATTTAACAAATTTTGATATCAATTTTAGTACGTAAAATTGATACCAATAACTGCATCATTGTATTTGAAGAAACTATCATTATGAAATGACTAAATACAAGATTCATTTTGTCTTTGGATTTTTCTTTGTTGTTGCTGTTGCTTTCTTTTCTTTATTCACATTTCTTGTACGATCTTGAAAGAGTTATGTGAAGGTAAGCTGGGTTATAACGGAAAAAACCAAGCAGATAACTGGTAGATCCTGGCAAGTATAATAAAATGTTTAATTACTTCCTGGCGTTGTCTCTGAAACAAAGATTTTTAAGGAAATACATAAATAATATCAAGCTATAATTCAAAATTTCTCCCTCAAGAAGAGAGGAGTTATAGGAAATATTGAGGGATGTCTGGGTCAGTCTTTGGTCCTATTTGGGCCCATTTCTAACTCTCTCCCTTGCCCCAAATCAACTATCAGGCATCAACGCATTTTCAAAATCATAAATACCTAAAGTGCAGTCTGTCGGGGAAGGCCAGAGTTCTTCAAATTCCAGTATTTAAAGGTAAAGTTTCCTCTATTTCCTGACACAGGATGTGTTAGGAAGACATCTCCTGAGACTTGCTCAGAAGGAAACCAGGCAAGTTGTGATTTGTATAGGCAAATCTCTGCAGTTGCTTTATTTCTTTTAGAATGAGGATGTGCCCCAAATGAATAGACACGTTAAGATTTGCCCTTATTTGGCATTTATCTTTCACATGTTTAAACATGATGCTATTTTTATATTATTATTTTTGTAGAATAGTAAATTGAACATCAAGTGTTTATTTCCATTTTTAAATTACAACCTTGCTTTCAAACTTGAAAAGGGCCTGTGAGTTTTTTTTTGTTTTTTTTTTTTTACAAAATACTTTATATAGAAACAGTCAAGTAATCCCTTGAATATTAAAGGTAATTTTTCATATATATGAAAATATATTAACATATATAAGTTTCACATGCATCTAGGGCATCACATGGAATGGAAAATACTTAAAAGTGCCCAAAATTTCGAAGGTCAATAACTATATGATAAAGAGTTCCAGAATATAAGGGGATTGAAAACTATTGGATTTTTTGTATTAAATATACTTAATGGGGACTGTAGTACACTATCTCACCAATTTAATGAATTTATTGCTAGCTCATGTAATCAGATCTCTTGAATTACATTTACCTTTGCATATAAGAAAAACAGGTGACAAAGAACAGATACTAAAATATTCCATCGCTTACATACACTGATTGTGCTTCCACAAAGCTTAGAAAGCAAATTTAACCTTATTCTCTAAACAAAGCTAAATATGTTCACCAATCTTTAAAGAGAAATGCTTAAATTTTCTAAGAAAATTTTAAGAACTTAAGAATGCATTTAAAAAGGAGGTCCCAGGCTATTTTAAAAATCACTCCTAATGCTATTCTCCTTAAGGCTTTACTTAATGAATTTGCAAGAAGGAAATAAATGCTTTTTCATATTGATGGAAGATGTGCTTAAGGGTATACAATTTTATTATGTGTTTCTTCATAGTGACGTGTACTTCTAATAGTTAAAAAAATTCTGAATATTTAAAGATCCCTTGCTTTAGTATGTCTTAGGAAATGAATAAATGCGATAGGCGTGTGATAAATATTATCCCTGAAGATGCAGAGTTCATATCCACTGAAGAAGTTACAATTTTTTAAAACTGTGGGCAACAGTCTGTAAAATGTTCAAGCTTCAGTTAAAATTGGTTGCTATTTTTCTCAAGTGATACAGTATTTGCCTCATAGGAAAATTGAATTACTAAACAGTAATTATAGTTCTCTGAATATAATATTCTCAGTGGATTTGTATCAACTATCTTGGGGCATTTTGGCATATGAGATATACTAATGTAGCTACACTGTAAAATAAAGAAAATTAAGTTCTGATAGATTGTATCTTAAATTTGTCTAGTATCTTTCTATAAAGCCACTTTTTAATTTTTCCTTTCCAACAGTCTTGTGAAGTAGAGTCAGTTAATCCAAGATGTAGTTAATCCAAGCACAGAAAGTTTGAATACAGGCCCAAGATCATAGTGTCATCTATAAAATTGGAAATAAAATCAGTGCCTGACAACTTGGTACAACCACATTTTGCAATATGGAGTCTGCCTTTGCATTTGTTCAGTTATGTCGTGAAGCAATATAAGTGGAATGGACTAATCTTTAGAAGATTTAAAACACTCCTCACCCTACTATCCCATGTGCTATAATTTTTTGAACCTTGAATTCAGTATGCCATGTTATATATTAAACTGTGGATGCTTATTAAGATATATATTTGAAAATTTGGATGTAACAGAAATTCAATTATTTTATATTGAGATTTTAGAAAGCATAATATACAAGAATCTAGATTATAGGGTAAAATATTGAAACATAATTATGCTATTCACAGGTATATGGACAATGAAATACCTTATCCTTTGAGGCATCATAAACAGCAAAATACAAATTTTTATTGAATCAAAATTTTCTACAGTATAATGTAGCTCAGGAAAAACTAACATCTTCTGGGATATAGATATTAGATAAAACAGATAAAACTTTGGGGAAGTTTTAAAAGAACATTTTAAAAGCTTAAATTATCCTAAATGCCAAATGTTTGCTTCCTGTTGCCAAGTCAGAAAATCCTCTTTTTCTTCTATTTATATCCAAATTTTAAATATTATTTTTAGAAGATATGAGCTCACTTATCAACAGTGAGGTGAGAATACTGAAGAATGCCATTATTTTAGATATTTGGATGATATAAATACCAATTATGCTAAAAGATTTTATCATCATTCTTCTGGAACAAGATTCAATTTACTTACATTGCATATAATATTATTAAAATGGATTTATTTATTTATATGATCATTTGGAAACAAATGTTCAACTAAGAAAAAAAGTATCTAGTAACTAAATATTCAAAAGCACATTTAATTACTTTTGAGGAATATGCCTTAGGCTTTTTTTTTTAAGAAATAGAGATTGCATGATAAAAACAATACTTCCTACAGCCTTTTCCCATTTATTTGGGGTTGCAAATTAACCCTTATTTCAGATGAATGTTTTTTTCTTATGTTAAGGAGTGTATAGTTTCAAAAGATTCTCATATTAAGGATGACTTCCACATAAAAGGTTTAAGCTGATGTGGGAATTAAATGGCTTTCCCCCCAATCATATATTAAGTGGAATAATATAGTATAAATTTTAGTGAATATGCCCAGGTCTAAATTCTATTTAAAAGGTGAAAAATATTTTATTATGTATCAATAAAGATTATTTTTGTAGTGTTTTTATCTTATTCAAAGAGAAGTAAATAAGAAAATGGGTATAAATATAAAAACTAATAATTTATAGATTCCCAATTTTATTAATATGACATTTTATGGTAACAGTAAAGGCAGGTAACATTTGAAAGCAACAGTGAGTGCCCAATACTTTGTAAGCATTATTTCCTTTCAGGTTTATAACAGCTTTGCATGGAGAGCTAAGTCTTCCTCCCAAACTAGGAGGGATACAGACCCTAGAACTCAAACCCAGATTGACTTAACCCTAAAATGCATATCCTCAAAGGTGCTATCCTTTCTCCATTGCTTTCATTTGATAATTAAAAACTTATAATCCATTTCCAAATTTTAATTTGTATTCAATACTACTCAATACCTTTTTTTAAAAGGAAATTTCCTTTCTTATTACAAAACCAGTACATGTTAATTATAAAGTATACACAAAGTAAATCAGAGAATTTTTAACATTGCCTGTAATCATACTACCTCAAAATCTATTTACTAATTAAGTACAAATTTCTTGGACTATTTCCATATGTAGGTGCATAAAGAACCATATATCCACAAACAAGGGTTAGGCTCCATCCATCCTGGAGCTTGGGGCCTAAACAGTGGAAGGCACCAAGATTGAATGGTCTGTATCACTATTACATAGAGAGTAATAATGTTAACCATAAGGTTTATAACTTTATTTTTCTGAACACATTATAATGTACATATTTTTTCATATGATTAATGCTTATAACATTTTTATTAATACCTAAGAGGTATTCTAGTAAATACGTTAACATTTAGTTTCTCTGATTTTTCGCTGTTTATATAGCATTTCAAGAAAATTAATTTAGACATTTAAAAACACATTTTTTCCAAAACAAATTCATACTGATTATATTTGGTATTCTTTAAAACAGTACCTTTTGCCTAAATTTTATCTAATCTGTAAATTTGTCATGGTGATTCTTATGCCCAAACCAATATTTTCTTCCTTTATTATGTCAACCATACTTTTGGGGATCTATATAAATACAGATTCTGAAGTAAGGCTTAATGGATATATCTCACATCCATCTTCAATGCAACCTGGATTTTTCCTTTTGTGAAAATCACTACGGTCATCTTTTTTTTTAATATTCCTTACTAAAATATTAGCTATGGATAGACGAAGCCCATGTTTGTCTAATTTTTTGGCATAAAGAAGGCATTTAATGTATATTTGAAAAGTGGACAGAAAAATACAATTGTTTTTGAATCTCTTCCTTAGCTGTGGAGTTTTAGTACAATTTAACTATATTTATTTTTGTTTCTCTCAGATAAGTCCATATACCTATATTTATTTACATGATCGTGCTTTCAAGAGTCCCGTTTAGTTTAATCCTCCTAATACATTAAACATATTATCTAAAGTGATTCTTGCATAGGCAAAAAAAAATAACTTGAAAAGTAAGCCACCTCTTTTCACTTTTCATATGGAATTATAATATAATAAAAGATGATTTCCCTGAAGAAAGTAAAATGTCTCAATAGTCTTGTTTTTTAAATGAAAATCACCAAAGGAATTTAAAAATAAGATTGCTAAAAACACGTGTCAATTTTCAATGTCTAGAGAAAACAGTTCATCAAGCAAGTCTATAGTACCATTATTTTATTGTGGAAATTTTTTTCTAACATAATTATTCATTTGCAAAAACTGTGGAGCAAATTATTTTTATTTGCCACAGAGAAATCAAAAGATGTGTTTTTCCCTGTGCTGATAGTATGGCATTATTGTCACAAACTAAATGGCCCTACAATCTAACTACTGTCAGAAATAATAGCTTGACATCAACTACTTTGAAATTAAAACAACTGGTTTTTTTTTTTCAGATTTCCTCTGCTATTTGTTATCTATCCAATATCTCTGTACATAGGACAGATTATTTATTTACCTAGGAATACATTTTGCAATCAATTTACCCTGGAGCCTTTAAGAGTAGGTTGAGCTGCAGAAAATTAGATGCCTTCTGAGTAAAATAATTATGTTTTTTCAATAAATCTGATGGTAAATTAATAACATCAGTTTTAACAGTTTTGAAGGAAAATTCTTCATGGTCTTTCTCTGCAGTGCTGAACTTAGAGGCTTTTTATATTCATTTGTCCTTACATTGGACAAAGCTGACCCAGATGTGCATTCAGAGGATAAAAAATTCTGGGCTCAGACTAGCCCATTTACCTGAATAAGTTGGTTGATCAGTCAAGAATTTTGGTTAACTTCTTACCTAGAACAGATATGAATTTTAATGCTATAGCCCTCTTGGTAGACTACAAAAGCATACAAACCTGCTATTGTTGGAAAAACAACAAGCACCGTTTGACTCATGTATCGAAAACCAGAACTTTTGTTTAGTTAATTTATTCCTCTAGATAGTCACAATTTTACACCTGTACCAAGACAGACAGCATTGGAGTAATGACCTTATGTGACAAGATTTTGGTCCCTTAAACAATTTTTTCCCTTTTATATATTTTTTAATTTTTATTAATTTATTTAAATTTCAGAATATTACAGGAGTACAAATGTTTAGGTTACATATATTGCTTCTGCCCTGGCCGAGTCAGAGGTATAAGCGTGTCCATCCCCCAGACAGTGTGCACTGCACCCATTAGTTGTGAATATACCCATTCCCTCCTCCCCTCTCCCACCTGCCGGACACCCGATGAATGTTACTACTGTTTTTGTTTTTTTTTTTTTGACTTTTGTAAACATACATTAACCATATTGGAAAAAATGTTAAAATTTTCTCACGTTAAAAACCTGGTTATTTCCAAGTTTTATCTTTCAAACAGAATTGTGATTGTCATCTTACACTGTATTCGTTAAATGGCTTGCTTGAGTCTATATGGGCACATTAGGTGATTTACACCCTAGAATTCTTGACTTGAATACTCACTATAATGTAAAAAATTAATGAGCCAACATAATTGATATATACCAAATGTAGAAATATTTTTAAGAGTGACTACTGGCTTCCTGATCATTATAAGTTAAAAGTATGTTGAAAAATTTAAATTAAAAGAAAAGAATCATTGTTCTTCATATGTGTTGCATCTTTTAGGGTTCTTACTAGCTACTGCAACATGATAAAATGGCAACTTGTTGTTAGAAATGGAATAATACATATATCGCACACAAATCCAGTAAAAAATAGATTTTCACATTTAAAGTGCTTTATGCATACTAATTATTCTTATGGTCTTCCACTGAAAGAAACAAACATTATGATTCTTATTTTAGAGGTGAGACACAGAAGGGTTTAACTACTTGGTATTGACACATAATGTAGAGATAACACTCAAGTTAATCATCTATTAATATTTGGTTCTTATTTGTTCCCAGGCAATCTCATATAAGTAGCCATTCTTATCAATAGATTTAAGAATTGAGGAATTCGATATGTACAGTTATGTCTTTTTTCTTATTTTAGCAAAAATTAACAGAACTAATGTGAATAATTTACTTAATGAAATATGATTTCAAATAAAACAATTAGTATAGGGAAATCTCAGGGTGTGATGTAGACTTTTAAGCAGCAGTTACATATCTACATTATATATTGTACCCAACTTATGTCTCCAAAACCGCATAGTTTGTCCAAATTTATGTGAAAAGAATATAAAATTAAAGCTAAGACTGCATAATAAACTTCAATTTTATCTTCCAGCATAATGTTTAGAGGCAAAAATTATAAAAAAAATTAAATTTATAAAAAACCTTCCATTTTAAGCTAGCAATATTTATCTTTCACTTTCTTGTGCAACTTATAGAAATATAAATAAAAACTAAAGTTGAATGTATTATCCTAATAAATTATTCTCACATTACTATGCCAGTAAGTTATTATTTTTGTACTACAGTTGCAGAGCATTGCCTACTGTCAAAAAAAATTAGGTTACCTGCGGATGAGTATTCTCTAATGGCAAGATCACCAGATTGCAGTCATGGGTGAGCCCCAGTTTCTATTCTTGGAACCACTTCATAATGCCCAGCCTAAGCTTCTGCAAGTCTTTTTAGCAGTCTTCACTTTTGTTTGTTCAGTTGTAAAAAAGAGAGCTCAATTCAGTTCAACACATATTTCTGATCACTTACTAGCAAAGTAATGTGGAAGCAATACGGGGATACAAAAACTTAAAATAGGGAGTAATTCCCCTGAAGGAGGTGCCTAATAGGATAGGTATTATAAAAATAATTATTCTAATAAAATGTGTAGAACTTATAGAATTTAAAAAGTAGTAATTACTTTTGGATGGTGAAGTCACAGATAATTTATCAAAATGTCTCCTCCTCCTCTAGGTAGAAGAGACAACATAAGCAAAGTTTAAGAATCTGACAGACATAAGGTATGCAGGAGTAATGGTGGTGATATGTGGTGTAAATAAAGATATTCTGGAACTAAATTTTCAGAGGCTTTGAAGGCCAGGCTAAGAAGTTTAGTTTTTATTTTTTTAAGCAACAGGGGAGTTTGAATATTTTAATGGGTAGATTCAGGTAATCATCTGCCCTAGGTTTGCCACTATTGGAAGATGACGTAAGCCTATTTCAATTGGTGGCTCTGTGTATGAAAATGTGAAAATCTTTTAGTTTAGACTGAGAGATCTAAACCAGGACAATGGCAGTGAGAGATTAAAGACTGCATAGAATACATATATGGGTATGTTTATGTATATGTATATGTATTCAACCTCTGAAATATCTATCTATAGATATATATTTATTAGAATTGACAAATTCTAAAATTAATATGGAGTAGGGAGGACACACCATTACTTTGTAATTTATGTAGATGATTTCTAAGGCCGTTTTGTAAATCAATTCAAAACTCTTCAAAATAAAGGTTTTCATGTGATTGCAAATTATGAATAACATTTTTAACATTTAACATTAGTACTTTTAATAATACTTTTAATTCATGTAACAATATGAGATATTTTCTTTTTTGAAACATTATTTTCCAATATAAGCATTACTAACTCATTTAATTCAGTATTTCTGCTGAAGATTCTCAAGTTTTATTTTGACCGCATATATTAAGTCTCTCTGACATTATTAGGATATGAAGTCATATTTTATTGCGTGACAATTTGATAAATTTCTGGGCTGTTGTATACACATATACATGTATGTTTGGTTGTCCACAATTTTTTTTTAAAAATGATAGAAGGACAGTTTATACATTAAAGAGTTTTATTTTATTTAAAGAAAATAGATGGAAGCATAAGGAAAGGAAGCCTTTGAACCCCTCAGTGATATAAACAATTCAATTTTTAAGGTTGTAGCTACAGCAAAATCTATTCTTAAATATGATTTCTTTCCAAATAATGCATGATTCTTTTCTATGTAGTGTCCATACCTACATATCTTAATTGTGTTGCTGTTAGCCATCATTTTGTTTACATCTGACTTAGACTGTTGTTCCTTAGGGTACAAGCTTTGTCTTTTTCTATTCCACACAATATATAGAAGAGCCCTTTGAATCAGAGAGACACAAGAATTTTAAGGGACTAAGGAGGAGGTCATCTATTCCTACCTTTCGGCAAAACCGAAACAAAACGAAACAACAACAACAACAACAAAAAACAAACCTTCTGTGGTGTTTCTGGCTCTTGATTCTCCTGTTTATCTTTGAAAATGAACAATGAGCTCACTCCTTTCCAAAGCACCCTATCTCATTGTTGAGCAGGTTTTAGGATTAGAAAGAGCATCCTTAAATTGATCTGGAAATTGCCTCATTTTAACCCCTAAGCATTGGCTCTTTGTTTTCTTGAGAAACATAGGTGTATAATCCTTCTTTCACATAATCGACTTTCAAATATTTGAGGACAGCTGTTGTGCCCTATAAGAAAGCAAAAAGTACATAAGAGTGGGATAAACTTTCAAGTTTGTTGCTTATGTTCTTTGATTTATTTATTTATTTGTTTTCTTTCACCAAAAATCCTCAGAAAATTGAGATTCACTGTTTGTTGGAGACACTATTGTTTGCTACTGCATTAATGTGGGTTGACTTTTCTCTATAAGAAAATTTCTACTGAAGTTTTCTATTGACAGCCAACTTATTTTTTCATTAAGCTTTTTTTAAGCATTCAAATAGAGCATGAGGGTGACCTTAAGGTAACCAAATAGCTAAATTAAATTAAACTAATATTCAATATTTTGCTTTTTAATTACTCTTTACTTAATATAGTAACTAAAATTTGCTATAGAAATTTATCTACTGTTTTAAGCTTACCGAATTTCAATATCGACATTATGAGACTTGGGGAAGTATTTCCCAGTCATCGTTAATCATTTCTAAATATAATGAAAAGGGAAAGGGAAGATAAAAGATTGACTTACTGGATGACGATGTATCAGAATCAGGAAGTAAGGACAATAGTACATCATTTATGTTCTATATGTTACTTTACTTGTGATTCTGGACTCAAGAGATTGTTACTATAACTCAACAACAGAGCAACAACAATATAGCAAACAACCTGAGTAAAAAATGGACAAAGAACTTGATGGACATTTGTCTAAAGAATATAACGAAATGACCAATAAGCCCATGGAAAAATACTCAATATTGCTAAGTTTTAGGAAAATGCAAAACAAAACCACAATGAGAGAATACTTCACACTCATTAGGATGATTATGGTAAAAACAAAACATAAGAAACAAACAAACAAAAAAATCCCAGAAAATAAAAGTGTCAATGAGGATAAGAAGATACTGAAACCCTTGTATATTGCTGGTGGGAATGTAAAATGGTGCAGTCCCTGTGGAAAATGGTATAATGATCCCTCAAAAAATTAAGCATACACTTACCATATGATCCAGAAATTCCACGTTGGGGTATATATCCAAAAGAAATAAAAGGAGGGACTTGAGTAGATATTTGCACACCCATTACTCCCAAAAGCCAAAAGTGGAAGCAACCCAACTGTTCATTGTTGGTTGAATGGATAAACAAAATGTGGTGTGTGTTAACAATGAAACATTATTAAATTTTAAAAGGGAAGGAAATTTTGATACATACTACAATGTGGATGAACCTTAAGAACATTATACTAAGTGAAAGAAAACAGTCACTAAGGGACAAATATTGTGTGATTTCCCTTATAGGAGGTTCCTAGAGTAGCAAATTCAGAGAGAGGGAAAGTAGAAGGCTGGTTGCCAACAACTGAGAATGGGGAGTAAGTGTTTAATGAATAAAGTGTTTCAGTTTTAGATGATGAAAAATTCTGGTTATGGAAGAGGTAATGGTTGTACAATAATATAATGGTTTTTTGTAAATAGTGTCACAGCACTATGCATTTAAAAATGGTTACAATGGTAAATTTTATGCATATTTTATCACAATAAAAATTTTTCATTCCAATGAAAAAATGAAATAATACAAAAAGGGGAGTTTTGAGAGTAAAGAAACTTCTGATAAAAAATGTGTGTCATATCCAACAACTGTTACATAAATGATACTACAGTTGATGTGAATCATGTCCTAATCTTATGAAACATGGAGGATTAGAAGACGGAAATGGTCAAAAACAGAAATCGATAACATTTAAAGTTGCGGTTCAAGCCAATGCACAATTTTGATAGATCCATTTTTGGGGTTTTGTAAGGCTGCCTTAAGTATGCTAAGAAAGGTTGTCATTCTCATGCAACAGGCTGCACCTTCACTTTGCAAGAGGACATGCGGGAGCCACGCCCCCTCACCAACCCATAATTTTACCTAGAGATTTATATCTAGCCTTCTTTCGATATGTTTTACACTACACAGTTGTTGCCTTTACTCTTAGATTCCATACACTAAAGCACAATTGGGTCAATTCCATTAGGAATATTTCAAAAGTGATATCTTTGAAACACTTTTATTCAATGATATTCTTTAAGATGAATGTCAGAAACCTCACTTTTTTCTATCACCAATATGCAGTTTGCTGTGGGGTTTTATAATTTGCTGAAACTGACGACTTGATTGCTTTGGGGAAATGCAGAAGCAGATTTTACCTTGAAGAGTCAAAAAGCATTGCTAAATGATGGATCAAGTGTAATGGGATTAAGAATTTTTCCATCCTTTTTATATTAATTACCCATCCATAAAGAGAGAAACTAATCACTCTGTCCCTGACTAATGCTCTGTAGGCTTTTGATATCTGTTTGATGAAACTATTACAAAAGATAAAGTTCAAAAAATTATTTTATACTTTAGATACGCATATAACACTAGAGTTGGCAGGATTTGAGTTTCTGAGACCAAATGAATATCAAGTGATGAAATGCCAGCCCACATTCAGAGGAGCAAACTTAACAGCTATCTTTGATGTTAAAAATAAGTGTGATATATGTGTTTATAAAACCCATTACTGCCCATTAATCAGGCTCTGAAGGCATAAAGCTGTGGCAACTTGAACTTTGGCTGAGGACGGACATGTACATAGTCAGGATGGTAGGGGCTCGTTCTTTATCCACGGCAAGAGTCTGTCCTACGTAGACCTAACAGGTCCTCAGAGAAAGGAACGACCTTTAATATAACATCGATATTTGTTCATCTGTTGTGGCTCTCTTCTGTATAATCATTTTACTTTTTTCAGTTATTCCCTGTGCAAAGCCATACTCTCTAAAACTACTTGGGGAGAAAATAATCCCAGTAGCAATTCCCATTGTAGGAAGAGTTAAGTTCTCTGTGTACATGAGCGAATGGTCATTTGAGATATTTTGTGTTAGTATGCTCTTTTGTTCCCAGTGGAGAGTCATCATTTAAATTTATTTAAATACCTTTATAATAAATTTATGTCTATAAATTTATTTAAATTTTGAAAGTAAGAACTAGAAAAAAAAGTTTAAAATGTTATTGCAAGTCTTAAAGGTAACTACTGGTGAATATAAAAAGCATGACATATTTGTTAAAATTCCCTGCTACATATAAAAACAAACAAAAAAGTCAAAAATAAATGAAAATTTTAAAAATAGCTTGAAACGAGGTGGCTGCAGAAAAACCAAAATATAGTTAATGCAATAAATGTAAATATTTTAAGCTCTAAAAATGACTTTAATTGGATAAAAAATACTTAGAATAGTCTACTTTAAGCAAAGTTACCTAAAGTAAAATTATACCTAACATCATAAAAAGGAAAGGATGATTAATTCTCTTAAACACTATATAATACTGTCAAATGAATAGTATATTATTACTGTATCTTCTAAGAGAAATGGATAAAAGATAATTGTCACATGAAACTTTACTATTTAGTCTTCATAAATGCAATAGACTACAGAAAAAAGCAGTGTAGGAGAGAAAAAAGGCAGTAATTTGATTATTGAATTTAGTACATACTAATATATAGAATTTGATACAGTAAACATGCAATATACTTTTCAGTGTGCTCTTAATTAAATATTTAATATGTGAAATGCAAATAATTTGTATTAATGTTCAGAAGCAAATCTGTAATTCGATGTCTAGTTATCTGGGAATAACAATAAACTTACATAACACTAGGAGATATTATAAATAAATAAAGAGTACAGTTTTCTTAAAAATATGCTCTACACATATACTGGTTGAGCATTGGATGTGACACTTTGGCAAATGTATATTTCAATTCCTTAAATTAATACTATTTACCTAGGAGGCCCAACCAAATATGACCTGAAGAATATTTTTTAAATGTTCTTGAGTTTTCATAATTGGAACAATTATATATGAGATTCAGGTAATAAAATGGTATTTAAACATTTACGTGTAAAACGTTATTTGGCATACTTTGGAATAAGCTTTTGACTAGTAATAAATTGTTTGTTAAATTATTTTCTTTCCCACATGTTTTTGAAAAGATTTCTTTAACCTATTAATTACCATAAATACTGGATTATGATGTACTTTTTTTAAATGAGAAAGTAGACAACTTTGGAAGTTCTAATAATGGAGGCCCATAAATTGCACAGTTTCTTAATTATGGAGGTGTGAATAAAAACCTGCAGAAATCAGGATACAGAAGTTTATTTTGCTTATATTTAAATCCAGAAATTCCAATGTAGTACAATGTCATTTAAAATAGAGTATTATTGAAACAAATAAATTTAAAATATTTGACATTATTTTTGAATATTTACATGAATTCTATAAAATGCAGGCTTGGAAACATAGACAAGTAAGTAAGAAATGATTTATTGATATCATATTATAATATATAAAATAATCTTTATTTTACATTTGGTCTAACTGGGCAAACAGACTATAAATATAAAAAATAAGTAAAATATATAGTAATTTATAAGGAAGTACAGAATTGGTAAAGTTCTTTTGAGGCTATAAAAGGGAAAAAATGTCCACTCTTTCTACTTTCTCCTTTGTCTACTTCTAAACACTTAGATATTATTTTACCCTAAATATAAATGTTTAGTTTTCACTATCACTATTTATAATTCACAAAGTACTACAAAATTTCTAATATACTATTAGAAAAGATTCCTCATACAGTGTATCAAAATTTTAGGCATAGATAGATGTAAGTTGTTGTTTAAGAGTAAGGATGAGAACACAATTTCTATTTCCAGTATACAGAGCTATGTTTTCAGATATGAATGAAATTTTTATTTAGAATCTAATATTCCTTGAAATGTGATTCACAAGAAGGTTTTGGCTGACATAGAGACAAGCCCTTAGGGAATTTGTGCTACCATTGCTTCCAGAGTACAAGTCATTAGACTGTAAAGAAGAATGTGATGGAGAAAGTTCATGGAATTGTTAGAAACAGAGGGCCTGTGATTTATCTCTGGGAAAGCTGTACACAAAGTAATGCACACTGACTAAACTAGGAAATAACCAAAAACTCAATTGCAGGGCTTCAATGAATTCAGTGGTTTCGAATAGAAAAAAATGGTTTAAAATATAAGAAATACTATAAGTTTATAAGAGCAAAATGGAATATACATACAAATAAGCATGACATGTGCACATAAAAATCAACCTATTTGACTTTTTAAGATAGGAGTGTGACTGAAGATCTTTTTAAAAATGTCTACCAAAAGAATCATTTCATGGTTGTTTCATTCATTCATTCGTTTATTCATTCAGTTAATCAATAAAACTGTATTGGAAGTCATCTAAGTGACAGGTGCTTCCTCCAAGTTGGGGACGAGGTGAAAAGATAACATCCAAGACCTTCTGGAGATTATGTTCCATTGAGATGAAAAAAAATTAAATAATAAAAAGATAATATTTGCTAGAAAATTAAAGAGTAATGTGTGGTACAGTGACTTTCGGGAGTCTAGTTTAGCTAATTAGTTTAACAGTTAATGAAGCTCTTTCTGGGAAGGTATCATTTAAGCTGAGAATTGAATATCATGGTACTGCCCCTTGGAAAACCTCAGCAAGAAATCTCTCCAAAAGTAAGGGACTATGTCGTATAATTTTAATGCAGGCTGGTTGAGGTTCCTCCACAAGCAAGTTTGCATTTAATTCATTTACTATTTTCTTTTTTTTTTTCAGTTACTATTTTCTTAAACTTTCATAGAGAAGTCTGTCATCAAGAAGTCAATCAACAGAAAGTTTTTCCCATTGGTTTCTTTTACAATATTTTCCTGTACTATCCTATCTTCTGGTTTTATACACACACGCATATACACACTGTATACATATACTACATATAGATATGCTATATATTAATATATATGCTACATATATACATATAATATTTTAAGAAAACATTGCCCTCAACTCACCACAGAGGAATTCTATGAGAGATATGGAGATGAAGTGATATAAATCAATATGGCTAAGAGAAGGATTAAAAACGTTAATATTTCATTATTATTACATTTTTAACATATTAAAATATATATAATTGCACACATATGTATATTCAAATATAGATACGTATCAATTTTCCTGGGACATAAAAGTTACATTGAAACTGATAAATTAAATGCTAAATTAATGGCAAACCTGAAAGAGAAATGAGACATATACATAATTTCAAATATTGTGCACAAAATCTTATTAATTACTGTGGTACTTTTAACATAGATCCACAATTTAATATACTGCTTTCTCCAGGAAAAGGTGCTTAAATCACCTCCACTTCAGTGAGGGCTGGAGTTGGTGACTCACTTCTTATAGAATCTTAAAGGGAAAAATAATAACCTTGTAGTTGAAAAATCTGGCATACACCACCTTAACTAAATCATCCAAGTTAACCAGTAATGCTATGTTGGTATCTTGTACCCATGATATAATAAGATATTATAATGTAAGTATTTCATGGTTGTGGTCTTATTCCATAAATCTATAACTCCAGTCTAATCATGAGAAAATACCAGACAATCCCAATTTGAGGGACATTCTACAATATACCTAAGCTTTATATATACCTAACACTTTCTTTGAAAGTGTTAACGATAAGGAATCGCAGATTAGAAGAGACTAAAGAGACATGGCAACCAAATGTAATATGCCATTATCAGCTTGGACCCAGGAACATAAAATTTGATTTTGATAAATATGTTATCATCATGTAAGAAGCAAATATTAGGGCAAACTGGCTGAAGGGTATATATAACACTCTATACTATCTTTCCATCTTTCTTATAAAACTAAAATTATTTCAAAATAAAACATTTTTAGAACTATGGATTAAAAATACTAATTATCTTATAGTTAAGTGCTCTCAAAATTCTAATTCTATATATATATTATGGTAAAATTCTCATTTTTAACCTGCAATGTAGAATTATCTATTCCCAATACCTCTAGCAAGAATCATATTGCTATTTAAATTCAAGTTGTTTTATTTTAATTTTAGTGTCTTATATTTAGACTGTATCATATCATTTATTCTCTTGCAAAAAATCAAATGAATACAATTCAATTATGTAAAATATTATATGAAGATGGCTCTAAAAAGTATGCTGTGTATAATTGCAATTTACACAAAATGCACTCTGAATCTCCTTTCCAGATGATGTAAACAAAATGATACTCTCAAATTAATACTTAGCTTTTCAGAGATTGCATCAGTGATGTTGAAGAAGGATTAAGGCATTAGAGGCTAAAATCTGTCAAGCGCAGTTATGCATCCAAGATTCATTTACTGAACCATGAACATACTTTTATTTTCCACAAAAATTCACTTCTAAAAATGAATGCTGCATGTGATTATTAATGCCAACAAAGATAAAAATGGAGCATATTTGTGTAATACATTCTGTCGTTCTTTATAATTGTGGTCCTGAAATATTATCCTATAAGAAAGCACAATGGGATAATATACTTTACAAATTTATTTAAAGATTTCACAAATAAAAAAAAAACAAGCAGCATGTTCTATTTCAATATATTATGTAGCTGGGTGATGGGAGAAGCCAGATGCACAATAATTTTCAAGCCTGAGACACTTTCTAACCTTCTGATGATTAGCCCCATCCAACCAGTGTCTTCAAAAAGCTCTTTCTGCTGAGACAGCTATTTAATTTAATAGCTATTTTGTGTAGTTTAAATGTAAAGATAACCAATCTCTTCATAAATCTTACTATTCTATATAAAGTAGAGCCCTACACTGCATTATGAAAGGAGTGATATTTACCTATTAGATATTAATACTATCTTAAACTCTGAAGTTTGCAAAGTCTATAATGTGAAACCCACTTTGCAGAACACAGTTCTAAAATAAAGAATGGAGCATTTGTCTTATTATTGTGATAGCAATGACACAGTAGGAGAATGTTGCGATTCAATACAATTAATTTAATAAACATTTACTTGGACCAGATTTTAGAAAAAGTGAAGGCTGGGCTATTTGTCCATAAAGTAATAGGTAAGATAAAATATTGTGTTGTCTGGAAGAAAGGAATGAGAATAAAGAATAAAAATGGTCAGATGGATAGATGTTTAAATGACAGGATATGCAGAAAATAATAAGTGATTGGGGATTCAAGGAGTGCATGGAGAAAGAAAGATGTTACAGAAGCCAAGAAACAAGAGTAGTCTAGACGTATGTGTGAGAGGCAAACACAACATGGAAATGGACAAAGATAAGAAATGAAAAAAATGGATTTTTGATTGAGAGATTATATGACCTTTGATACAAAAGTTTCAATAGATCCATCAGCATATTTCCTAATGGTTAAGAAACCAATGGTTTGCAAGGAAATGCAGGAGTAGGCAACTCTTTTCGAACTGGGACAATGCAGAAAAGGACAGTTGTCCTAGCACCAGCATTCTGTAACTTCTGATTACCTTAAAGTGCTGAGAAATGGCCCAACATTTTATTTCATTTTTTTCTTTTTCTGATCAAAATATGCAAATTTTATATTATTATCCATAGAAAAATAATATTTTCAAAAGGGATTTGAGACATGATGGCAAAAAGTATAGTGTAAAGCAGACCTTGCTCTAAAAATACAACATAAAAGAATTCTTTACAAGCACACAGGGGGATAAACATCTAATAAAAGTTGTTTCAATCAGGTTGGGAAGAGGTTTTAATGTCATGCTGTAGAAAATGGAGTTTATATAGGCAATGACTGCATTGTTTACAATAGTAATAAACCTTTATTTTTAAGTTTGTGAAAAGTCTAGAAGGTAGAATTGATCAAGATAAACATCCTAGACTTCAGCTCTTCATTCCTAGGAGAATGAGCCCTGTCAAACTTTGCATTGAATTCATTTATCAATTCTAGGAGTCTCTTGGATGAATCCTTGGGGTTTTCTAGATACAGTATCATATCATCGGTAAAAATGATATCCCTTACACAGGGAGAACTATGAAACGTTAAGAAAAGAAATTGTAGAAGATGTGAACAGATGGAAAAACCTACCTTGCTCATGGATTGGTAGAATCAATATCGTTAAAATGTCCATACTACCTAAAGTGATGTACAGAATTAATGCAATCCCTATCAAAGTCCAATCATCATTCTTAACAGAACTACAAAAAATAATTCTACGCTTTGTATGGAATCAGAAAAGAGCTCGTATAGCCAAAGCAATCTTAAGTAAAAAGAAGAAACTGAGAGGTATCAGTCTACCGGACTTCAAGCTGTACTGCAAGGCTATAGTAACTAAGACAGCATGGTACTGGCACAAGAATAGAGACATAGACCTCTGGAACAGGACTGAGAATCCAGAGATGAAACCATCTGCTTATGGTAATCTAATCTTCAACAAAGCAGACAAAAATATACACTGGGGAAAAGAATCTCTTTTCAATAAATGGTGCTGGGAAAACTGGATAGCTACATGTAGAAGAATGAAACTGGATCTCCACCTCTCACCTCTCACAAAAATCAATTCAAGATGGATATCAGACTTAAACCTAAGGCATGAAACCTTAAGAATACTAAAAAAATATGTTGGGAAGACCCTTTCAGACATCGACCTAGGCAAGGAATTCTTGAAGAAGACCCCCAAAGCAATCACCGCAGCAACAAAAATAAATAAATGGGATCAGATCAAATTAAAAAGTTTTTGCGTGGTGAAGGAAACTATCATTAGAGCGAATAGAAAGCCTACAGAATGGGAGAAAATATTTGCTCTCTACACATCTGATAAAGGGCTGATAACAAGAATCTATCTAGAATTCAAAAAAATCAACAAGAAAAAATCAAACAACCCCATCAACAAATGGGCAAAGGAACAGAAATTTTTCAAAAGAAGACAAAATAATGGCCACAAACATAAAAAAATGCTCAACATCTCTAATCATTAGAGAAATGCAAATCAAAACCACAATGAGATATCATCTAACCCCAGTGAGATTGGCCTCTATCAAAAAATCCCAAAACAACAAATGCTGGTGAGGATGTGGAGAGACAGGAACACTCTTACACTGCTGGTGGGACTGCAAATTAGTGCAACCTCTGTGGAAAAGAATCTGGAGATACCTCAGAGAGCTAAAAATAGAAATACCATTTGATCCAGCAATAGCACTATTAGGCATCTACCCCAAAGAGCAAAAAAACATTCCATGATAAAGACATCTGCACCCGAATGTTTATGGCAGCACAATTCACTATTGCAAGGATGTGGAAACAACTCATGTGCCCATCAATTCATGAGTGGGTTATTAAAATTTGGTATATGTATACAATGGAATATTACTCAATCATAAGAACCTGCAGTGATGTGGCACCTCTTATACTTTCCTGGATTAAACTTAAGCCTATTATCCAAAATGAGGTGCCACAAGATCGGAAAAATGGGTTCCACTTGTACTCACCATCAAATTGGTACTAACTGATGAACACTAGGGTGCTCACATGGCAGTAATACTCTCCAGCGATTAGGGGGATGGGGAGGGTGGTAAATCCGCAACTAAAGGACACGGGGAGCATTGTAGGGGGGAAGGGCACACCTCTAACCCTTGCTTGGGTGAGGCAAAGACATAAAGTGCAACCATAATGTTTGTGCCCTCATAATACCCTGAAATAATAATAATAAAAAAGAAACAACTTTACATTGCCTATACAGTTAAGTTGGGCTTTGCTTAAACTAAAGCAAAGCAATTGCCTCTGTGGTATCCTCAGTAGTAAGTACTCTCTGATAGGCTTGGCACTTTGACTTTGAAACAACTTTACAAAGTGCTAATACAGAAAGCTTCCTAGAAGAGAAACATAACCCTGGCTCAAAGACAGATGACAGAGTATTATTTTTGACATTCCTGAGAGAATGTACTGGAACACTCTTCTGAGTCCCAATGTGGGAAAAATAGAACCCACGAGGGTTCTCTATAGAAAATACCCTATCTTTTTTTGGCTGGGATAAATCTGGAGACAGTTCCCAGCACTACTATGACTAATGTTCTTGGAAGGAGTCATCTATATATTGATCCAAATAAAGAATATTTATTTTAAGATTGGCATCTACTTTTTCTGCTCCTTAGGAGATAAAAAAGAAAAGAAATGTCATGGTCCTTATTGGAAATAGGAGCATATGTTTCCCAAAACATTTTAGAAGGCTTTGGTATTATCTAAACCAGGAACAAAAGAATGTGATAAAATACGCTCTTTTTTTTTCATATGATATGCAGCATCGACGTATTTAGCACTTTGAGAGGTGAATCCACATTATTTATCTTAATGTGATTATATAAATTTATTTATAGTAGTAATCTGTAACGACTCATATTTAGACACACCTTGTCTACTCTGCACATCCTTCCCCTAGTTATCATGCCGATATTTTCTTGACAAAATTAAAAGGGAACACATTATCCTAGCTTCTGTCTGATGAAACATGAATTTCCTCTACAATGGAGCCTCTGAGGATTTGGTAAGAGCAGTTGAAGAGCTGTGAACTGCACTTAAGCATCTTTAAAATAAAAGCCTTTAATAAATGAGAGTCATTTTGCTTCTTCAGTTGCTCCTAAGGATAGCAGCCCACAAGGGGAGAAAAATACAAGAATGAGTGAATGCTTAATAAATATTTGTTGAATTGAATTGAGTAAGTAATTGATTATTCTTCAACCACAAAAGATATGCTAGAGCTTTTAGAAGGAGGTACCGTGGCAATTTAGCTTGATCTATCTAGCATTAGAGTACCGGGCAGGTGGAAGTTCCTGCCATGATAAGGCAGCATGTCTCAGCACGGAATTTGATATGGCACAATTGTTTGAATACTGCTCGGGAGAATATAGTTGTTGGCAATATAGAAGGGTAAAAATGTATTTTTTTTTAAACTAGAAAAAACAGAGACACCATTTCCTGACCCATGATTCTCAAAGTCCTTATGAATGTTATTGTCTTTTCTTCCTTTGCAGGGTGGGAAAAGAGACAAATTCCTCTGAAGTTAGTAAGTCTTGGGCATCTAGGAAAAAGCTGGTAATTGCCTTCCAGCACAATGGTGACATGGTGCTCCTGGTCACATACTCGATTTTGAAAAACAAAACGAAACATAAAAAACAAAACCACAACCTGAATGCTTCATAATTTAAAACCAGGCAGTAGCAAGCAGATAACATAGTGACACAAGCAGACCTCTTCTTTACAAAAAAAAAAAAAAAAAGTTTTTTTTTTTAATTTTTCCTAATAAGAAGAAATACTTGTAGATACATTTTTTTCACCTTTTAGGCATGTTTCTTTTATTATAGTCCTTATAATTTGTATCTTCACCTGTATAATGGCTGCTTACAGAAATATGTAGGGCAGTGCCTCTCAAACATAGAACAATTGAGATTTTGAGCCGAATATTTCCTTGTTTTGAGAGCCCTCTTGTGCATCCTAGGGTGTTCAGCAGTGTCCCTACCCCATACACCTTAGATGCCTAGATGCCAGTCGTAGTTCCTCCCAGTCCTGACAATCAAAAATGTCTCCAGAGGTTGCCATCGTCCCAGAGGGACAAAACTGCACATGTGGCCTTTTGGATCCTTGAGTGTGGCCTTTTGAATGAATCCAAATTTTACAGAACAAATTCTTTTAATAAAGGCCTCGAAGTTGCAGGTTACCCGCCCTTGGAAATGACAAATTACATGTGTGCAGTTCTATTTATTTGTGTGTTTATAATATGGATCTATAAAGGTCAGGTAATTTCTTTAAGAGTATGTTTAAGGAAGATGAGATTTTCTTGCTTTAATATGCATTGAAAAATTAGTCGATTGCTACTTTTACTATTTTCTGAGTGATTATAACATGAGGTTTCTCTTTATGTTGTTGTAAAATAATACAAATTCCTTTTATTAATACAATGGACAACAATTATATGCAGGCACTGAATTATGGTCTTTACCTATATGATTTAATCCCTGACAATCAGTATGTATAGAACATACATTTCACAGTTAAGGACATTGATATTTAGAAGACTTATATTGTCCATGATCACACAGATAGAGTCCAAACTCAGCTCTTTAAAATAAGCAACCTTTCTTTGACAGTGCAGTGCAAGTACGTAGTTTAGGAAGCTGGGAGAAAATATCCTTTCATATCTATGTTTTGTAGCCCTCTGGTGTAAAATTTAAACTGCTAGTATGTCAAAGAGTTTTCAATAGTTTGAGACATTTTATATATTGAAATTTCAAAACAATGTAATATTAATTGTTTTTCAAACATTTTTTACATTCTTCCTGGGAATCCTTTCAATAGTATCAACTCAGATACAAAAAATAAATGTCCCTTTCATAATTTTTTAGGAAACTGTGTACTAAAACTATATTAAATGTAATTGACGGAAAATATTATATTATTCATTTGTAATTTTTTTCTTCATCATTTAGTAAATGCTCAACTTGCTGATTTATGAATTTTCTCTTTCCTGAAAGAGCCAAGGTAAATTGCAATTGGCAATTCTGTAAAGCAATCTAAATTATTTCTTTAATGAGTAATATGAAAAATTGAAGCTTAATTATTGTTCATTAAAAGCCAACATGGATTTTTACAAGTATGTAAATAGGAAGTCTAGTCTTAAAAAAAGCATTTAAAAAAGTGATTTTAGTTAATTTTTTCTCAGCATAAACATGCCATTTCATCAAATCTCTGCAGACCCTGAAGCTTTCTTATTTTGTTTAGACATATAAGATAATTCTCATATTTCATTGAAATAATATGCACATTTTTTCACATTCCAACATATCTGAATTAATGAAGTATTTTAAAATCTCTGGTGTATCAAAATTTAATTAAGAGTGTTTTTCTTATAAGTATATAAAATAATAATGCAAGTTATAGTTGATGCTATCCTAGATTCAATAAATTATAAAATTTGAGACACATCAAAATATGTCAATGCTTAAAATTTCAGTCCTATAATATCAATTTATATGTTAAATAATTTAGGTAACATCAATTACTAGTTATAATTTTTATTAGGTATGATTTAATTAATTTCTTTGATAGAAGCCCATGAAAAATGTGTAATTCAATGATATTTTTGATGTAACTTTTCCATGCTGTCATATTTTGACAGGTTATTTGTTCTTTGTTTTTAACTTAATGCTATGTGTATATATTAACAGCTACATGTAATTATCATCTTCAATTTTCTGTCAAGTACTGTTTGAGTACCCACAAGGGGCCAAGAACCCACTATTAAATCTATAAACTTATTTGATAGAAATATAGTATTTTTGTGGTCACCTAACATGTATTTTTGAAAGGGTTTATCTAGTATCTTTCAAATGGTTTGTATATACACATAGCATAATAAAAATTGTCTCTATATTTTCTTTGAATATTTTCTGCCTAGTAATTACTTTTTATCATGTTATAAAAATTTATTATATTGACATGCAGTTTGCGTGGTCAGACATTTTATGTTTTATAATATACAAAATCCAATAGTTGTATTTTTTCATATTTGAATGTCCATAAAAATATCGTAAACATGTCAATCAGTATAACCTAGTTTGAATAGGAATATTATCATAGGATTACATTTGGTTATTAGTCTTTTTCTAAGTATGAAAAGCCCTTGATATTATATCTTTTAACCAAGCACTTTAAAAATGAAGAGCAAATAGACAAGGGTTCTGAAGTTTGCGTTTGTTGATGCAGAAAGGAAGCTTTCAATATTACATATATTCAAACTAATCACAATTTATAGAACTAACTGTAAGTGAAACCATGTAGAATGACATTTCATGCTTTTGATTTCTTGTGATTTGAAAGGGAGATGTTTTTTTCTGACAGATTACAGAGGATTTGGTATTAACTTTCCATTCCTCAAGTTTAAATTGCAAGTATTTTTTAAGTGACAAATGGAAAGAGGCTGAACCTTGAATAAATAATTTTCATACCCAATAATCCAAAGCTTAAGTGAACTAGGAATTTGAAGCAATTATGTAAGTAATTGAAGTTCAAATCAGCAGCTCATTTTGATAGAAAACCCATCATTGTGCTCATCAAAAGAATGCATTGAATAATGTACATACATTTATGTTCTGAAATAGACAATGTAAAAAACTTGTTAGGTGTTACTTTGCCTGTCCTCCAGAAGCTTACGACTTTAACAGAAAATATACCAGTATGTCTAGGCAGAACAAATCTGGGATAAATGGAGTAAATGATGGCCCATTTGAAACAACAAACATTTATTATCTCATAATTCTGCAAGTCGAGTATCCAGGTATGCTTTAGCAGAATCCTCTAACTGAGGGGCTCTCACAAAGTTGGAATAAGGATATATGTTGGGGCTACCGTCACCTCAGTTCAACTGAAGAAAGATCTACTTCCACGTTCCTTCACAGGGCTGTTGGCAGGCATTAGATCTTTGATGGCTGTTGTCCAGAGATATCATCAGTTCCTTTCCAAATGGCAGTCTTCATGGACAGCTTACACCAGGTAGCTGGTGTCCGTTAATTTTTTAGTATATGTGCTGCTGAAGCAAGCACTGGTTTCCCTCAGAATGAGCAAGAGAGAGAGAGAGAACAAGTCCGAGAGGGCGAACAAGACAAAAGCCAGAGTCTTTTGTAACTTAATATTGGAAGTAACGTCTTCTACTTTTGATATATTTTGTAGTTCAGAAACAAATTCCTAGGTCTAGATCACACTCAAAATGAGAGGATTCCAAAAAGATATGAATACGGAGAGGTGAGGATCTCTCGGTTTCATTTTCGAGGTTGCCTGCCAGGTACCACCAGCTCTCAGGAGAATATGCTTGCTCTCTTCTAAACCTAGAATTTTTCTTCTTCTTTCCTTCTTGTGGCTGTATCATTTCCCACTTAATAAGCATATTTTTTTTTTCCTTCACCACATCTTTTTTTTAATATTCTTCAAAGTTTTATAATCCCATCTTCATCTTAAATGTGAGACTTAGTAGGTACATTCATTTGTTGAAATTGATACTCTTGGCCTTAAGCAAAGCACAGTATTATGAAATGCCATAGCTGTGTTGTGGTTGGACTTAAAGTGAATTAAGGAAATCATTAAGTTAAATTTGCTTATGACATTATATTAGTCCCCAAACTCAAACAAAATCAATGCCTGCAGGACCTGAAAGAAAGGTGATAATTTTGAGAGGGGATTTTTAGAAATGGTAGAGAAGAAGAAGTGATAAGATAATATTGAGCAAATTAATGTATGTCAAATTTGAATCACTAAATGTAACAAGGGATGGTGTCCTCCTACGTGCTGGTGCCCTCAACTTGCAGAATGCAGTGATTATTATTTCTTACCAACTTGCATAAGTTTTAATTTCCCCTGATGAACTAGGATTTATTGTTCTCATAAAGTTTTCTTAATAAATGCAATGAGATTGGTAACTGCACCAATTAATTAGTCAAATACATATAAAATCCCTAGTGTTCATACAATTTGATTTTTAGAAAAGAATCAAAATATAGATATGTAAAGAGGTATAATGTGTAGCAACTATTCTTTATTTCAAAATATTATTTTTAAAAAGGAAAATGTATAGTTAGTCATGCCTGGTAATGAGTATAGATGAATGATATTCTGTCAGCAAAACATATTTAAATTAATAAAAGTCCTTAGAGCAGATGTGAGCCAGGAGCTAATAATTTATCTTTGTAAAAGTGATGGCTATGTAAAGTTACATCCTTCTAAAATTCCCTATTTTCTTAAACATAACCTAATCCAAATTTCTGCTTCCTATTATGTTTTCATTTATTCATATTCTTGATAGATCATACTTTATTTTTAAGTCATCAAAAGTAAGAAACTCACTTTTACAATTAATATACATTGCTTATAATAATTTTATAATGTATTACATTAAATATAACTGTAGCAAACATTTATTTACTATGTGCCAGAAAATTTTCTAAGCGCTTTACTAATATTAATACATTTAAAATTCAGTACAATGTTTTGACAAAAATACTATTGTGATCTCCACTTTTCAGATGAGAAAAGAGAGACACAAATAAATTGCATAATTCACCCAAAGCTGGAATTGTGAACCTATGAAGTTTGGCTCCAGATTTACATTCTAAGTAGGTGGTGATTTAATTAAAGTCATAGTGGCTGATGTAAAACAACAATTCTGATTATAAGCACCATGAGGGCAGGGACTTTGGCTATTTTACTCTGCCCTATACATCCAAATAGTTGTTGAATAAATAAACAAATGAATAAATGAATGCTTTACTTGTGCCTGCGACTAGCTGGAGTACTGAATTCAGAAAGCCTAAAGGCAAAAATAATCCTGCTTGTTCAAATACCAGTCATCAGTGACATTGTTTTGTTCATTTCTGGAGGTGTTTATTTCGAACTAGGTCAAAGCCTATTCTCTGAAGAGCTTCCACATGCAAGGTCACCAAATTTGTCTTATGGAAGACCTGCCTTTGAATAGTAATAAGATGAGGCAGCTATTGTTTTTAACCACACAAAACTCAATCTAACTCTGTTGTCACAATGTCTCATAAATTTAGGTTGTTCAGATAAAATAAAATTTTACTTGTAAAATTATATATTTATTGACAACTTATAATAAATCATCTATGGTAAGAAAAAGTCATTACATTGTTTAGAAAGAAGCACAGAGATTAGTAGCCTATGAAATCAACTTTACGGTGTACTGAATGGTACAATTAGAATACACAAAATTTAATTTTTGAGATCTGAAGTAGTTCTTTGCAAGTCTTTTAGAATTCAATTATTTGGTAAACAGCACACTCATCTTTCTCTTTTGCTCAATAGAGGTATTCTACGTGTTATGCTGACATTATAATAGAAACATTTATTTGGCTAAGCTTTTTTTTTTTTTTTAAGTGTTCTCCTGTGTTCACAAGAGCTTGTCTTCCCTTAGTCATTGCAAAGAGAACATACAGAGGGCCTGGCACGTGCTAAATGCTTTATGACATGTCATATGGAATACCAAGAAGTGGACCAGTAGGAAGAAACCCCAAAGAGGTGTAAAAGTGAAAATATATATCAAAAGTGTAGAAATGAATGTGTTATCAAAAAATAAAAAAGTAAAGATTTGGGAAAAGTTGGAAGGATTTGTGGAGGAGATGGGAAGTATGATTTTTATCACACAAAGTATCAGACAGGCATGGAGCAGGAGAAAAGGTATAATGATAAGATCTAACTTACTACAGGGTTGATGTTGGATAATAGAGAGAGAAGACAGGTGTATTTTTGAGGGCCTTGAAAAGGCAAAATTTAACCTAGATATGCAAGACAACAGAGAAAGAAACATTATAGTTTCTTTTAAGATTAAAGCAGCATTTAAGGAGATTACTCTGGAAGTGTAATAAATGATGGATTATAGGCAGCAGATTTAAGAGATGCAGAAGCTATCTAGAAAGGGAGATGATTTAGCATTTCATGGCTAAAGTAACAAAGGTTTGAAGTTCCAGAAATCATAATGGTGTAAATAAAGAAGAAACGTTATTCTATTTCCAAGAAAGCCTTCATATGGCAAAACGAGTATTAAAATATAGGGTATACATGGTAGATATGAGCCATTTTTTACAAGATTCATGTGACTTTGTAAGTTAGTTGTATGACTTTATTTTTTAACTGGAAAGCTAGAAGAAGAATGACACCAAGGTGATGATAGCTCATTTTTCTTTTCTCAAAATCTACCTTTATTCAGGAGATGTTTGATTTTGGCCAGCAGATATATCCATAAAAATTGTAAAAGCTTTCCATGATAACTCATTGTTTTCAACCATGAATTTATAATATTCTCTAAAATGTGCTCTTCTTACATGATAGAATTTCTTGACGTCTCATTCTCATTTCTGTATACTTATCAAGGATTCCCATTATTCTCACATTTCTCTCAAATACTAGTGTCCTCACTCCCCAACCCTCTATACATTGCCACTTGTGGATCATCACTCTTTCTAACCTAGACTAAAACAGTTTCTCCCCACTCCAATGCAATCTCTAACTGCTATGAAGCATCTTTGTGCATCAAAGATCTGATCATATTAGGACCTAGCTTACAAAATTTGTGACTCTATTGTCCACAAAATCATTCCACATTCCCTAGAAACATAAAGAATCTTTTAATGTTTCACACATTCAGCAAATGTATGAATTGAAAACCTAAAATATGCCAAGCATTGGCCAGGAGGGCTCAAGGAGAGCCAAAGCTGATGTGGTCTGACCCTGTGGAACTTAAATTCAGTTGAAGGAGACTAACACTAATCAAATAATTCAACAAAAATGTAAAATTGTAGCTGTGAACGTGTTGCCACGCAGTTTGTGAGATTATATAATAGGGATTTACAAGTTCAACCTGCATTAGAATCAACAAACATAAAACAAAAATCTTGAGGACAGGAGTAGCCCCAAATTCTGCATCATTTTATATAGATAGCGTCTCGCTATGCTGCCTAGGCTGAATTCAAACTCTTAGGCTAAAGTGATCCTCCTGCCTTAGCCTCCAGAGTAGCTGGGACTATGGGTACGTGCCACTGAGCCTGGCTCTGCATTTTTAACAAGTCCTACTAGTGGGGAATCTAAACTTTGAGAAGCAATTGGAAATACAATATTGAACCCTAGATTTAGTGACAAAAGTGCTCAAACTGTTGCATATATAAAAATGCTCACCCTCAAAACATGTCATGAAGCAACATTAAGTATTGAGAAAGCATTGTTCGTACAGGTAGACTTGGAATTAAAATCATAGTTGAATTGCTTGGCTGAGTGACATTGCATAATTTATTTAATTTCTGTGGATTCCAGTTAAAGAAATTTATATGACGGCTTTTTTCAAGTGTCCTGCCTCTCATTAGTCAAAATTATGTTCTCTACCTTTCTGGATTTTTGACCATATATCTGTGAGCAGTTTTGGGGGATGCCAGAGGCTCTCTGAGTCCCATCAGGTAAGACCAGACTACTGTGAAGCCTATTTGTCCCCCATCTAAGACATGACCTCACATCTGAGAGACTGAGACAGCCAGTGGTATTAGCAGTGGTAACAGCTGCGGTGGCCTTCTGTACTCTCAGTGAGCAAAACGCCAGCCCGTAATCTGAGAAGTGCTTAAACTAGATTTGGTGCATAAAGCATCATGAGCAAGGGAGTTCTCTTCCTCTATTCTATTGTAACTATTCTAAGTTGTGCAAGTGGTTAGTTCCTACCCAGGAGTTTTTAGCCATCTCACAATAAAAAGAGGCAATACATTTTGACAATATATATAAACCATGAAAACCTTCAGAACACACAGACACACACACATATTTTGTAATTGTTTCAAAAAGTGTCAGCAGATCTAAGAGTATCTACTAGTTATAAAAATTCAGCTTAAGGTCTATAGAAGTGTAGGCTATCCATTTATATATAATTGCTAAGAAAACTGAGTTACATGTATGTGCCTACCTAAAACCCCGAAGTTCATAGAAAGTCAATTTCTTTTCTGCTTGTAATATTAGATTTATTTTTTTAAAAAAAGTATATAAAATAAAAAGGGTAAATATTATTTCATCACCTGTAACAGTGAGCTACTTAATAACTGATAAAATGCAATACAGAATGAAATATTATCCAGATATAATGAAACAGTTGTCATCTTAAACAGAGCTATTGAAATATTTGAAGTACAATGAGGAATACAGTTATTTTTGTTTTCAAAATTAATAAAATACTGTCACCTAAGTCATCGTCCTGTTTTCCCTGGATAAAAATTTAATTTGAAACAGACAATTATGCATGTGGCAAATTTTTATGCTGGGTTAGAGTGTCCCCAGCAGGTGGTTTACTTATGATTAATGATTTACAGTTCTTGAATATTCAGGTTGGTAAATGTGCTGGAGATTTTTAATTGCCAGATTCTTTTCTACTCCCATCTTGCCTTTATTTTAAACATGTTGCTATTGATCATGACTTAAAATTATTGCCAAAAGTCAGAAGTAGATTCATGCATTGACTGTTATGGGCAAAGACACTGCATAGGCTGTCTTTCTGTGTTAACAAAAATAAAATAAATTATAGTTTTCCAGGAGCTTGCTCAATATATTCAGATTTTAAAGAGCCAATGATTACTGGTTTCTTGGATCTCTTCCATCATAGTTTCTTATGAGAAATATCTCAAAGTATAGTCAAATACCCTATTTGGTTATAATCCGTAAGATACTTATATGTTAAAATAATAACTCATTAGGAGAGTAGTTCAACTTTGATAATACCTAGTATTATCAAAAGCTAAGAGGATATAGAAAAGTTATAAACAGGTTTAAAGGTTTTAAATAACTGGCTTATTTCAGAAAATATAAAATAAAGATGCATCTTGATTTCTATTTCGAAGTACATGAAGGCTTATTTTGGTTGATGATGGACGTTAGCATCCATAGGAAAACTCAGTGTGTGAAAAATTACCCTATTCTTAGAAGACCTTGACACCTATTAATTATCATCTGGGATAAGTCATTTAAACACCTCTAGGTTTTTGTTCACTAATCTGTACATTGCAGCTAAAAATAGCTGTCCTAATTATATCACAAGGTTTTAGGAGAATCAAATGACTCTATTTCCTGCTAACTTGTGGGCATGATGTGAGCAAAGACCGTCTTGTTTTAATTCCCTGGGAGAAAATATGCACTTCAGGGTTTTTGTCAGTGAATAAATGACACGAATTGCAACATAAATGTAAAAGATGTGTATTTATATAGTAAAGTATTTTTTGTGAGTTTTATTAAAGAAGGAAATGGAAATTTTAATTGACCTAGGGCAGCGGTCCCCAACTTTTTGGCACTGGGGACCGGTGGCATGAGAGACAATTTTTCCACAGATGGAAGTGGGGTGGGGGAGGCGGAGCTCAGGCAGTGATGCTGGTGATGGGGAGTGGCTGTAAGTACAGATAAGCTTCTCTCACTCACCACTGCTGACCTCCTGCTGTGCAGCCCAGTTCCTAACAGGCCATTGCAGAGGCCACTGCAGACTGGTACCTGTCCCAGGCCCAGGGGTTGGGGACCACAGACCTAGAGAAAATCTTTGCTGTGTTTTAAGAAAACCGTTACCAATTATAACTTATGGAAACTCTTAGACACCTAATAACCTAGTGAAATTTTTTGTTTCATTTTTCAATATTAAAGAAGGAACAATCAAACATATTGAATGCCTATCTTATACATTGAGCATATATTTATTGAGTTATTGAACAAAACAGAAGTGGATTTTTCCCTTGTGGATTTATAACTAGTTAGAGGTAAAGAAAAAAATGCTACATAGTTTTTTTTGTTTTTTTTTTTTTTGAGACAGAGTCTCACTCTGTTGCCCAGGCTAGAGTGTGTGGCGACATAGATAGTTTTTTAAGCACATTTGTGACCAATGCTGTGTGTAATAGAAGCTTAACAATGTAACCTGGCCACACAGCTTGCAAAGTGGAAGAATGTGGAAGAATACTAGGAATTTTACACATGTTTTTACACAACATTTGTGTATTAAGTGTACACTTTATGCCATTCTGTTTGACACCAGGGATATACAAGTAAGCAAAATAAACAGACTATCTGAGACATCCTGTGCTTATGTATTGATTGGCTCCATTTTACAGATGAGGAAATAGAAGCTTGAAGAAGTTAGGTTTCTTGCCCAAAAGTATACAGATAGTTAATTACTTGGGACTCCAGATTAGGTATTTGACTACACTATGCTGGTTCCTCTAGTTCATTCAGACACTGAAGTTGGACAAGTGTTGTTTAGGCACTCCTGATAGAATACATTTAGTGTAAATGACACAAGTTAGCACAAGAGAATTATCTAACTCTGGTGTAATGTTGTCCAAATGTCATAACATCTATTTCTTATCATGACTCTGCTTTATATTTTACTTGTTTTTAAATGGTGCCTTCTAAGAGTACATATAATGTGTTCGTATGGCTAAAAGTGATTGTTTGCAGTATCTGAAGGGCCTATTGTTGCTTGAAGCAGGTCTTATTTTCATCATCTATACAAAGTCTTTTTCTTTGGGTCAGGTTCCATTGCTAATCACAGGTTTTCCCATAAATTCTCATCACTGCTTACTTCTGTACATATTTCACTGATGTCCTTGCTTGTCTGGCTTAGGTACCCCAATGCAGCTAATGATATGATTTATTTAATCCTGCTTCCCTTTTATGCTTATCCTTTTTAGTATCTGCACCGTGCCTTCAACATACTAATACTCAAAACAAACAAATTGACCTAATTCACAGAAATTACAATTTTATAATCATTATTCTCTTCCAGTATTTAGAGAAGCAATGATATTCTAAGATACTCTGGCATTTTTACCTGAATATCTGCAATCTAATTCTCAGTTCATATTTGCAAAGTAACTATTAGAATAAAATTTTTGGCAATATTAGAATGCCCTTTGCTACATGCTATAGGGTAGATTTGCTATTTATTTCTTTTGATTACATTCTCTTGCATGGTCATATATCTTCTTTCTGCGCCTGTCTACAACCTAATTTACCTTTCTTATGTGCTCACCATAATGTTAGTAGCATGGCTTGGCTTTATTTTTGGATTTCAATAATAAATATTATACCTTACTTCAGGCATAAATCACACTAACAATATCTCTTGGTTAACTTTATATAACTACAAGAAGAGTCATTTAATTTTCACAAGTGATTTTGTAGTTTGATTTTCTTTAAAAAGTAATTTGTTGATTATTTATATTAATATTTTAATTTTAACTGGGCAATTTATCAAATGCACATACATACATGTATTTCACAATAGTAGGCATTAATCATTTCTATAATTTGTGAACAACATAATTGTTGGTGTTAAGGTCTCCATTCTACATTCTTTATATTATAATTGTCAGTTTTTTGTCATTAGCAATTTCTGTTAAAAATTATGTATTTTTGTATTACAGTACCTAAAATACCAAATAATTATAGAAAGTTCTACTTTAATTTTATCAATTCTCTGTTGTTCTTGACTGTATTGAAACAAGTTCATGTACTTCTCCACATGTAAATTAAATGTCGTCTTCACTCTTCTTTAATTGCTATGTGCTTAATTTTCCTCCACTGCAGGAAGCCCAGCTATTTATAAGTCTAAGTTCTATTAGATTTTCCATCATTTCATCTTTACTGATCCATTATACTACATATTTTTATGATTCACAATTCACGTTGTTTTACATTTATTAGTACCAAACTACATTTGTTTTACTTTATGACATTTTTAATATGCACTTTAGTGTGCATAAAATATATGATCTACATGAGAAATTGGCGAATATACCTATTTATATTCATCTTATAATATGTTTGAGTTACTATTTCTGTGATTTTTCTCTTAATGGATTATCAATATGGGAGAGAGAAGGGAGCAGAAAGTGTCTTCTGAGCTAATTCTGAGGGCGGGGAGAAGGGGCAGGGAGAGAGACCAAAGAGACAGAGAAAAAGGGATAGATGGAAACTGACAAAAACATAGAACATTTTCATGAGATATTTCAAAAGTTTATTTTTATTAGACTTATAAAGTTTATAAACTTTCAAAAGTAAATATAATTTTTCATCCTATGTCCTCCTTGTCAGAGTCTAGCATCTTCAATATTCATGGCAAATATTTCTTGAATACAGGTGAATTGAACTTATAAATCTCCTGCATATATAATAGAAAAATTGAACCATAATGTGTTTTCTGATTAATATAGCAATGCAAAGATTTAACGGTTTTGATAACAGAAAAGTATTGAAAGTATAAGAAGTTCCCAACATCAAGCCTGTAATAAGCAAGTAGGGGAAAAAAAACTGGATTCAAATAATTATAACTAATCTTTAAAAATCCAGGTTAGAGATATACACACATTGAAATTGTACTTTAGAAGAAGAGATAACTAATTTTGAAAAAAATCAGTGAAATTGTATAGAAGTGATCCTTCAGATGCTTCTTTTTTTATTTCAAAGCATTATGGAGTACAAATAATTTTGGTTACATGAATTGTTTTTACAATGCTTGAGTAATGGTTGTAAGAGGGCCCATCACCCAGGTATTCTTCATTGTACCCGTTAGGTAGGTTTTCAGCTGTCCTCTCCTCACCTCTTCCCCCTGGTTGATTTCCACTGAGTTTTACTTTTCCCTATTCTCGCATATGTGGTCATCGGTTAGTTCCAATTTAGTAGTGAGTTAATGTGTTGTTTGTCTTTCCACTCTTGAGATATTTCACTTAGGATAATGGTCTCCAGTTCCATCCAAATTGTCACAAAAGTCATTAAGTCATCCTTCTTTATGGCTGAGTAGTATTCCATGGTGTACATATACCACATTTGGTTAATCCACTCATGAATTTATGGGCATTTGGTTTGATTTCACATCTTTGCAATTGTGAATTGTGCTACAATAAACATTCTAGTGCAGGTGTCTTTTTGATAAAATGACTTCTTTTCCTTTGGGTAAATACCCAGTAGTGGAAATGCTGGATCAAATGGTAGTTTGACTTTAAGTTCTTTGAGGAATATCCATACTCTTTTCCATAGAGGTTGTACTAATTTGCAGTCCCACCAACAGTGTATAAGCATTCCTTTCTCTCTGCATCCATGCCAGCATCAACTGTTTTTGGACTTTTTAATAAAGGCTATTCTAATTGGAGTAAGGTGATGTTTCATTGTGGTTTTAATTTGCATTTCCCTGATGATTAGTGATGTTGAGCATTTTTTCATATGTTTATTGGCAATTTGTGTATCTTGTTTTGAAAAGCTTCTGTTCACTTATTTTGCCTACTTTTAATGGGATTGTTTATTTTTTTCTTGCTGATTTGCTTGAATTCTTTGTAGATTCTGGTTATAATCTTTTCTTAGAAATGTAGGTTGGTAATATTTTCTCTGATTCTATAGGTTATCTATTTGCTCTGTTAATTATTTTAATTTAATCAAGTACCATTTGTTTATTTTTGTTGTTGCTGCAATTGCCTCTGGGCTCTTCTTCATAAATTCTTTGCCTAGGCTGATATCTAGAGGAGTTTTTCCAACATTTTCTTCCAGAATTCTTATGGTTTCATGCCTTACATATAAGTCCTTTATACATTTTGAATTTTTAGTGCTAAGAAATATGGATCCTGTTTCATTCTTCTTCATGTGGCTATCCATTTTTCCCAGCACCATTTATTGATTAGGGCTTCTTTTCCCCAGTGTATATTGTTGTCTCTTTTGTCAAATACCAGTTGGCTGTATGTGGATGGTTTTATATCTGGGTTCTCCATTGTGTTCCATTGGTCTGTGTCTCTATTTTTGTGCCAGTACCATGCTTTTTTGGTTACTATAGCCTTGTAGTATAGTTTGAAGTCTTATAATGTGATACCTTCAATTTTGTTCTTTTTGCTTATGATTGCTTTGTCTATTTAGGCTATTTTCTAATTCCAAATGAAGCATAAAATTATTTTTTCTATATCAGTGAAATATGCCATTGACATTTTGATGGGGATTGCATTGAATCTGTAAATCACTTTGGGTAATATGGACACTTTAACAATGTTGATTCTAGTGATCCATGAGCATGATATGCTTTTCCATTTGCTTGTGTCATCTGCAATTTCTTTCCTCAGTGTTTCGTAGTTCTCTTTCATCTCCTTGGTTAAGTATATTTCTAGGTATTTTTTTTTTTTTTTGTAGCTATTGTGAATGGTACTGTTTGATTTGACTCTCAGCTTGACTGTTACTTGCTTATAGGAATGGTACTGACTTTTGTTCATTGATTTTTTTTTAACCTGAGACTTTGCTGAATGTATTTATCAATTCCAGGAGCCTCTTGGCAGAGTCTTTGAGATTTTCTGGATATAAGATTATGTCATCAGCCAAAAGTGATAGTTTGACCCCTCTTTCCTGATCTGTACACCCTTAATTTCTTTCTCTTGCCTAATTGCTCTAGGTAGGACTTACAGTTTGAAAAGTTTATTTATGACTCCTGTTCTATCAAACTCATGGTATCTTATGCAGATAAAATTGTATAATGCATGTGTCAGTGCTTAGTAAACTCTAAAGAAATACATGCATGTAATTGATGTTATATTTAGAAACATTTGTTTTTACATCCTAAATGTTCTTGCTAGGATTAATTGGGAGCAGGGTAAAGATTAATGTGGGATCTTCTCCACTCTGGATTTAGCTAAGACACACAGTCTTAGTCAAGTTTCTAACTTCTTGGAAATTCAGTTTTCTCACACATAAAATAGAACTTAATAAGACCTTCCTTGCAGATTTTTTAAGAAAAGTGCGTAAAATTATGAGTATGACAGGGACAACACTGATGTTAATTGATGTACAAAACTGTTTTCCCTTCCCTTGTTCATTATGTAACTCTTCCTGAAAAACAATTCCACTCATTTGGTGAGCATCTTAAACACCTAATATTTATCAGTTTCTGATGATTTGGGCTGCAAAGCTAACACATAATTGGAGTTCACAGTTTGGTGGGGAGATAAATTTGATTTAGTGAAAAATATTTGGAAGCAAGGACAGGATGTGCAAATCACTTGGACCATGTATATGGGTAGAGTGATCATAATGAGCTTTCCAGGAGAGATGAGTCAGTAAATAATTAGTGACTTTTATGCTATGTAATGAGATACACTAGTGACAGTAGGCAGAACTGAAATGATAGGCCAAACATGTAGATTGATGGAGTGAGGAAATGTGAAACCTTGAGAACTAAAGAGGACAAATAAATGGTATTTTTAGGGCCATTTTATATATATATATACATATATATATATCTCAAGGTGCAAAGTCTCGTACTGGATTTTTATAAACACACGTTTCATGAGCAATGTAGATTTTTTTAAAGTATCCAGAACATGTAAAACATGAAGCCTTTGTGGCATTTCTGATTAACTCAAGTTCCTATAGCAACTTTTGTTAGATAGAAGAATATCTCATTTCTTTGAATTTATGCCTAATTTGAATCTACATATCTTGGAGAAATTACACATTACTATTAACCATTTTCATCATCTTAATACAGATCTATGCTCTCTAACTTACCCTACATAAAAATGATTAAATAGGACTTTTCTTACCAATATCCCCATAACAAGTTATACATATTTATTCATATTATTAGGTTGGTGCAAAAGTAATTATAGTTTTAGCATTGTGAAAATTTGTGGTTTGATATTGGAATACATTCTTCAATAAATATGGTTGGGTTATACATCATTTTAATGCACATTTATTATTTTTTGTTTTTTGCTAATGACTTATTACTTGCTAATTATGTTATATTTATTTTAGACTATGGAAATGATGATAGACAAAAAGCAAATTCAAGCAATTTTCTTATTCTACTTCAAAATGGGTCTTAAAGCAGTGGACACAATTTGCAACATCAATAATGCATTTGTACCAGGAACTGATAATGAATGTAGAGTGCAGTGGTGGTTCAAGAAGTTTTGCAAAGGAGACGAGGCCCTTGAAAATGAAGAGCACAGTGGCTGGCCATCAGAAGTTAACAACGACAAGTTGAGAGAATCTTCCAAACTGATCCTCTTACAACGATAGGTGAAGTTGCCGAAGAACTCAATGTTGACCATTCTATGGTCACAGGCATTCAAAACAAACTGGAAAGGTGAAAAGGCTTGATAAGTGGGAGCCTCATGAACTAACTGAAAATCAAGATAATCATCGTTTTTAAATGTCTTTTCTTATTGCATGTAAAAACAACAAACCATTTCTTGAATGGACCGTGAGGTGTGATAGAAGTGGATTTTATACAACAACCAGCGACCGGTTCAGTGGTTTGACTGAAAAAGCACTTCTCAAAGCTAAACTTGCACCAAAAAAAGGTCATAGTCACTGTTTGGTGGTCTGCTGGTGGTATGATCTACTATAGCTTTTTAAATACCAGTGAAACCATTATGTCTGAGAAGTATGCTCAGCAAATTGATGAGATGCGCCTAAAACTACGATGCCTGCAGCTGGCATTGGTCAACAGAAAGGGCCCAATTCTTCTCCAGGACAATGCCTGACCACGTGTTGCACAAACCAATGCTTGAACTAATTGGGCTATAAGTTTTGCCTCATCCACCATATTCACCTGACCCCTCGCCGACCCATTACTACTTCTTTAAGCATCTCAACAAGTTTTTGCAGGGAAAACACTTCCACAACCGGCGGGATGCAGAAAACGCTTTCCAAGAGTTTGTCGAACCCTAAAGCATGGATTTTTATGCTACAGGAATAAACAAACTTATTTCTTGTTGGCAACAATGTGTTGATTGTAATCATTCCCATTTTGATTAATAAAGATGTGTTTGAGCCTAGTTATGATGATTTAAAATTCATGGCCCAAAGCTGCAATTACTTTTGCACCAACCTAATATATATATTGCAAACATCATCTTATTCTTTTATATTACTGAGGATTTTATAAAAATAATTTTGAATGATTGACCCTGCAAAATGTTTGACCAAATTTTATACATTTTTCTCTCCTAGCACTTCATATTAATCCTACAAATGTTGACCTACAGGCATATGTTGAATATATAGCAGGTTCAATTGCAGAATGCCACAATAAAATGAATATCACAATAAAGCTTGTTGCACAATTCTTTTGGTTTCCCAGTGCATATAAAAGTTCTATTTACAGTATATACTGTAGACTATTAAGTACACAATAAAATTATGTCTAAAGGAACAATGTAGATGCCTTAGTTAAAAGATATGTTATTTCTAAAAAATGCTTATGATCATCCGAGATTTCAGCAAGTCATTATCATTTTGCCTATGGAAAGTTTTGCCTGAATGTTTATGGCTGCTGTCTTATCAGGACGGTGGTTGCTGAAGTTTGGGTAAGCTGTATCAATCTCTTAAAATAAGACAATAATGAAGTTTGCCACATCAATTGACTCTTCCTTTTGTGAATGATTTCTCTGCAGAATGTGATGCTGTTTGATAGCATGTTAGCCATAGCAGAACTTCTTTTAGAATGGGAGGCAGTCCTCTCAAACCCTGCCTCTGCTTTATCAATTATGTTTATATAGTATTCTAAACATTTTGTTATCATTTCAACAATATTTACCATGTCTTCGCTAGGAATAGAACTCATCTTAAAATATCACTTTCTTTGTTCATGCATAAGAAGCAACTCCTCATCCATAAAAGTTTTATCATTAGATTACAGCAGTTTGGTCACATCTTCAGGCTTCACTTCTGATTCTAGTTTCTTGCTATATCCACCACATCTGTATATACTTCATCCATTGAAGCCTTGATCACCTCAAAGTCATCCATGATGGTTGGGATCAACTTCTTCCAAAATCCTGTTAATGTTGAAATTTTGACTTCCTCCTATGAATCATGAATGTTCTTAATGGCATTTAGAACAGCGAATCCTTTCCAGAAAGCTTTCAATTTACTTTTCCTAGATCAATCAGAAAAATCACATCTGTGGTAGCTGTAGCCTTACATGTATTTGTTAAATAATGAGACTTGAAAATCAAAATTACTCCTTGATCCACGGGCTGCAGAATGGATGTTGAGTTAACAGGTACATGAAAACAACATGAATCTCCTTGTACACCTCAATCAGAGCTCTTCAGTAACTTAGGTGCATTGTCAGTGTGCAGTAATATTTTGAAAGAAAAATTTTTTCTAGACAGTAGGTCTCAATAGTGTGTTTAAAATATTCTGTAAATTATACTGTAAATAGATGTGCTGTCATCCAGGCTTTGTTGTTCCACTTAAAGAGCACAGGCAGAGTAGATTTAGCATAATTCTTAAGGGCCCTAGGACTTTTGGAATGGCAAATGTGTGTCGGTTTCTACTTCGCGTCAATAGCTGCATTAGCTACTAAGAGAATAGTCAGCCTTTCCTTTGAAACTTTGAAGCCTTGCATTGACTTCTCTTTTCTATCTATGAAAGTCCTTGATATCATCTTCTTCTAAAAGAAAGCTGTTTTGTCCACATTGAAATCTGTTGTTTACTGTAGTGAACTTCATCAGCGATCTTAGCTAGATCTTTTGGATGATTTGCTGTAGATTCTCCATCAGCACTTGCTACTTCACTTTGTATTTTTATGTTATAGAGAGGGCTTCTTTCCTTAAATCTCATGGACCAACCTCTACTGGCTTCAAACTTTTCTTCTGCAACTTCCTCATCTCTCTCAGCCTTCATGGAATTGAAGAGAGTTAGAGCCTTGATCTGGACTAGGCTTCGACTTAAAGGAATGTTGTGGCTGGTTTGATCTATCCAGACCATTCAAATTTTCTCCATATCGGCAATAAGATTGTTTTGCTTTCTTAACATTTGTGTATTCACTGGAGTAAACATTTTAATTTCCTGCAAGGACTTTTTCTTTGCATTCACACCTTGGCTGACTGGTTGGCACAAGAGGCCTAGCTTTCACCCTATCTCAGCTTTTGGCATGTCTTTCTCTCTAAGTTTAATCATTCTTAGCTTTTGATTTAAAGTGAGAAACTTGAACACTCAGAGACAATTGTACAGTTGCTAATTGGCCACACGGTAATATTGTTGTGTCTCAGGCAATAGGGAGGCCCAAAGAAAGGAGAGTGACAAGTGAATCACTGATTGGTGGGGCAGTGAAAACACACACAACATTTATTAGCTAAGTTTGCTATCTTATATTGGCATGGTTCGTGATGCTCTAAAAATAGTTACAATAGTAACATCAGAGATCACTGATTATAGATCATCATAACAGATACAATAATGATGAAAAATCTGAAATATTTCAAGAATCACCAAAATGTGACAAGAGACATGAAGTGAGAAAATGCTGTTGGAAAAAATGTTGCTGTAGACTTGCTTGACTCAGGGTTTTCACAAACCTTCAATTCGTGAAAAATGTAGTATGTGCGAAGCACAGTAAAGCAAAGTGCAATTAAATAAGGCATGCCTGTAGTGACATTAATATTCCTCATTAGCTCTACCCAAGTAAAACAAGTTCTATAACGTATTGTCTATATTTAATACTTTAGATTCATTACTCTTAAAAAGTATCATTTCTCCTCTGTAATGTAAGATTGCCAGTAAAGGTATCTTTTATGGCCCATTTAAAACACATTATTTCCTTTTTTTAATTTACTAGGTGGAATCATAGATAATGAGTGAAATAATCCTTATAATATTAAAAATACAAGAAATTTGATACATTGAAATTTAGCATTAATTTTTTTAATAATTTGGTTATATTAAAATGAAAGGTGATGTTTTCACTATAGCTGAACTGAACAAAAGCTTTGTTTTACATGATTAGATCATTGTGCAGTTGACAACAGTTTTATCAAACCCTAAGAATTTCATTTGTTCATTAGTTTAAAATTATACTTTATAAAATTGTAATCTTTTAAATAAAATTTTGACATTCAATATAGATAGGTTGGACATACATTTCAAGAAAATCTGTTTTAATCTGTTGCATTTTTTTGTAATTCATTTTGATTTTATTCTATTGATCGAATACCAACTTATTTTAGGAATAAAATAAATATCATTTAACACTTTGCCACTCCACCATTCAAAGTTTACACTCCATAAATATAGAATTGCTTTAGAATTTTCTTCTGTAATTTTGCCAGTGACCACCTATTTGAAACTTACATAAGTTATTAATCACTCTTCCTTCACTATTTTTTGTGCATATTATATCTCTTCAAAAATTGCATGCATCAAGCTAAAATGTAATATTGTTTTGAATCTTTGCTCCCTGCTAGACTAAAACATTTTTTAAAACCCCCATAGCATCTAGTACAGTGATCAAAAAGTATTTGTGGCACCACATTGAACTAATACAGAGAATTTAATACACTGGTTAAGTGCCTTTGCTCAACATCCTGCTAGGAAGTTTGATTAAATATAAACATACAAAATCTCATTCTGATATTTTGAGAGCTAAACCAAAATTAGGAAGTACTGCAAAAGAATTTGTACAGAAACCTTTGCTTTGGCAAAAAATTTATACAGGCATTTAATTAAGAAAAAAGAACAAGTTCAAGCAAATGGCAGAAAACAACTTACAAAAATGAATGAATTTTTCGTAAATGATTATGTAAATAACATATTTATCACTGAGGAAATTATTTTTATGGGTAAAATAAACATATCCCTTTGAAAGCTCTATTTTAAACATACTTCATGAAAATCTGTTTAAAATACAGAAATTTTCAAATTTTGAAGCACAATTTCCACCCGGGTCACTAATAAACATTACTATGAAGTTAGTTTATAAGTTTATAAAAATCTGTTTTGTTATATTATTCTCTAGAAGTTATATCTGTGCAGAAAATTACACTAAAAACTTTCCATTGAGATACAGAAGTATTAAATTATATAAAGAGATACTAAAATCAAAATGTCATAATTTTAGAATGAGAAATCAAATTATGTTTACAAAGAAAATAAAGAGCAGTATCTTTTGAGTATAGTAGTAATGGAATAGATCATAGATTACTTATAAAAATAACTTGATGCTAATAAAATATTATCCAAAACCCTTTTTATTTTCTTATTATAATATATTTGTAATGCCTTCCAAATGTAAAAGGAAAAATGTGAAGCCGGACATTAAACAACATGAGTATTTAATCTTGAGCTCCAATTAACATCATCTTCTGAAGACTGAGTCTGGAATATTCTTTTAACATGTTTATATAGCTCTTTCGTGTCTCTTATGACCTTTAAACACCATGGTGTATAATTTTCTCTGAGTAATAGCTTAAATAGCTTTAAATTCTTTTAAAATAAAAATTTAAAACAAAAACAAACAAATGAACAATAGCACTAACACAGCAAAACACTTCATGAAGAGCAGGAAAAGAAAAAACAAAACCCTAGAATTGTCTCAGTTGGTATAATCAAAAGAATTCTGGTTTTTAAGTCAAGTAAACTTTTTCAGTCTGGCATGTACCTGTGGCCCAGATTTGTTTTGTTTTTGTTATAGACAATATTACTTACTTTTTATTAATCTCAATTTCCTCATCTGTCAAAACAGACACAGTAATATTTGATCACTGAAGTCAATGATTCTATAATAAGTGAAATCTTACAAATCATACAATCAAACGACAATAGAAGAATTTAGGTCATTTTATGAACTGAATTAAGTGACTTTTTTCAAGCTGTCATAATAAGTTAGTTAAAATTTTCTAAAAAGTTGAGCTTTTTTAACTGTCTTTTTTCTAGTTTTATTAAATAAATTCTCAATTTAATTTAATCTGATCTACTTTATAGCTGCTTTGATAATATGTAAAAAATACCTTTACATACTTTTGTGTTATATTAAAGGATGAACTATTAAAATCATAAAAATATTAAATTACTAAGAGAAAGACCTTATATTCAAAATATTTTTAATGAACTTTATAATCATAATATTGGAAATGGTTTGGAATTTAGTAACTGTCTTGGCCGCATCTAGGAAAATAATATTGAAGACCCTACAAAGGAAAGACATAAAAAAGACACATATACATGCATACATAGGTTATTTCAAAATTTAGAAGGCCGGGCGCAGTGGCTCACACCTGTAATCCCAGCACTCTTGGAGGCCAAGGAGGGAGGATTGCTTGAGGCTAGGAGTTTGAGACTATCCTGAGCAAGAGTGAGACTCTAATCTCTACCAAAAAGAGAAAAATTAGCCAGGCATAGTGGCATGCACCTGTAGTGCCAGCTACTGGGAGGTTGAGGCAGGAGAATAGCTTGAGCCCAGGACTTGGAGGCTGCAGTGAGCTGTGATGACACCACTGCACTCTGGCCCAGGCAACAGAGTGAGACTGTTTCAAAAAAAAAAAAAAAAAAAAAAATTTAGAGCTTACAGGTCGTGTGTTTAAAATATTTGCATGAGACACTTTTTAATACAAACACACAACCTGTTATCAGAATGGTAAGTGTTGATTCTTATTTCGTTTACAAAAATAATATTTTTTATCATAATGATATTAATCCAAACTATGTGTTCTAAATCTGTCTGGACATGAATGGACCATCTCTGGGTATTTCATCCTCTGAGTACTTATTTCTATTTTTAGCAGTATTTCTGCTTTCTATTTTTGGTAATTGAACTTTCTTTTTATGAGAACCATGTTTATTCAAGTAAAACATTATATTTTGAATTAACATGTATGATATCTTGACATTCTTCTTCTTACATCTTTCTGTTTTATTTCCTATCAGTTGCTATAGTAAGATCTTTCTTCCAGGAAAATCTGAAACTTTGCTACTACTTTTTCAACAGCCATCAATTATACTGCATTCAAACTTATAAACTACACTCAAATATTCATGGCTAAAGTATTTTTATCTACTGGTTTAATGGCAAGACTGAAAAAGGTAACAAATATGATTTAAAGTAGGTGAAACAGAAATAGCTATTTAAGTTCATTTAAGGGTATGAATTATAGAGAGTCTCTTTAAAATAAGAAAATCAATTGGCATATTTTTACTTTGAATGCAATTCAATTAGACAAACATTTAGTTTATTATAGCTGTTATAAGCTCTACTTGACAAGTTAGTAAACTATATCTTTTGAAAATAGTTTTTTTCTTCAAACCAGGGCATAAGAAAACCCTCTCCTTTGTTTTTCGCTTTGTTTTGTGTCTTTCTGGTATAATAATAATAATAATCATTAACCTATATTGCAGTTAAAAACATGCACAATTCCTGAAGTAGACTATAAATCCCTAGTAAGAGCAAAGACTGAGTTTTTAATCTTTGCCTCCCTGACCAATGCCCAACAATAATGGCTTACATATTGTCTATATTCTAGCACTATATTATGATGCAAATGTCATCCAAAGACACTGAATATTAGCATCTCCAAAAAAGAGTAATTTGCCTTGCACTTTTTACATTATTGATATGCTTGAGTTTTTGAGTTTTCCTTCTATACGTGACCTAAATTTTCCAAGCTCTAGCTCAATTCACGGATCTTACAGAACCCAAATTTAATTTTGAGATTTTAGGGATACTTTGTTATAACACCCTTCTATGTAATGTTCCTAGAAATGTTTTAATAAAAGGACAATGGTAAGACTGTAACAAAGGGACAGCAATACTGAAAGGTGTATGACTTAGCTAGATAAGGCTTGTCGTAAGGAAAAGCAGAGCAGCTTGAATATACACACAGATGGATCGGAAACCAACGGTGTATTGAAAAATGCAAAGTTTTGCTCACAAGGTGACCTAGGAAAAAGGCAGTCAGAGGGGGTGAAGATTTTGCTGGTTTAATAATAAATAAGTATACATAAATAATTAGTTTGTGACAGTTTTAATGACAACTCAACCATGGGAAAAGATAAATCTACATATTGAAAGAAAGCAGTTAAAATGTTGACTTGCAGAATGACAGAGGTAAAGAGGATGCATTTAAGTGGAGACAGGCAGCTTGTCTAAATACGGCTAATATTAAATACAGGTGATTATAGCATTTGAAATTGAAATTAAAAATAATCTCTGATTCACTTATTTAAAATTGCCAAGTCCCCTCAGCTGCATATTTCACCAGGTGTTGGTGCAGTTGGAACAACAAGCATATCCAATGATTTAAAAATAACATTCACGGGTGTCACCTGATGTCACTCCAGATAAGAAATGATGTTCCCAATCAGAGGGAACACTCTCTGGTATTCATCCTAACACCTCCTGAACCTGTGCTACATATTTATATCATGAATTTTAAAATAATCTTTCAGATCTTGAACATATTAAATAGATTAAGCTTTCTGAACGTTGTAAACACAGACAAGAAATGAAAGTCTTTCGTTTTGGAAACTGTATGCTTGAACAGAGCTCTTTTTACATAATTGGGCTTAAAGAAAATAAAGATGCTTTGATTTTTTTCCCTCTAAAATACTACAAACTCAGTTGAATATTAGTATACTATTCATGAGTTCTTGTTCTTCAGAAAGATATTTAAGATCTACAATTTCAGGCTGCTTAAGTACACAGCCTCCTAAATATATTGGCTCAGATTTGGGGAAGGAAGGAAACATTATCAAGGCACTCAGGTAAGCATTGTGCTAAGTGCTTTGTGTGCACTTACTTTTCTCAGTAAAAGTCCTATGAGGAAGGTATTTTATCTGTTTTACAGATAAAGTAACTGAAGTCGTGAAAGGTTGATTTCCCAAGATCAAAAATAAACTCAAATTCTCTAGAAGCCTAAGCTTTTCTATTAATGTGTCTAAATATCTCTGTAAAGGTTCTTTCTCAAACTTATGTGGAAAGAAGTAATGAAATAATTTTAAAATGCCTTGATATTACTTCCCATCACCTCCCCCCACCATTTTACCTAATAGCTTGTAAATAAAGAGTCTTGAATCACAGATGCACTTCTTACTATGGCTAAACTCACAGATTGGGGTTTTTCAAGCATCTGCACAAAAATGAAATGTATATAGCTCCGTTGAAATATGTTGCACACTACCTTCAATTCCCATCAGTCTGAAAGTGAAGTTAACAACTCAATTTAGAACAGCCCAAGCTCTGTATTGTCCAAAATCTTTGAGAAGATTATGGGTGGGCACTTCCTAATCTTATTAAAAAATTCTGAGTGAAAAATAAAATTGACAAGAGCTTGGAAGATAAAACTCAAAATGACAGAAAGAAGATAAATGACCATGACATAGCAATAAAACATCATAGTTATTGTGATGATTTTAGTAAGTTTTTTTTGCCATTTCTTACCTCCAAAGATCATGGAAATCTGGAAGAAAAAAATAGAAATTAAAAGGAAATATCAGACAGGAAATATCTAGCATTTATAAAATGCTATTTTAGAAGTTTTTTAAAAAAATGGGAGACTTAATGTTATTAAGTCACAAGAGGCATGAATCACTTACTTCATTGTGGTGTATGTGGATGACTATTTGGTCTGGTGAGCCTTTGTGTACCCAGACTTTGGTCTCTTGGCATTTGGACATTCATTTCTGCATCATTTTCCATCAAATATCATAAAAAGTCGTTTTTTTCTCATTCACTAATTGATAAGCTAAAGGAGACTATTAATTGATTACTAATTAATATATTAAAGGACAACATTTTCCGAAATCTTTTAACTACCTCTCCTAAGTTTGACATTGGTTCTGTTTCTTAATTAGACTATCGTTTAGTTATTTGCATTAAGCCTATCAGTGCACTCAGTTTTGCTCACATCCAGGCTGTATTCATTTATCATACACACAGGTTTAACAAGAAATGTGGCCAGACTCCTTGCTGAGTCCATGTACATCAATGTTACTATATTTCCTTGACCTACAAAATTAGAAGTGTCAAAATATTTATAAAACATAATATATGATGTAATAAGGTGAATTAGTGTTGCTTTTGACTAGACAGATGGATACAGAGAATCTAGCTTTCTTGCTAAAAAAGACCGGAGGAAAAAAAAAAAGAAAAAGAAGGAAATTAACTGCAAAAGAAATATAGAAAACTATGGTAGCCTATTTCAATTTACATTCCATTAAAAAGGGAGATTTTTTTATGAATCTCCTTGAAACTCAAATCATCATATCTTTTTCTTTCTACACCTATTTAGTTGCTTAAGCTTTTCAAAATCATTGAATTTTGCCTCTCTGGACATGGCCTTAGTAAACGGGCTAGAACCTTTTAGCAACAATAGCTTGGTGATAATGCTACATCATTTTATTTTTAATTAGTGGTGAGAGGAGAGAGGTTATTTCCATGTCTGAACTGACATATTAAAGTGGAACTTTGCAAGTTATTTCTCATAAAATCACACAATATATCTATTCGTCAGTTTCTATATTTTAGGAATGATAGCAGAATCTAAAAAGCTGCATCTGGGACCATAACTACCTTTCTATAATAAGGTTTTAATGGAGAAATATTTCCTAAGATTATAAAGAATGTATTTATAGATTATTTTTGGAGCCATAGCTTATTAATATTTTTAAAGCAATTTATTTCAATGTTATATCTTCAGATAAAATTTAAGGTACTCATGCATAATTTGAGAACTGCCTATGTGGGATTATTTCTTAATGACTGATTATATTTTTTATTATAAATTTAGGGATTATACATAAAATACTCACAAAAGTTAAATCATTTGATACAATAAATCTAGTTTTTCGGACTGCCAAATATCTATCAAATATCAGTTAATTGTCAACAATATTAGATAAATATGTAATTGCTCTGGTTGTTATCTCAGTCAACATCTTGCTCACAAAAGCATGCAATGGGAACTTTACAAATTAGCCCCTTCAAAAAAGATTGAGTTCATTCTGCTCTAAAGGTTGTGTTTATAATTATTTGTAGAATTTTAACAATTTGTACCATGGTAAAATGCACAGAGAATTTTTAATGGGACGACCCACTGTATTTAATATATTCTCTTTGTATAAGAGGGAAAGAATATAACAAAATAATAAAAATATTGCTAAAATGGTTATTAAAATTAGAACATTTATCCTCAAAATTAACATGGATATATCTATTACTTGCATTATGTAATTCCATTTCTCCCTGGAAGAAATATAAAATTTAATTAAGTAAAAATGCACTATTTTTTAAAATAATATATTGCAAAATATTCAGATTTGCTACTGAACTGAGGTTACAATTAATGTATATGTATCTAAAATATTAAGTTCTTCATGAAAGTTCAGAATGCTTAGAAAACACTTTTTAAGATAGCCCATACAAAAGAGTGCTCATTTACCTACAACTATATCCTTTAGAATTATTAACATAAAATTGTAAAATTATAAAATTATTTAAAAATTTTTACATATTTACTGATACTTATTTGGAAAAAAATCTTAAAATAAGCATAGAAATTTTTATTAATGTAGGGATAGAATTGAAATTAAGGGAGAAAAGTATCAGAAAATTTGTCAGTCATTATAGAGTCATGTGAAACACAGTAACAGACAAAGGAGATGAGCACTTCAGCATGGAGGCATCTTAATCCACACACACATTAAGTAGCATTTAATTAGACCCTAGAACAATTTTATTATAATTTGTAATTGAAAATAAAATTGTTTCAGAAATTATTAATACCAATTTGCCTAAATTTGTGTATTAAGTCTGTGAGAATTTTCTTATAAATAGAAACAAATAGTCTTTGCCTGCATGAAAATATTATAACATTTAGTACCAATATGATTTGATAGCAATCGTTGAAACATATTAAAACAAAGGAATTATAGACATTTGGGGAGTCAATTTTGGCTAGTTAGTGTTTGCTGTCTATGTCCCTGTAAACTTAATACTTGCAAATTGTAGCAGACTGCCTTATTCTCAATTTTCAGGAAAATAAGAAATGAGGTTTCAGTATTATGACAGTATCACCAGAAATAGAAAAGAAATTATTTAAGTGTAATGAGTAGAATGTTATTCCATTTTCAGATGATTATATTTAAATCAGTGATAAGAAGTTACACTAAAACTTTTATATAAATTTTAAATAATGATCAATTTTTTTCTCCTTAAAGAACCTTGTTGTGTCTTTGTAAATAAGATACTCAGCTATGTATACGTAAATCAATCATTTAAAAATGTTTCCATGAAAACAAAATGCTTTTGGCAATCAATTACTTTTCTCATGACATTCGCCATTTGATAATCATAATTAGTTTATTTGTAATATAATAACTGGTTTATGAAATAAAACAATAGATTATGCAAATGCAATGTAATATTTTCAAAAATGGTTGTAAAAGTGGAAATTGTGTGCTAGCTTGACGTAGATATCACTTGGAAGTGAGTCATATTCCAGGCTTAGCAGAATTTGCCATTAGAATAATATAGAAATAATTTAGAGATTAAAAAAAAAATCCCAAACTCCTCAATTGTTTAAAATTTAATAAAATATTTTTGAGAATACATAAGGGAGCAGGCTGTAATGATGCAACATTTCCAATGCAGCCAACTCTCCTATCATCAACATGGCATTTAAATTATATCATTACATCATGCCCTCTGAATGCTCCAGGCAGCCCTTTGAGATATCACAAGCAATACAGTCACATAATGGATGAGGTAGCTGAGGACATAGAGAGGTAAGGTGTATATAATAAACTGGACATTTTATTAAAAAATTGTGTGTATTTATGCAGTGATGGCAATTTTCCAAATCAGAGGTATTCTGAATTACTGCTAATAACATAGGACTGTAAACTAGTTACCCTGACTGACTGCCCACACAGCCCAGTCTATCTCACCTCCTAGTTGAAACTTACAAAAATATGCTTTTAAGTCTAAAAGCCATGATTGACTTGAATATCACAGAGATGATTGTGTAAAATATGATTATTTTATAAAAAACCTAAAGACTTATTCCAACAGCAATTCAAAAAAGAAGAACATACAATGCTTATGAGGTATTATAGTAATGGTTTTGAATTAGAGGTCAAAAGAATAATATGATATAAAAAATAGAAATTGAAATAGAAACGAATAGTATTGCCCAACACTACAAATGCAAAAAAGGTATGTATTTACATCAAGTAGAAACATTGTTTCTTAATCAGAGAGCTTTTTTATTTGCCTTCATTTTGTTTTTTATTCATTTATTTATTTTTTTAGTAAAATTTAATGAATTGAGAAACTCAGCCACTACTGAATGTACTGCTCTAGGAAATAGACTCCAAAAATACACTGACCTTGTCATAACCTAAAACATTCACTTCAAAACTGTTCAATCCAAAACAGAACTGCACTTGCTATGTCACAGTGTTACCAATAGTCATTTTAGGTAACTGTCACTTTAAAAGTAGCCATCAACTCTGCCTAAATACACATTATTTTTTATACAAAAACCCTGGTATCTTCTTTCAACATATATTTCAAAGAAAGCTAATGCAGTGAATAAGCCTTGAAAGCAACTACATTTCCCTGTTATGCTACTGTGAAAGAAAATTGTAGTCATTAGTCAAAAAAGTGAATAAAATTGGTTATATGCTACATGGTGACCTTGAGATTGATTTTTTAAAAATATTCTTATAACCTGCATGATACCAAAACAACTACTGTTTCACAACCTCACCTCTATAAAGAAACTATTTTCCATTTGAAAAAACATTACTCACTTGACAGTTAGAGAAAGAGCATAATGGCCAAGAACATTTTAGTAGCTGGGATTATAACGGCAGTGGAGACATGATATCATGGTAATACAATGACATACCATTTGAGGCACATGAATTCTCTTAAACTTATCTTAAGCTTCATGGAGTTTTGAATAAATGAGTATGCATATGAAATCATACTGTCAGCTTGAAATATTAGCAGTTACAATGAAGTCATATAAAATGAAAATTCTTATGTTTATTTGCTTAATTTTGATTTTTATTAATAGATTTTTAATATATGCTCATGTTTTCTATACCTCTGAAATACATTAGAAATCCACCTAAGGTTTCCAACAAAATAATAGTATTTTTTTAAGATGTTGTCTCTGAGCCTCAGGCAATCTCTATGTCTTTTTTAGTTCCTGAGATTTCACTGGAGAAAATACCAATTAGTTCCAATTTTGATGATGATATTCATGATGTGGTCTCTAATGTAACATCATTTTGGAGGGAAATTTGGTGACATGTTTCCTCAGGATATAGGCAAAGACCAAATATACTCAGCATTCTATACTATTGTCTAAATGTGACATAGTCTGTCAATGCCAACACATTTAAATAGAAATTGAAAATCTCAATCCTCTATTTGTCTCCGTAATGTCAAACGTAGAGTTCAGATCCTTGGAGGAAGATTGAACATTCAGGGAATGTGTTTGTAATTTGAAGATAACAGTTATTGACCATATTAACCATACTAAGGAAAATAATAGTCATATTAAATTTAAATCTTCTCAAGTAAAGTCGTATCTGGAGTACTGTGTTCAGTCGTTGAACTTATATTTTGATAGAAGCATTGATAAACTTGGGCACAGTTATAGGGCAACGACCAGTGTGATAAAAGATCTCCAATAACACCTTAGGAGAAATGCTCAGGATTATTAAAAAGTTCAAATTTAAGAACATAATGGTTGGTTAGGAAAAACACACTTGTTTTAAAATAGTGAACACAGGTCTGTCTGGAAAGTATCCAGCCATTTGTTAATACAATGAGAGCAGTTAGTGTGACATCTGTGTAACCTGGCAGCCAAGGAGAGCAGACTGTAATACACATGCGTGAACAATGACAACTTCTCTGTACTAGTCAGTGTGGCACAAGACACCGTTGAGTGAGCACGTGTACTGTGTGGCCGTCACATTCAAAATGACTGAGCGAGCAGAGCAATGAATCTGCATCAAATTTGGCGTTAAGCTTGAACATTCCTCCGTGGAAACTATTCAGATGATTCAGAAGGCTTCTGGAGATGATGCAATGGGTGCAGCGCAAATAAAAGTGTGGCACGAATGCTTTCAAGGTGGTAGAGAATCTGTTGAAAGTGATCCATGTTCTGGAAGGCCTGCAGTAAGCAGAACACTTGAGAATGTTGAACATGTTTGGGTTAGGTTAAGAGATTCTGGGAGAATTATGTGAGGTCCCAAAGTGCCTACTTTGAAGGGGACTGAGGCGTCATTGTCCTGTGTACAATGTTTCTTATATCTGGCATAGTCTTCAACAAATGTCTCTATTTTTCCTATTGCTTGGCTGGATACTTTCCGGACAGACCTCCTATTGTCCTGTGGATAATACTCTAAGCTGAGTCTATGAGGCACAAGAAAGAACTAAAATCAATGAGCAAATTACTTGGAAATTAAAAAGAGAAAGAATTCCCTAAAAATTAAAGCTATCTGAAATTAAATGCTTTGTCATCGTTAGATGTCTTAAAGAATGATGAATCAACCTGCCTGGGATGTTGTGTGAGAATTCACACCTGGAGTAAAGAACTGGATGAGGAAGACTCTATAGACTCACGTCATTTTGATGTTCTGTGACTTTAAGAACTGAAAAATAACTTTTTTTCCAAATGTTTCAGTGTTTCCATTGTTCAAAAGAGGAATCTATTAAGTTGAACTGTATTAAATTGCCAGTTTTGTGGGTTCAAGATGGTTGAATCGCAGCAATTTCATGTGGTTATCGATGTCTGTGGCTCTGTAAGGCCACCCTCTGAAAGAGGATTGAAAGCAGGAGGGAAAAAGGCCGCTAGTAATCTCAGCATTTACTCTGCTAGTATGGTTGACACCAAATTCAGGAAATTTTATATGTTTCATTATTAGTTGAATTGGCCAAAAAATGTAAAAATAAATTAATTGCCAATATTACAAACTTAATTTAATTTAATTTCTTGTACTATGTTGGTCTAATAGAGAAACAAACAATAACCAAACCGAAAAACAGACAAAAATTCAGATAAGCTAAAATCAGTGAAAACTCTTTGAAAATTGAATAGTACTATGTATGTTATACTGTGTCTTTATGGTTGCCAGTTTTTATGTAATTGTAAGCAAAACATGGCAAATTTATAAGGGTATTATGATATAAATAGTCATATATGGAAAAGTAAAGCCAAATAAAAGGAGAAGTAGGATAAAAAAGGTAATGGTAAGTGGTGATAACCACTGTAAGCAAAAGTTAGGACATCTGCACTCGATCCTGACTGTCACTAATTCTTTAATTGACACTGATCAAGTGAAATCTCTCATGGCCTGACTTACTTCATCTGTAATATGAGTGGGTTGGACTATTTAAGCTCTAGATACCTTTTGGAATCTTTTTTTTTTTTCTTTTTTTTTTCTATTTTTTCTTTTTAATTTCAGGGTATTATGAGGGTACAAACAATATGGTTACACTTTATGTCTTTGCCTCACCCAAGGGTTAGAGGTGTGCCCTCCCCCCCTACAATGCTCCCCGTGTCCTTTAGTTGCGGGTTTACCCCCCCATCCCCCTAATCCCTGGAGAGTATTTCTGCCACGTGAGCACCCTAGTGTTGATCAGTTGGTACCAATTTGATGGCGAGTACAAGTGGAGCCCATTCCTCCGATACTGTAATACCTCACTTTGGATAATGGGCTTAAGTTTAATCCAGGAAAATATAAGAGGTGCTAGATCACTGTCATTTCTTATGATTGAGTAATATTCCATTATATACCTTTTGAAATCTTAAATTCTAAGAGTATTTAAAAATATAAAGGAAGTAAAATATAGCATCCTAGTAAATGCAGTATAAGAAGAAAATTTCACAGGGAAATCAATATTTTCTCATGACTACATTAATAGAAAAATCATATTTAGAGGCCAAGATTATTATTAAAGGATTTACTTTAGTCCATGAAAAAAAACTGTATACCTGATGCTGTTTTTAGTCTTTCCTTTTGTATTTTGGTTAAATGCGTTGCATAGACTTGCTTTGAAAGAGTTTGGTCATTTGCTGGCTTTGTACTATGGCAAACATGTGAATAGTCCTGTCCTGTCGGATCTTTGACTGCAGGAACTAATTGACCTAGGCCCCAGCTGCTGTACTGTGGACGTGCATCACTGTGGGTGGTGCTGAGACCTCATTTCCCTTTGGCCGCTTCCAGCCAATGAATGAACATGGCAGGGATATTAAAGCAGGTCCTTGGATGAAAGGTGTATGACTCCTCTGATGGTGATTCTGGCTTGAAGAATACCAGATGGCCTTGCCAAAGTCTACCTGGAACTGCACTGACTTTTTAAGATGCTTCTATTCAATCTTTCTTTTGTTCTTCTTTCTTTAACTCAGGGCCAGATCTGCCTCAAATATGACAATTTCCATCTATTGGCTTTCACCTCTTTACCTGTCACATGTATTTCCCCTAAAAAGCCTCTGACATGTGTAATCCCATCTTGGTATCTGCTTCTTGTAGGACTTGGAGTAATAGAGCACATATATCCTTCACATTTTATTCAGCTTACTCGTCTGTAAATTGGAAATAATAATGCCTATTTTATTTGGCATGAGATTAAATTATATCAGCTATGAAAATTTTAACACATTGCCTATGTAATGCTAGTATTTACTATTGTGTTCTAGCCAAACTAAAGGACTCATTATTTACTGATTTTTTTGGTCTCATCACTCTTGTTCAAAATATACCTTCAAATTAAATTGCTCTCTTCATTTACACACAGCTATTTCCTACATCTCTTGTCAGAACCATCATTAAAGCTTCCCATTTCACAGAACTTTCAAATAGATGTAGTTCGTCCCTCTTCAGGACTACTATTGCATGCAAACTATTTTCTCTTGAATGGTCATTATGCCCTATTCTAGACAGTAAGCATTATGGGACCAGTGTCTCTGTCTTATCCATATTTATAATTCTGGAAATCTGGCACCTAGGTCACTCAATAAATGTGAGTTAACTAAAAACATAAAAATTAAAATTAAAAATTTGAATATTTGGTTAACTGGTAGACTGGGATCATATTAAGTAGATATTGGCCATAGAAAATTTTGGGTTTTTTTGTCAATTGCAATGAGAATCCACTTACAGATTCAAAGAAGGACTTGACAAAACAGGATATATACTTTACTCTGTGAGGAAGAAATTGGGGCTGGGATTTAGGGTCTGTTCTAAAGTTGAATGTTATTTGTTATACCAAAGATTTATAGTTGTCCTGTACCTGTTACCACTGTAACTTACTAATCGTGCATCTTATCTCACTAGAAGCCATAACTTCATTATATTCCAGCATTAATAACTAATCTGTATCAACCCAAATGACAGAGAGATGAACGGTAAATAAAAAGTTATTTATTCAGGAGTAGGGCCTTGCAATGGGAATATGCATGCCACAGTAAATTATCTGTGTGTACTCAGGAAGGTAAAGGAAAACAGAGGTTTTTAAAGGAAAAATAAGGATTACATTATTGTTTTGAGATATCTTTGGCTACAAAGTTCAATAACAAGGGTGGTGCCTGTCCAAGTGTGGACAGGCAGTTGCTATATAGATGTCCTTGCAGAAATATTTTTTGTGTAAGGTTGCAATGACCTTTATGCAAAGCTGTGGTTTTTGCAGTCTTTTGTGATAATTTTGTTATCGGGTTTACAAGTGTTAGAATCCTCTCTTCATAGCCTTACCTGGCTCTATTTTTCGGGTTTTTTTTTTTTTTTTTTTTTTAATATTACTGACTCCAATTTTATTCTGACAACTTTCACATCTTTAAAATAACCGGTGTTATTAAACTGATGAGAAAGAAATTTGGGCCTCAGGATATAGTGACTTTCCCTGCATTTAACCCAGATCAGTAACTCTAATGCTGGGAAAGCAACTGACTGGCACTAGCAGAGATTAAGCAATGGAAATCTAGTGGGGATATCCTCGCCTCCCCAGGTCCTGGCATGGCCTGATAAATGGCATGTTTAATATCCTACAGGATTTATTCACAGCAAGGAGGATATTATAAAGAATCTTAGACACAGGTATATGGTGGTAGACTGCAGAGCTTTGGGTATTTGTTTTATTACTGTAACTTTATTATTTGGATGGATGTGGATTCCTACACTATAAAACATGTAGGGATGAGAATACAGAACATATTCTATAGCTAAGCCTAAATGACACTGTCTCAGATTATCTATGGTTCTTATCCCCTCCATTAGTGCAAGTAATCGAGTATTTGAATATGAAAGTGCAAGTTTATCTCATTGTTCCATTATAGGTAATAAAAGTGACCTATGTGAGGATATTAGATTAGTGATTTTACTTAGCATTCACCTTATGCTTAGAAGGTGTGAAATTGTTAACTCGTTCAAATTAAGTCATTATCCAGTTATGTAACAAATAGACTTGTGCTTAAAAAGCTTAACTAAGCAGGTGCAGAGAGAAAGGAGAAACTCCATCAAATGCTTCAGGAGACCTGAAGCTGTTTCTACTGCTGTTCTTTATTTTTACGTCTCATTAACAACAGTATTAACTATCACGTAGTCCTTGTATAGGGAAAATTGGGAGAAATTAAGTGTGCTGCATAATCCTCTTAAAAATATTTTAAATACAGGAAACAGTTGGGTTGCTTTGTTTGCTCCTTCCTTTCTTCCTTCCTTTTCTCTCTCCTTCCCTCCTTCCTTCCCTCCTTTCTTCCTTCTTTCCAATTCTAGCCTGGTGTTCCTTTGAGACTTCTCATACCAATAAGCAGATACAGGAGAGAAATTGATTATTAGTTTGCTAGGGCTGCCATAACAACATGCCACAGACTGGATGGCTTAAAAACAGAAATTTATTTTCTCACAGCTCTGGTGGCTAGGAGTCTAAGATCAAGGTGTTGGCAGGTTTGTTGTTTTATTTTATTTTTTTCTGAGACCTTTTCCCTTGCCTTGAAGATGGCTGCCTTTTCACTGTGTCCTCACATTTTCACCCCATGGCCTGAATGTCATCTATGCCCTGATCTTTTCTTCTTGTAAAGACACCAGTGATATTGGATTAGAACCTACCCATATTACTTCATTTTACTGTAATCACCTCTTTAAAGGCTCTGTCTCCAAATATAGTCACATTCTGAGGTACCGTGGGTTAGGACTTCAACATACAAATTTTGTGGAAACACAGTTCAGCCCGTAACAACTGGGCGATTTTTTCATCCATATAGTGCATACATTTTCTTTATTTGCAAATGTCTCCCCACTTTGTGTCGGTGAGAGGCTCCATAGTGGAAGAAACTGTCATTGCTACATTGCCTTTTTATATTTTCATAGCTTCTTGCCTAAATTGCAAAGAGCTCTGCAGAATATACTTAAATATGAAGGCAATCAAAAAGAGACCAGGTAAGAAGAAAAAAAGAAGAGAAGAAAAAAACAAGACTCAGGGATGAGCAAACACAGGCCAGGACATCTAAGATATTATAGTCAGTATTTCTCCTCCTGGGCCCCATAAAGGACACACAGGTAGCATACTATTTTTAGGAGTTTTGTTGACCAGTGATCCAAAAAAAAAAGGGAGGTAAAATAGGTAGCTTTGTTATTTTTGAAGCCCAGGGTTCTAAAATAAAAGAAGGGGAAAAAAAGGATCAGTAAATCTCTTTCTAAAAGTGATAATAATTGAGGGATTTGTTCTTTAAAAGGGAGCATATTAGCATATCATTTTCTCAGATCTACCATTCCGGGCCCCTTTTTTGTGTGTTGTTTTGTTTGGTTTCAATTTTTTGGGGGTTTTTGTTTCATTTAATTTTAGTGATTGTGTTCAGTTTAAGCATGAAAGTCTCTGTTATTGGGCAACACCCTGCAAAGCCACTAGTAGATATTATGTAGGCTATTTTTAAAACTACCAGGGAAAGGTACGTTGGACAACATGACCTTGAGCAGTTCAGAGATGGTTCTAGAAAATACTAAAGCAAGACTTTATGTGGAAGATCATGTACCTCATTAAAACATGCATATCCCTTTTTAAAAAGTTTCCTCTGAGATCAGATTTGTTTGTAATCTTTAACATGGATAATCAATATTTTTTAATACTTTTTAATCTTTTACTTAATAAATACAAAGACAGGACAAGCCACAGACTATGAGAAAATATTTGCATAATACATATCTGCCAAGGGGCTTGTATTCCAAATATAAAAAGAACATGAAATTTAACAGTAAGAAAACAAAACAACCCAATTAAAAAATGGGCAAAAGACCTGAATAGACATCTCAGAAAAGAAGATATACTGATGGCAAATAAACATATGAAGAAATCGTCAACATCACATATCATTGAGATATTGCAAAGGAAAGCAACAATGAGACACAACTATACCCTTCTAAGAAAGGCTATAATATAATCTGAGAACATCAAATGCTGACAAGGATGTGGAGCAACAGAAATTATTACTCATTGCTGCTAGGAATGCAAAATGGTGTAGACAGTTTTGCAGTGGTGTAGACAGTTCATGTCTTACAAAGCTACATATAAATTTACTATGTAATCCAGTGATCACACTTGTAAGTATTTACTTAAATGAGTTGAAAATGTATGTCCACACAAAAACCTGCATGCCAATTTTTATAGGAGCTTTATTCATAATTGCCAAAATAGGAAGAAACGAAGATGTCTTTCAATAGTTGAATATATGATCAAACCATGGTAAGCTATATAATGGACTATTACTCAGTATAAAGAGAATGAGCTATCAATCCACATAAAAACATTGAGAAATCTTAAATGCATATAGCTAAATGAAAGAAGGAAGTCTAAAAAGATTACTTACTATATGATTCCAACTATATGACATTCTGGAAAAAGCAAAACTATAGAGATAGTGAAATATTTAATAGCTGCCAGGGGTTCGGGAGTATGGAGGGAAGGATGAATAGGTGCAGTACAAGGCATTTATAGGTCAGTGAAACTATTCTGTGTGATACAGTAATGGTGGATAGATGACATGCATTTGTCAAAAACCATAGAACTTTGCAATGTAGAGTTAACCCTAATGTAAGCCGTGAACTTTAATTAATAATACTATATCAATATTACTTTATCCATTGTAACTAATGTGCTACAGTAATGCTAAAAATTAATAATCGGGGAAGCTGTGTCAGGAGACAGGGCTTATATGGGAAATTTCTGTACTTTCTGCACAAATTTTCAGTAAATTTAAAGCTACTCTAAAAATAAAATATTTATGCAAAAAATATTCATATGGTCTCGATTTTTCTATCCAATAATGAAATTTTCCCATTGCTTTATGTATATCAGACATTATAGTTGAGATTATATAAATTTTATTGAAATTTATAAGCAGCAGGCTTTTTTCTTTTTTTATGGGTAATAGTTTAAATCTTCAGTGGTTTAGGAAGATTCTTTTTGAAAAATATCTCAGACTATTGCTGATTCTGACTTTCTTCACAAAATATATTATTATTAGTCAAATTAGAGCATTTTAATATACTATTAATAATCAACTCTCCAGATTAAAAAATAATTCAAAGTATTGATTCAACCATAAAAATTTTCATCCATTAAAAACAATATTTAATTCTACAAATACAGTCTGAATTATTACCGCTCTCATCAAACCAATGTACAATTAATATTAACCAGCATTTATTTATGAGCGTTTATTTCGAGCAAGTGTGTTTCTGAAATTCTTGATAGGTTATCTCAGTTAATTCTCAAAATTTACCACTTTATTAGGCACTACTATTTTTTCTCTTTTACAAATAAGGTACCTGGGTTATATAGACATTAGTAAATTTCTCAGTGTTCCATAGATGCTAAGTTGTGGGGTAAGGTCTTAATATTTCATTACAGATCCCTTATATTTAATATTGAACCACTAAATTATGCCACCTTTTACCCTCTACTATCTCAACTTCTCATTACCTTCAATTAAAACACGCATTTAAAATTTTGAGATAAAATATCTATAAATGGAAATAGTAAATGAGCAGCATCATACAGTGGAGAGTTTAAAGAATTTGAAGTTAGACCTGGGTTTGAATCTCCACATCTGCCACATACTGGATGCATTTAAACAAACTTCCTTCTCTTTAAATGTCGGTTTCCTCAGTTCTAAAAAGGGAACCATTATCATCCTTATTTCCCTAATGATTTTTGAGAATTCAGTGAAATCATATTCATTTCGTAAATTGTGAAACTGTAAAATACAAAACTATCACTCTGATAAATATATACTTTTCTGTGTTAAGGCCTTGAGGATGGCAAACTGCTCTGTGTATCAAGGACAGAATCTTCTCGATACATTGCGAATGTCCTAAGGTGCCACGAAACAGGCATGTTGTAAATACTGGTCAGTGATGGTGATTCGTATTAGCTACACTTTTATTATATGACGTAGCACTTTTTTCGCGAACAGCAATTTCAGTTTTGTGCAACTGTGAACATGTTCACAAGAGAATAATAAGCCCTGTTAACTCCACAGATGGAGAGTGAGGTGTTCTGGTTAAATGACTGTATAAAATATAATAGTAGAATAAAATACATGAACTCAAAAGCTGATCCAAACTAACAGCGCTCGTTGGTTGTGTGCTAAACACTGAGCATGGCTGTCATGCTGCCATTTTGTACCTCAACCTCAGTTCTCTGGTTTTCATTATTATGCGTGGTTTCTCTCTCTCTCCCTCTCTCTCTTTTTCTGTCATTATCCTTAATCTATAATCTGACAAAGGGAGATGGAAACCAAATCTAAACTGAGAAAATATTCACCTCGTACTTTGAGATGTAACCAAGTATAGAATTTTTGATGTTGATGACTCTTTGACATTTCCGCTATAATAACACTGAACATCTCCTGACCACAACCATTTGCTATACTGCCTTTTGGTCTAACTTTGCGGTTAACCTTGTGCCTAACCATACTAAAAGCTCTTATTCTACTCTGTATGTTCTGATAGAGCATCCTGGAGATGATCAGGGTACGTTGGCCTGCACCTGTTGTCATCTGCTTTCCAACTACATCAGGTTCTATTGCTACCCTCTTGTTTTCCAGTGGAAATCTTGCTGGCGTAGGGAGGCCCCTGTTGTTATGTGGCCTCACGACTTTTTTCAGGATGAATGATGTTGTTCCCAGGGCATTGTTGGAGAGATAAAAAAGTACTTCTCACAGATGGCCCAGCTAATCATCCATCTGTGGCACTAGCTCCCTTCTGATTCCACTGCTAGTCCTATTCACACAGGAACAAACACCCCCTCACCTCAGGTGTTCTCATATATATTAATATTAATTATTGGATTATTAATCATCCTCACTTTTGTAGCATCTCTTGGATTATAATTGGGAGAGGGAATAAGATGTCTATTACAGGCAAATAACAATACAAGTGAGAAGATTTACTGTGTTAAACTATCTTTGCCAGAGAGTTAATCTGGTATGAAAGTTATTCTAATCAAAAATATTTCACTCAGTTTTATACAGTTTATTTTTTAAAAACAGGTGGATTCAAAATTAATTGCAAAGGATGAAAATAGATGTTGTTAGTTACCATTTATGTGTACTTATAAACTTTTGAGTTAGAGAATGGGGATGTGGTTTAAACATATTTTAATAAAATCATTGCAACATAGTACACATTATTTGGGGACAAGTGAATGGAGCTCTTATATACATAACAAGCTATGCTACAACTAGGCCTTCCCTATCAACCATCATTGGCTCCTTCTCGACAGAAATAACGGATTTCAAAGTATTGATGGATTCTGTGTGAGAAAGGTCATTGATGAGGCTGGTATAACCACAAGCAGGGACCTCAACTAACAGAGAAGTCCTTTGCAGGAAGGGCTCTAAGTAATAGATGAGACAGAAAATCCCCTCTCTTAGGAGGCAAACTTCTGGCATGACTGAGTGACCAAAACTGTGTACTAGACTCTGAGCAAGTCTAGATATCAGCATAGAACCTAGGATCTCAACTAGGACCTCAAGTAATGTTTGTTGACTGAATAGTAATAATTGCTAACATTTATTAAGCCATATTTAATAAGGGCTATTATGGCCATATTTTGTTTTGTTTTGTTTTTAGAGACAGAGTCTCACTCTGTTACCTAGGCTGGAGTGCAGTGGCAAAATAACAGCTTACTACAGCCTCAAACTCCTGGGCTCAAGCTATCTTCCCACCTCTGCCTCCCAAGCAGCTGGAATTACAGGCACAAGCCATTCACCAGGCTCATGGCCATGTTGGAGACAAGGCAATTGAATGGCTTAAATCTATTAAGTAATATGCTCAACTCCGCACCAAAGGTCAGAGATTAGTATTCAAACTCAGGCCACCCAAACTTCAAAGTGAAAGCATTAACTACTAGACAAGACAGAAAGAGGGAAGTGAAGGACTGTTAAAAAGTGACATTAACTTTGAGTCATAAGTATAAAACTCTATTAGATTTGAAATTGCCTGCGTGTGTCAGAGATACATATTTAAATAATACACAATTTCAGTGTCTTGTCTAAATACAATTTCTAACAAAAGAAAAATACCTAATTTAGTTATGGTGTGCAATCCCAATTTTATAGGTAGGGATATTGGGATGTTTGTCTATGTTATCTCATAGTGATGACAACTTTTCTTTCTACATATAATGAAAAAATTGATTAGACTTGAGGAGTTGTTTATAATTAGATAACTAAATTATTACTCTGATATATTAAATTGATTCCAATATAATAACAAAATAAGCACTGAATTATTTCACGTATAGTATTAAAATTCCAAGTCAGAATAACTACGTATCACCTAAATTCTTCATATTTCTCTTTTTTGGTGATATTCTAAAGACTGTGCTTCTTAAAATACAAAAAAAATTAGTTTCAAGTATCAAGACATAAGGGATAGTTTTGGCAGCAAAATTATATATTACCAGCTCTTGAAAATTCTAGTCTTTAATAATTGGTGTCATTGTTTGCAAAGTGATTCATGTTATGTAATTTATTACCAGTTTCCTTTAACAATTGACTTTGGATTTTTTTTTTATTATATATTTTGGGACAATACTTTGGGTTCTAATAGCTCCACTATTTACTACTATTGTTTAGTTTTTTAATTTAAAAATAGAACTAATAAAAATAATATCTGCTTGATAAGGCTAAGAACACCAACTTGATAGTGAGAATTAAAAGCAACAATGCTTACAAAAATCTTTTCCTCTTGGTTGGTACAGCATAGGTTGTAGAACTATAGCTATCCTTCTAAAAACATGTAAATTTTTATTGGCAATGAAATCAATTACTTTTATATTTTTTATTTCTAGAAGAGAAGAAATTATCTTGCAATTTCGGAGAATTCTCTTTAAGAACTTATCAGTTTGCCATATTTACATCTTATGAAAGAATGAAATATCATTTTTAATGAGTATATATTAAAATAGTTTCTGTAGCTTATTTTTCATCTCTTATGTCAGGTTTTCTGTTTTCACTCCAAATCATTCTCATCATTCTGATGCTTATTTATGGCAAGGAAAAAAAATTGTATAAAAAATGTTCTGGAAAGAGAACAGTGTGGTTTCAGACCACTGAAGGATAGCAACTTCTGCTGGTTAGGCTCCCAGAGGTTAGAGCAGTGAAGTTATATCTTCCCTTGGGACAACCTGTCTTTCTTCTGAGCTCTCTGAGTGTAGGGAAGGGCCCAAAGGGAAAAGTCAACTAGCCAGATCAACAGTTTAGATGACAGTGAACAAATGCTTGACTAGCATATTTGCTTTAATAAAGTAATTTAATAAAATAGTGTCTAGTGTAATGCACTTGGAATATTAAAATACTTTGTTCAGGTAACTAAGTGATTATTTACTGCCAGACTTATTTTGTTTTTCAAGTATGTTGACGTGGAAAATAAAGACCTTTTTAAAATCATATAATGACAATGTAAAATTCTCAAATACAATATACTTTGCAAAATGATAATGTAAATATACATATCAAAGTTGAAAACAATAGGGAAAGGCTCTTTTTATGTCAGGATGCTCCCTGAGTATAGCATGAAACATTAAACATTTTTAATACTGACCATTATTTCTCTCTCTCTCTCTTCCCCTGTCCCTCCCTCCCCTTTCCTCCCTCCGCCCCTTTCTCTTACAGGTGAGTAACTGAAGGTTAAAACCAGAATTCCTGGATATGAAGTATTATATACTTTTTTATTAGTGTCCTGTGGGTAAGTAAAGAAAAAGTCTTGGCTTAAGCACCAGATTGAATGCTGACACGTGCATAAACATAAATTAGTGAACCATGGCACTCCATCCCTGGGTGTCACGGTCAAATATTTAACAGCTATTCAGTGTCAGACAAACAAAAACTGTGAAGAAAATAGTTTTTTCTAGTTCTTAATTTTTGTAATTATGCCATTCAGAGCTAGCACTTACATAAGTAAATTAGGGTGCTTCACACTTAAATGTCAGTGACTTACTTTGACAGAGCTATTGTCAGTGGATGTTAATTCAGATGGCAGATTGTTTGGAAAACGTAAGTGGAGATATGATTTTGGTGGTTTCAGTTATTTTAATAGCACCAAAGTTTCTATAAAGACTACTGATTTAGGAAAAACCTTTAGACTTTAGATTTCTAACTTTGGGCATATGATGGACCTCATTTTTTAACCATTTGAATATTAAATATAGATCAAATGAAGATACTTCACTGTTGCTTAATCTTTTTGAATAAACTATTAAGAGAAAATGTACTGATCATTCTATTCTTAAAATTCAATTAGGAAAACTTATAGTTTTACTAAAAGAGTTTTTGTAGAATTAGAAGGAAATTGTTTTCTTTTGTCAGTCTTTCATTTAAACAAATGCTGATTTTGTCTAAGACATTAAAAAAGTATTTTGAATAACTTTTCAAAAACAATTTTAAAAGAGAAAATGGCTGTTAAAATGAACTCAAAATGTCAGGACTGTCTTCTTTATTAAATATTAATTCTATTCATGGAAGTTATCAGTGTACATTGAAATTTATGAGCTGTAAATCTACTTAAAAATTTAAAGTATTAATTCCCAAAAGATTTGATTATGGCATTAATAAATTATATTTTTTAAAGAATATATTCTAAAGACAGTATCTTTACAGTAAAAATGAATGAGATTTGTGACATAATCATGTAATACCATTTGTATGAAGTCTTTTCTTCTTTCTTTCTTTGGCTCCTTTTGGTTTATTATCATCCATAAAATGTGATATTGGTTTTGTTACCAAATTTAAGTGTAATACGGTGATAAATATTTTAGATAAAATATTAATTTTTACTTCATTGCTTTATTTGCATATATTGTTATACATAGAAGGGGCAGGATGGGAAAAAGGTATTTTTCTCTAGGTTTACATTTATAACACAATAATTTCTTAGCTTGATAAATTAATTTTGACATGAAAAGTGATATTACTTGAAATGATCCATTTGTGATAGACTATTTTAGTTTGTGAAAATTATTTGTACAAGTCATAGATATTACTTGAACAAAATATGGATTAGTGTCACCATATATCAACTTCTGGCATAATGGTTATTGCTCATAAAATATTTAATTAGGCCAACATCAATACCATATTCAATCTTATCAGACTAGGTTAATGGCTCCTATTACAGTGATTAACATGACAAAATGAATGGTATAGGGATAGGTTCAAGTAGGGAAGCCACTTCTAACTATAGTATAGCAATCTGCATGGGGCAAAATCATCAGGTTATTTCCTTAAAGATTAAGCTGTTTCAAAATCCTGTCTATTTTCTAAGTTTGCTAGGACATCTTCTAAAGACCAAAAAGGAGTTTCGGTGATAGATACAGTTTCATTTTGTAATTTGTCACTACTTTAATATTACCAGGTATTTATTCATAAATATTTGTGGCTAAAGTGTCAAAACTAGATAATGTGGCATAAATTTTGAGTCTCTAGACAAGAAAACTAAGTGTTGGCATTGACCCCTTTTATCATTTGAGATTGAGTTCCTGGGTATCCCTGCCTGTATTTAATTATAAATATAATAGACTTAACCTACTCCTGAGATTGACAGAAAAGCAGGAATAAAATTTTATTAAGCACCATAAACCTAAGAGTATGACCTCAGTGCAACATGAACAAAAGTACAGTGGTTGAAAAATAAGAGACTATTGAAAAGCATATTAGCCTAGATGATCATAGGACATTCATTGTTGAGAAAATACATGATAAGGCTTTGATTTCAGAGCACATCTGGCTTTATGAAAGGAAATGCTCTAGGGAAAAGAATTCATATGGGAACATGTTTTAAAAGAAAATTTGAAGTTGAAATAGAATAATCAGGAAAATTTACATTCCCAAATAACTTTTCACCGTACTTTAGAACTGCAAATCAAAATGTACTGCACTTATGGGAAAGACTCTTAGGATCATAACCAATAGAATGTTCTTTAGTGTTTAAGAATGAGAAAAAAATCATAGTCATTTTAAATGCTCAGTTTATCAACAAAACATAGTTGTAAAATAATTTATATTAATCATATCATAAATAATAATACAACCTATTTATATTTTTTCAAAAGTGAAATAAATCAAATAATAGCCTTATCTCTTTTCAGAAAAATTGTTTAATTCATGAAAATTATACATTTCTGGAGTATTTTATTCTGTGAAGGAAAAGCTAGAGGAATCCACTATATCCTGACCCAACACATAAGAAATTTTCTTAAAAATATGCACAATCTAATCTTCCTTTCTAGGTCTCTCTTTTGAATGTCTTGTGAAAGGTGATCCTGCTGATAAGAGAGCATCTGCATACCCAACAGGACTCCTTGAATCAAAACATCTTATTTCTTATATGATTGGGACATCAGAGGTTCAATTTTGGTTTTTCTTATATAAAATTTGGAAATGACAAGAGCCTTTATATATTTTTTCTAAGTGCTTTCAGGAAGTAGTGTAAACTTCTGAGGTATAAATCTGTTTTACATAGCCTCTGTGAGTATCTAGATAAAACTACATTATGAGAAATCAAATCAATACCATTTAATTTCTCTTTTTTCTGTTAAGTTTAATATGATTCTTTTTGTTGTTACTGTTTCTTGCTTTTATTCTTTTTGTCATTATTTTAATGTAGGGGAAAATATGTTTTTGAGAGAGTGAAAAGAACAATATTGCCATATAAGTCCCACTGTATATTAAATAAGTAAGCATGATTTTATACTGAAAATGTTAGACTGCATTATCTAAAGAAACATCATGAAATTCACTTTTCAGCTTTTAAAAAATATTTCTTTCTTTATTGTTTCAAGTATATTGATCATGATCATGATTAAGGCTATCATATATCTTTGTACCTTCAAAGATTAATCCAATAGGTGGTCTTAATTTTGAAATATTGAGCAAATATTGAAGTTTAAAACTCACTAGGGATTGATGCTGGCATTTTAATCCTTTGAAGACTTAATTTACTTATTCTTTACCCAGAAAATGTACTTTAATACTATCTTGCCATCATGCATACACTTGTTTTTTAAAAAGATCATAAAGTTAGAGCCTAAATAAGATGATACAAGATCTCGGTTCTGACAAATCAAATCCATGCTGTTCCTTTATAAAAAATATTACTGTTAATTTATATTCAATATTATTCCAACTCTCATATAGTTATTTTATTCTTTGTTTTAGTAATAGAATTCATTAATCATAACTCTTCAAAAGGCCTAAAATTCCACCACATCAATGATGTTATTTTGTTCAGACACAACCATAATTTGTACTCAAAAATTATATTTTAAATGGATGAGAATAACTCATATATTGTTGTATTAAGACAGCAATAAAATAAGTAAGATTAAAATCACATTAGTTCTGAGAAGTTCACATCAAAGGAAATGTACCCATTCAGAAAAAAAAAAAAAAAATAGACTCTCCCCATCCCCCAAACTCCAAATCAATATGTAAAGAGACAGGTGCAGTTTTAAAAGGAAAGTAAATTGGATTGAACAGAAAGTTTTCTTTACATATATATATTTTGTAAAACACATTATATCTACTGTATTTAAATAGCATTCTTTATATTTGATTTTAAATAGCTCTTAAATATTTCTGAATGCTTTAATGAATATTTTTTAGTATTCTAGATACTGTTCAATGGAAAAGAATAGGCACTGTATATCTTTTTAGCTTGGTGTATCTTGTTCTTATGTAAAATTTTTTGAATTCTCATGAGAAAAGTAAGATAATATGACCTAAGTTATACTACTTAGTACTTAGGTATGTGCCCAACTGATTATGAGGTCATTTCCAAAGAACTGTCATTCACATATTAATATTGTCAAGTGGTACTTCTTTATTACTAAAAGCACTAATTACTTGTCTGAAAGTAATAGTACTTTGCAATTTTGAAGTACCTTATACTCTTCAAAGTGATTTTGCATGCATTATCTCATTTGGTCTTGAGAGAGGGAGTCTGCTCATTAAGTTGTCCAGATGGAGTGGGGGAATCAGAGTGTTCAGCCATAACTAATGTTCCTTTGAACCAAGGTGAATATATAACTGGTAGAGTCCCATCTATAATAAAAGAAAAAAAAATCATCATCCTTAATTTTATTAGAATAAAAATTTGGCGAGTAGGTCCACTGTCACCTTCATGGCCTTTTCATGATCCTTTTTTCCCATGTTAGTTACTGTCAGAATAAAATTCAGATAATTCATTCTATTAGATAAGACACAATCTTCTTCATTGTTCTTATTTAAGTATTTAACATGCAAATATGTATACAAAAATCATCATGAAATTGATTGTTTAAGCCCCAAACTTATCATACAGCCTGTCCCCCAAAATCTTATAGTGAAAAATGATGTATTAATTGAGTGCACTAAAAGATTGCAGGTTAAACTTCAGAGTATTTTCTATACTGGGGAATAGTTAATCTGACGCTGTTATGTTGCTAAGAAAAGCCCTCCTGCCCTAAATATGGATTTCATTTGAAATATGTATAAAAGTCATATTATCTGTGAAATTATTGGGTACACGGTTAATCATGCTGACCACTTTTTCAGTCTCTAGTTTATTATAACAAATAGTGTGGCAAAAATCTCAACAATATGCAAAGGCTGTGTACTTGACTGAAGGATAATGTCTCTCTTGGGTCCTTTTGAATAAAACCTCAGCCAAAAACCTTGCACAGTAAAAGGTTTTAAAATAAGCATCGATTGAACATCCTCAGGCTCAACTTGTTTAAACCAAATATGCAAATATTTCTATTTATATATCTTTGAGAGCTTCAGATTATATAACATAGGTTAATATTTCAGTTAAAGTTTTATTGCAGTTTTCTTTCATTGACTGTGCAAGACCAAAAAATGATGTGAAAACATAGTTTCTGCAGCAATACTTTTGCTTATGTTTATAACAATTTAACTATTATTTCTCATTAGCCATTATATCTTATTTTCTAAGCTGTGATTTAAAGCAATAGCATAGGCATAAATCTTCAGATACAATTCAATTCCTTTCCACTGCAGTAAGTAAATAGTACCTCAGGGATGTCAGAGGTTTCTGAGGTCATTGATTCCATTATATCTATTTGTTGAGTAAGTCCTTCACTCCTACCCTCCCCTCTATCCTGCTACCAAAGCATTAATTTGCTATAATCTGGAAAACTATAGAAGAAATATTATTATGCTTCGATCATTCTTTACAAATCTACCAAGAGTTAGAATTTGGGACATGGCAGAAAATAAATAATTTGATTTTTTTTCTATAAAGAAAATGCATTGGCTAAATCCCTATTATTTTATCTACTTTAGAAAAGACAAAAATGATACCGGAATGTGCTATTACCTTGAAGTCATACAGTAGCTGTTTCCACATGATTATTTCCAATCAGGATTCTGGCCAGGAAAACCAGACAATCCTTTACATAACCAGGGAAATCCAGGCAGCAAAAATGAAGTTGCCATGTGAACCATCAAAAGAATAAAAGATCCCAGTGTGCTTTTCATTAGTCTGGATCACTGCTTTGTAGATTGAAGAACATGCAGCAAAACTAAAATAGTCAGAGAATCAAGTGCCAGCAAAAGGAGAATTTAGCCTGAGGCTCTTCTCTCCAAACTCTATCCTTACATACATTCCTGCTTCCATAGGTAATCTCTCTTGGAATTGACCATTTGATCAGCATTTATGGGAATGACTCTTTGCTATCCCAGTCACTTCTTACACTTACTTCAATCTTCCTTTCTCAAATTTTATGTCACATAAGTCATTTGCATATAAAGATTACTATTTATAAATATAATAACTATAGTATTAAGTTACTGCCAGTGTGGTTGGTACCTGATTTGACTGTATTTGTGTTCAATCTCCCAAGAGATACACAAAAAAGATGTTAATAACTTATCTCAGAATAATAATAACTCACGGTGATTGATTCAAAGACAAAAGTCACCTAAAGTCACCTAGCTAGTAAATGATAACAAGGGAACTAAAATCCAGATTCATCTCTTTTCAAAGTCCCCATTTTCCCCCTATATTTACATTACACAACCTAGAAGCTTAGACTGTTAATGCAAACAGATTTGGTTAGTGTGTCTGTGTTTTCAATAATCACTTTTAAAAATTCTTCACATGTTCTCATTGGTACTGAGACATATTGAATGAAATTAAGAATAGCAAATGACACAAGTTAAAATTAGGGATCATTTAGCACTTGCTATTTGATATGAAAAAGTAGTTCCTGAAAAGTTGAAAAGTATACATTTTTCTGATCCCAGAAAAGTGTCTCTAATATTTAATAAGTCAGAGTTTGTCAGAAGTATACCAGATTTCTAGTTGGTATATTTCAAAAACACAGTTATAGTGGTTGAATAGATTATGCAACTCATTATTTAGTAAGAACAAATTGTGAAGAAGATACAAGGGCACAATTCTTTACTATTAGTGGGTAAGAAACTCAGGAAAAGTAACTTCCTATAAAATTACTTCTACTTTAAATTTCCTTTAGAGTTCTTAAATTTGTTTGCCATTTATATTTTTATTGGTGTCTGTGTGAGAAAGATAACTTATTGTTATAGCTCTTCTTTGGATTTTTATTGATATGGTATTATATAACTATATTGATTTGTTACTTATATAATTTAACTTATATTTTAATATCTTCATGATATATTGATGTTTAATCAGATCTGACTTTTTATTACCTGATATGAATAAATTAAGTTTAAATGGTTAAGATATAACAATTTAAAATGAGGAGCCCATTATTATAATAGAATTGGTATTGCATGTGATACTAAATATGATAGAATAAATGGTATGTCTAAAAACATGATTAACTTAAATCATACCCTGAAAAGGGCATAGTGACGAGCTGTAAAAGCATTAAACTATATTTGGTTCAGTTTAATTCACATTTGCATAAAACCTACAATAGAGTAAGTGCGGTTAGCTTTTCCTAGACTCTGCAAGAGCAAAACAATATATTTATTCTAAAATTAATAAATAAGGAATTTAATTGCTCATAGTATAAAAAAGATGTGAAAGATAATATATACATATTTTAATTTTCACTGAAAGTACTATAAATATAGTTTAAGCAGTTTTAACTATAAAAAGAATCAGGATATAATTTAAGAGGATTTCAAGAGCATTGGAGTTTGTTCTTATATTCAACAAATATTTGAAATTATAAAATATTTCAAAAGAATTTGTCTTTTTCTAAAGACATTTACATATATGAAATGATATTTTTGTACTTGATTTAAAGGTATATTTCTATAAATGATTATAAATTGTGTCAGTAATACCAAGTTTATAATACAATTTCCTAAGCATTTAGAAATTGACCATTCACTTTGAATTATGTTTGTTTTTATTTTTCACTCCACTTTTGACAAAGTCAGATTTCTGAAATATTTGCTGATGCTTATTTATCCAATTTATTTTCTTCCTTTATCATGAGAGACAATTGAAAATAAATGGAAATATATTCCTAATTAATTTCAATTCAGCCAATACTTGCCAGGCATGTATTATAATATAAAATGGCAGTGAATATAACAGAGATGCTAGTTCAGTGTCTTATGTAAAGCAGATATAAGATTGTTGAATATACATGAATAATTTAACATTGGTTTTATTCATTAGAATTATTAAATTCATCCAGAAATGCGCATCTGTATAATGTTACAAAAATCAATTCTCTTGTCCTAATAGTTGTAAAATCCTTACTCAGACAGTCCATCGTATTTTGTGCCTTTTTATGGATTATCCTATTTTTATCAGCAAAAAATCTAAAATATCATAAAATGACTCAAAATACTTAATACTTAATACAACTTTATATTAAATCAAATAGAAATAATTTTCTTGCATTGCATCTAGCACCATTGCTTTCTGAATCTACTCTCATATACTGCTATGTACTTCTATTCCATCCACATTTATATTTATTCATTTAATAAATATTTATTCATTACATGAATGTTTATTAACTGCCTCCCATCAGTATGTCACTATGATAAGCCATAGGTTTGTATATTCACTGTCTTTAAATAAGGTGAGAGATAAGCAAATAAAAAATTTAAAGCCAAAGTGGGTCAATGATATAATAGAAGTAGTACCCTGAGTAAGATTAGTTATAGTCTATAATTTGTTGATAATTTAAAAGTTTCATAGAAACATGGTCCATTGGGCTAAATGTAAACATCTGATATCATTTTGGTGTAGTCAGTAAATCAACTTTCTCATCATGAGCATGTTTGATCACAGAAGCCCAAATTTCTTCTGGATGAATGAACAGTGAAAATTAGGGAACCTGGTTTTTGAGCAGGATATATTACAGAATTAATAAAAAAAAATTTGCTTTTGTAGGGTAATTATTAACTTCAAGAAAAAAATCTTATTATAGTATTTAATATTTGCTATTACTTTGTATAATTGAGTACCCCTTTCAATACTGTATTGTGAGACAAAACAAACTGTTATCACCAAATTACTCTATATGATTATGATTTAATATTTTTATTTATAGTTTATTTAATTTTATTAGATCAAGTGTCTTCTTTCCCAAAACACAGTTATTGCTGTGATTAATTTGTTAGTAATGAATTTTAAGTAATTTTTCAAATTTTTCTAATTCTAGTTAGCTATGATCTGAGATATTTAAAATAAAGTGGATTAGTAACAATGATATAAAAAAACTCACTTGCTAGCCCCACCAGACATTGCCTAACTCTTCTTTGTTCTTTTTCCAAAGGAGCTGTCTAGTTGAAATAATGATTTACAAAGCAGTTCTCCAATTTCAAACTACTTAAAAAAATACAGGTGCTAGAATTCAAAATACATAGGGATTTGATGACTTCAGTAACTAGTTAAGTTGAGGTTGAATCAATGTTTATATTGTCCATGATAATTTACTCAATATTGTCTTAAATCAATATTCTTTTATATTGCCAGAATATATTCCCTTTGTTCATTGGGAAAAAAAAGATGTGACTTGTTTGAAACCAAAATGATTTTTGCAGGTCTACTTTCACACAAGATAAAAGGCAGTAAGAGCACATCATAAATTTTTAAAAATCTATACAATTTAGATTTATTATTTGGTATAATTCTTTTTTCTAATCTCATGGGCTCAGTCCCTCTAGAAGTATACAGAGATACTTGTGAATTATCGATAGATTAAATAGACATTCTTGATTAATATATTCAGAGTTATTAACTCTAATTCTCATTTGGGTTCCTTACCTATGGAGCAGGAGAACTAACTTGAAAAAAAAGAACCTCTATAAAGGATAATTGCTAAATTTCTAATGAATCTTATAATGATCATATTGGCAATCACATAAAACTGAATAAATGAAATAATTTATTATATCTGTACATTTTTAATTCACCAGTATTTTATTAACAGTGTAGATTATTTCAGTTTATGAATCCCAAACATGTGTTGCCTATTATAGTGTATTTTACCTCACCATATTTGCCACCTCTTTTTATTTATTAAAATTAAACAATATTCTAGCTATTCTTAAACAATTTACTGAGTAAAATCTTTCTACTAGCTTGGTATGAGCCATCAATAGTGCATCCAAACTGTCTTCTGTCTTTAAAAGTCAATACTAAATGAAATTTATTTGGATTATCAGAAATTTGTAATAAATATATAAATATGGACTTACAGTAAACGGTCTTATGTTTAAGGTATATTATTTAGCTTATTTAAACCAGTACTTGATAATCGGCCAGAAAAAAAAATCTGCTAATATTTTATTGAGGAAACAAAAAATTATTTTTTTCTCTGTATAAATAGAGAATAAAAGTATTGGTATTTTTGAAAGATTTTTCAAAATAAATGTAAAAACCTATGAATAAAAATGTTATTATTTAGACAATAACATACAACTATACATTTTAAGATAATGTATGCTAGACATAATTGGTAGACCTATATGATATTGTGAATATTCAACCATATTTAAATTAGGAAAACAATATTTTCAGATTATTCAATGTAATATATTCTATGACTAAAAGGAATTGCCATAATATAACTAATTGATTCATATAAATTGAATACATGGTACTTGGTATACATACTCTTAGTATTTATGGAATTGGATAAAAATACTAATTTAAATGCAAATGATAAAACTAAAATGGTATTATTCATTAAAATCTAAGATGTCTATTTTTATAGATGGACAGTAGTTTTGGTATATAATACTAAATACAAATAGAATCTCAGACAATTCTTATTTATGAAAACTTCTACTTTTAGTCACTGCATGGAGTGATATTTATCAAGTATATTTAGTTCATCAAAATAAATAAAAATAGCTTACTTAGAGACAAATTTCCTGATGTGTTAGAAAGGTGTGATGGGTAGGTTACTTATTTTGCTGCTTTTATTTTATAGGATTATTATGAAGTTTCAGTGTAATGGTACAAGCAAAATTTCTTTGTTCTAGTGTTTCTAATTTTTTATGATTGGATATTTGACATTTATTTCTTTAAGAATTTATTTTGGCCTATAATGTACAATTAGGTTCTAATTTGATATTTCTTCCACTTTTCTGTCTAATTAGAACAATTATCTATTTTTGAATATTTTTTATTTACCATTTATTTGTGTCGGCTACTTTGGCCTTGCCTGCTTCTCAGCAAAAATGGTACTTTAACCAATTTCATTTGGTAAATATGTCCAAAAGTTTACATTAAATCTCTCTTTCAAGACATTATCTCTTCCCCAGTAGACCGCCCCGAATTAATTATAACTTATTCTGCATTCTCCAGATCCAAATCGGAAATTTCAGACTAATATATTACAAAAAGAGGCAAAAATATTGATTTAAATGTCTCACATAGACAAGGAACCATGTAGACGAAAAATAAATTTCAGTCAATTATTTTACTAGTATTATAAACTTGTTTGTTCTTTGAGATAAGAATAAACTCCTGAACTCTATAACTGTAGAGTTGAAAGGATTAGATGGTCAACATAAATGGCATTCCATTTTCTTGGTAATTTATAGATTTTTCTCATAATGGCCAGTACTCTCTTCCACTAGAGCAGGTATTTGTTATGTAGCATTGTCAGTCCCTTTGCCCCAAAGCCAGTATTTCCCATCAACTATCATAAGATTTGGGAAAGAGTAGGTAATCAAACTCGGCCCATAATGAGAAAAGTTGGCAAGTCTTGCTTCGAGCATGTCTCTCAGCATCTCAAGTTTGTTTTTGCTCTTCTGATCTACTACATAAAGACAGATACAATTTATAGAATGAACTCCCTATGTCAACAAATGGCAGCAATTGCTCTGAAATATACTCAAGGACAAGTGGAATTTCAGAGGTCATCTTTAAAATCCCAAGGCTCAAAATGATTACATGATAATACCAAGTAATTTTGCAATAGTGAAGAGAGAATAATGAAGAGTGAGAATGAGCTGGACATGAGATTTGTTTATTCAAATATTGTATAAGTCACATGTTCTAGAATTTGCTGGCATGATGTTTTAGTTGCAAGTAGAAATTTTAAAAAGTGATATTATTAAAAACTTACTATCAATATATGACAGCTAATGCACTAATGTCTTCAAGCATAATACATAACACCCACATGGTACATGCTTATATATCAGGTATTATTCTTAGTACTTTATGTGTATTACTTCATTCAATCCTGCATTGAGGATTGAATGCATTAAGGTAGGTGTTATTCTTATTTTTTAAAATAGTGAACAGATACAGCGTGGTTAATACTATTTAATCTCAAGGAATGTGACTACAGAACCCATTTTTCTCCATGTCTATCATTGAAGCTAATTTTATCCCCTTTGTAAAAAACTCATCTGCTCTCAGAATTATCTGCTCTGTTATCTACCCTTTCCACTGACTGTGATCTGTGCTTCTCAGAATCAGACTGCTAACAAAGACAAAACATGTCACCTAATTTAATGACCTCATCATTATGTAAAATCCTGGAAGCTTAGCAAAGCAAAATTTTGCAAACTTTATGAGATTTCATGCAAGTCTGTATGTTGAAAAAATGAGTTTTATTTTTTAATACTGTCAAAAAGTTTGACCTCCACAAAAGATTACAATAATTCTTCAAAGTAAAAACAAATAAACAAAAACAAAACAAAACAAAAATTCTCTAAGTAATGTCAGTCTGAATGTAAAATTTTGCCCACTAACATTCAAACTATGTGAGCATTAGGCATTACTAGCAGAATATTTAGTTTTCACCTAACACAGAGATATATAACTACACTATTCCCTATCAATACATATACAATAGATGCATGATTGCAGAGGAAATGTATGCAAATGTCTTCATACATATTGCTATCTTTAAAATCAAAGTTATTGTGTGATTATGATCAGGCTTTGGGAAATCAAGTTAAATGTTCCACACACTCAGACTTATGTTCCTGGTATAATCCTATAGTTTCATTCCTTGATGACCACACTGTTTTTCCGCTTATTATCTAGTCTCCAAGAAATCTTTATAAATTCATTTTTGACCAGTCCTACTTGCCTATAAGGCAGCAGCAAAGATATTTGTAATTCCCTCAACCTTCCTTTGTCTTTCACTCTTCCCTGCTTTCGCATAGGACGTTCTCTGCCTACAACATCTTTTCTCTTTGTTAAACTATGAAATTCTAGAACTTTCAAGATTCCTCTGTAAAACTTTTTCTCATGTCCTCAAAGTTTGCTGCATCCTTCTCTTTCTTGCTTAGCCTCACGTACTTCTCAAACTGAACTGAATTCACTAGCTATGTGGCCTAGAGTTTCCTTAAATGTAAATTACAAATAAGGAAACTGCATAGGTCAGAATTCTGTCAAGAAACAACGTGGATAATTTAGGTAATCAAATTGTATACTTTGACTTAATAACGGCTTGTTAAAAATAGGAAAAACAACAACAACAGCAACGAAAACAAAGCGTTTTTCCTACTCTCACATACCACTCAACACAATACTTCCAACACCAGATTCTCCAGTGGACAGGAGCTAGGTGTCCTATAATTAAATTTGGACACTATCTACCTGAACAAAGCATCAGATCTCACAGGTTGAGGGTTCAGTCCTCCAAGACTGCACCCTTACATATATTGGAGTTCCTACCACCACCTCCTTGGGTTCAGTTAATTTGCTAGGGTGGCTCACAGAACTCAGGGATAACACTTTACTTACATTGCCCCATTTATTATAAAGGATATTACGAATGGTAGAGATGAACAATCAGATGGAAGAGATGCATAGGACAAGGCATGTAGGAAGGGGCACAGAGCTTCAGTGTTCTCTCTGAATGTGCCATTCTCCAGATGTCTGCACATGTTCAGTAATCCAGAAGCTCTTTGAAGCTGGTCCTTTTGGGTTTTTATGGAGGCTTCATTAGTAACCGTGATTGATTAAATCATTGGTCATTGGTGACCAACTCAACCTTCAGCCCCTCTCACCTCCCTAGAGATTGGGGTATGGCACTGAAAGTACCAACCCTCTAATCATGTCTTGGTCTTTCTGGTGACCAAGCCCCCATCCTGAAGCTATTTAGGGGCCCTAGATATAGAAAGAATAAGGAATATCTACTTTATTGAATCCTTGTGAAAATTTTATCTCATTAGCATCCAAAAGACATTCATCATTTCAGAGATGCCAAGGGCTTTAGGAGCTGAGCGCCAGGAAACCAGCACAAAGAGTAAATACGTATTTCATATTATCACAAGGCTTCATGCATAATTACAAGAAGGGTGTGGTGAGACCACAGTAGTAGCGCAGTACAATTTAGTAGCAATATGAGACCTGGCCATTCCTATACCTGAAAGGGCAAGAGGAGTAAAAAATGCATGGAATGCAGAGAAAGGAGTTAAGTGGAAAGGGTTATCTAGCAGGACCTCAGAATTTTGATAGAGGGATGTGTCCAGCTGAGGAAGTAAATGCTCCGATGTTCCTCTCCTCACTCCATGCTATCTCCCTCCAGTGCTTTCCATTCATAGGTCACACCCAGAAGCCAGGGCCAACGCTTGATAGATTCCTGAAGGTCAGTCTCCAGGACAAAAGGCATGTTTGCAAAGTGTGAAGGCCCATTTCATACACTATCGGGTTTTTGTAAACATAAGATGAAATAATATGAAAACTCGGAGTCCAAGTATGTAATTTGCATAATATAATTTGTACCATAACCACACCTACATTTTTAATTATTCACTGTCAACAGTAAAAAAGCACTAACATCCAATTGCTTAAAATAGAAATTTGAGATCATCTTTGATTCCTCACACTCCTCCATTCCCATATATAGTGTGTTTAAATGGAACTTAAAATACAGAGTCTGATGTCAAACTGGCTGAGTCCATATCCTGCAAGGTTATTATAAGCCCAAGTGATGCCTTTGAGCAAATAGGTTGAGGCTTCATATATTTAGGCAGTGGGTGCAACATGGCTTGGTTAGTGGACATGAGCTGGATTTCAGCCCAACTGAAATTATTGCCAGATTCTCTTGTGGAATAAATGACTGACACAGACATAGATGAATACACTGAATTCCTGGTTCCAACGGTTTATAGGTAGATGACTCAGCTTAATCCCTCTATGAACCCATTTTCTTTTCTGTAAAATGAAACTATCTACCTTATTGAATCCTTGTGAAAATTGAATGAAATGATATAGGCAAGACTCTTAGCAAAGTTCTGGCATGTATTAACCACTATATATGTCATTTCACATTCAAAATATATCCTAATCCTTTCCCATATGTCTACTGCCAGCACCTCTTAGAGGATTTATTTCTTGCTGAACTGCAAACATAAGTCCTTATCTGGTCTCTTCTTTGACTTTCCCTACTTTGAATCCTACTGTCCTACACAGAGAAATAGCATGCTATTTCTATTTCACCACATAGATAAGAAGCTTTTATTGCTTGTTACTATATCTACATTTCCTGAAAAATCTTCTTTAGATGTAATAGATATTTTGAAAATATTAACAGCTTTTTAATTTTTTTTTTCTGAATCACGTTGCCCTGACACGTGAAAGTACCTAGACTGTCCTCAGAATCGATACACATTACCATAAGGAAATCTAAATATACAGTGCGTGTTTCCAGCCCGGTTCCCCTTCCACTTGATCTGTGATTCCATTTTCTGATTCTGTTTTCTCACGCAATAGCACTCACTCCTCTGGGTTCTCACCGTGAGTCTCTCCTCCCCTGCAGCTTCTGGTTAGCAGCTTTCTCTTTCCCTGTGGACTTCTACTTCACAGTTCCTCTCCCAGCTCTTTTTTCATCAGCACCACTCTCTTCTGTTGTTATACCAATGCTCTGCCATTCATAGTAGCGTCTCCCAACAAGGATGTGTCGTTTTCATCAGCCTGAAAGATAAAATAAAATTTCCAGATCAGCAGTACCTGTAGGATTGAAAGTCTGCATTTATGAGCTACATAAAGCTTTTATGAGGCATATAAATCTGCTGGAGGACATGCACCTGTGGAAACTCAGCACTTGTATTCAAAAAAATCCTGCAACTCTGAGGCCAAAGGCCTAAGCTAAACTAATAGAAAATGAATTTTTGGATATTGACTTCCTACAAAGTGCTATAAAATATCTCTGCCCCCAGAATAAATTGTATAACTCCAGAGATTACTCAATTATTATATTCATTCTTACAGAAATCTCATTATTTACAAGTCCCTTTAATGCTCACAAAGTCTAATTTTGATTAACACCAAGGTTTGTTAAATTTTAAAGCCTCATTACAAATACATTAACATTAAAAGCTTAACTGCGCACTTAGCACACACCTTCCATTTTGTAACTGTTTTGGTTACTCTATTGCTTTTCTGATATTGAACTATTTTACCACAGTGTGCAAAATAGTTGTTTTTATTTTCTGTGGTTTGACTTTGATTTTCTTCTGCTACTTAGCTTCTTAGAAAAAGAAAAAAAAGATACATTTGTGTCAGGGTTTATTAAAAAATCATTGTCTGAAAATGTACTTTATTTAACCAACATTTGTAGAGAGTTCACCATATGCCAGGCACTGTTCTGATGATTTCACAAATATTAGCTCGTTTTATTTTTCTAACATCTCTAAGTGATAGAGCAGTGACTTAGTCTCATTTTATATATAAAACAAATTCAAGAACAGGGAGGTCAAGTAACTTGCCAAAGGTCAAACTGCCAGTCAATAGCAGAGCCCAGTTTTGAACCCAGGCACTATTCAGATACCTGCTCTCAACCACCCTGTTATTTTGTATAATGTTTTTATCTCAGACCCCAAAGTATGTATAAAACACCAAAGTAACAGAATGCTTTTTCTCATATGCGGTGAAAAAAATCTCAAAATACTAATGTCCAAAAGTTATCCATAGGATAAATTTGCTATTTTACATGTATTAATAGCTGTATCTATACATTGAACTCTTCCTAGAAAACCACCTGGATTAATGTTTATGATTAAGGTAGTGCAAGTATACACAACCGAACCAGTAATATATGTAGGAAGAAAAGAGAGACATGGCTAAATTAGATGCCAATTTATCCCCTCAAGCAGAGTCTGTCCGCTTTTGTCTATTCTGTAAGTTTTGAAGGTAATTACAAGTATTATTTTCAATATCTGAAAATATAATTTTGATTTGTTTTTCATCATTGTCAGAAGAGAAAACGGACACATAGGATGTTCTATTGACTGGCCCAGGTTAATGTTCAAGGTATAGTGATCACTATCTGGTGACGTGGTACCCTTGGCTGTTTCTCTTTCACCAGTATTATCTAGAGGATTTGAGTTTAAGTGATTTCTGTTACATGTGCTTATTTTCATAACTCCTTTTTCTTCTTAAGAATGTTATTCTTAATTCTTATATGTAGCTTCATACTGGCACAAACCAAAATAAAATGAAATGACAAACTACTGACACTCTACAAACATGCAATCAATGAAACATTTCATAGTATAATTTGGAGCGTTTACTGTTATATGGAGATAATGCTCTTTTTCCTAAAACATGTGTGACTCCGTCCATTTCAAAAAGATCTTTATGTCACAGGTGCAGTTATCACAAATATACATGAAAATGTACAAGGGACAAAAAAGGAGAGAGAGAGATTTACTTTCCTTATGACGTGGATTCGGCTTTCCCAAAGGTCACCGCCACATGTGGGATGCAGCTCAGCCAAGCTTAGTGGCCAAGCTCATGTGCAGGGACCGATTATTCCAGATATTTAGAGGCTGGACCGTGTTTCTGCCCAGAATATAATCTATGCACACTAGAAGGCTGTATTTGCAGCAGTAAGAAAAGTTCTGGCAGAGAATAAAATGTTGTAAATGGCCATTTCTGGTAACTAATGCCCAAGCAATTTTCACGGTTTTCTCCATTTTTTGTTCTAAAAAGTTTCATTCTGACATCTTATCCTGTTACCTTGGTTGCGTTTCTTCTAAAAAGCCTGCTACTGACTGGCTGCCAACAAGACTCCGGTTCTCACCTTGCCTTTTTTCCAGCCTGCTCTTCTTCTCCATAGAGACAATACTCACAAAAAGAGGGAAAATAAACCTCACACAGTCCCAATATGAGCATGTCGAGTGAGTTTCTAAGCTGCCAGGTTGCCAGCACAAAGCCGCAGGAGGAAGCTAAGATGTTATCCAATCCTCGAAAAGTGAACAAATGTACCATATCTATTAGGATCCAAAAGGGTATGGAAGATAATGCTTTTTTTTCTTTACAGCAAGTATAATTTTATTTATTTTATCTAACACTTTAGAAATTGGGCTCCATCATCTAAGAATATTTATTCTGCCATTTTGTTTTAAATGATCATGTTCTAGGTAAAGTGGAACAACAATTAAAAGAAGAAAGAAAGATGGTATTTATATGTGTGCAAACAAGTTTTCTCCAGACTTTATTATTTTTCATTTTTCTTTCATATTAGAAACAGATAAGTAGAATACTGTTCCAAAGTGAAAGCAGTGAACTGTGGAACTGCCTGCCCCTGTCAAATTGATAGAGTGAAGATGTTGAACGAGATAATGGAAACTTTCTATTCAGCGAGGACTGGAATAAAGAAACCATTTCTAGTCATTCATCAGCATTGATTGCTTTAGTGCTTGTGGCGAAGATCAGAACTTAAGCTTTTCAAAACAAGACTAAAACAAGTACAATGATCCACTTTGAGAAGTGTAGTTGGCTTTAGCAATCAGAATACATGGCAACAAAAACAGTTAAGTCACGAACATGGAGCATGACAATGTGCAGGGTGGATATTTCTTCCTATATTTTTATTTTCCAACTTATGAATATTTTACTCCGGTAACTTGGGGTGCTAAGCGAGTTTATTTTTTTAATCATGTTTAATCTAGAAGATTTTATTGGATTTTTTTCCTAATCATTTGTGATGATCAATTTTTTAAGAATTGTTTAATTTGCAGAAATAGTTCAGTGATAAATAGCTACACTAAAATCCAATTTAGTGAACATGTGTGAGCCTGCATACTGTAATTTATTTTCTGTAAAGGAGGTATTGAAAATATGTAAATGATGCCATCAGTAGTTTTCAGTTTTATTTTCCTTTAAACATTTACAAACTTTATGTGCCACAAATATGTACATATTTTCACAGCACTGAATGAGCATGGTAGCTCATACATTTGCTTTTGGGCAATTTATACTAGCAAGATGAAGTGGAGATCTGAAACAATTATCCACATCATTCAAACCAAAGAAGCACTCTGGCCCCAATCATTTAGATACAGAATTTCAAATCAAAGTGTTTCTTTGGTTTGAATGATATGGACAATTGTCTTAGTGCTCCATTATTGCTGACTATAGATTTCCAATCTGATTATGGGTCTAACATAAGATGGAAAAAATATAACGTGTAATTGTGTTTTGAGAACTTAGCTCATTCCAAAATCATTGTGCCAGGGTTTCCTGGTACAGGCACAATCTAAGAGGTTAGTCATCTTTTGCAGATTCGTGAACTCTTAAAGCCAGTTGAATACTATTTAGAACAGAGAATAAGAAACTCCTTTCTTGGTTAGTTTGCCTCTGCAAAAGTTCTTTTTGCTTCAAAACATTTTAAATACATTTTTCTGAAATGAATAATGTTCCTCCAGTAAGTGGAACACAACAATCCATGCAATCACGATAATGTGGTTTTCACAATGAATGTGAAAAAAATGATTTAAATAAGTTTGGCATAAATACATGTGATTATACTATATCAATCATTTTAGTTGGACTTACTAATTTGTATGTAATAATAAGGCAAAATAAGTATTCAAGCAATTATTATTATATCGATTATTGACACACAGAGAAGAAACAATCTCAAAACCAAATCTTGTTTAATTGATTTTTTGACACCATACTTGTCTTTTGGAAAGTCTTACAAAAGATCTGGATTCAGCTGGAAAAAATACTGAAGTGATGATGGCTTTCTCTGTGTTTAGGAAATTTCTTTCTTCTAGGAAAAGAAAATAGTTAAATTGTCAACAGGGCTAAAAATTTTTTTGAAGTGCTGATGCTTTTCTTTGCAATTATAAGTAATTTTTTGTAGGTGTTGGGTGTCATGTCGTAAAGGTACCTATCACATGAGTACTCACAAGTAATGTATGGTGTGTGCCAGTGGTTCTCAGTCTGTTTCCCATCTTTGACAGACATTCGCATTTGTAAGACACTGCTGTGGACTGCACCTAGCAAGAAGAATCACAGGTTGTATACAATTTCCAGTGCACTATTTTCAGTTTACCTTTTCCTCTCCCAGTCAAGTAACCCAGTGAATACAGTGACGGGTATAATACTAAATCTATTCTAAATTCAAAGCCATTCAGCTATCATTGGTAACAAATTCTTTGCTAAACCTTGTGGCTCCATGATTGTGGATCACAGGTCCTAAAATGAATTTAAGAGGCTATTTCTAACCAGTGGAGTTTGCAGTAGGTTCTCAGAAATCTGAGAAGTTTAACAATGGCTCCTGAGCTCCACTTTAAATAACACTGGAAAAAATAGTTTTGACTTTTTTCATTTCTGATAAAGAAAAAAATGTGCTTTCTTTTTTTTTTTTTTTTTTTTTTTCCTTTTCTATTGTCCTTTCCTCTTATCACTAACTTTCTCTGCTTTCTCTCAATAGTCATTTTGGTCAGTGTTTATTGTAATTTTGACCATTTCCCACTCAATTTAAACATAACACCTTTCTGTGAATCACTATTCTAATTGTTTTCTATCCTTTTTTAATTTCTTATTAATAATTATTTCTCTTATGAAATCTTTCCTATGTCCTTTAATGAATATTCTAGTTTTGTGTTCTATAAGAAGTTAATGTTAATTGAATTTTTAAACATTAAGTCTAATATTTCACTCGTGTAGTAGCCACTAATCCTTGCAGTAACCCTGAGATAGTATTTACGTTTCCATTTTAAAGAAGCAATGTTTAAAGTTCGCATTACATTATTTAACTTACAGAGGGGCATGCAGGTATTTTTTGAGCAATTCAAATATATCCAAATTTTAAAAAATACAAAACAAAAACTAAACTTCTTTCACTAATACCACAACCCTGTATGAGAAATTGTTAAATCTGTATTTCTACTCACTAGTCCTAACTCTTGTCTTTGACCTTGCATGACATCATTGAGATGTTGAAGAAAATATTCGAGTTATTTCTGAGAATTCTCTTCTTCGGGTGAAACACCTCCAGATCTTTCAAAAATATGACAGAGATGTCATATATTTTGCCTTTTATCCATTTTCATCTACATCATATAACTTAACGACCTTCTGAAAATGTTATGTCCAAAAGGATTACAATTATGTAAAGAAAGCCTAAGCATGTATTCAGAACCATGATATTAAACGATATTGGATTTTGGTGAAATCAAAGTACATAAATTCAAACTAGGCCAAATTTCTCCTGAGTAAATTGACACATTTGGCATTTTAACACAACTTCATAATTCTAATTTTATTCATGTTACATATAATTTTCTATGTAAAGTTAAGAAAATTTTGAATCTCAATTTTGTCATCCAGCAGTCTAGACTCTTACTGATATGCTTTTTCTGATGTCAGTCAAATCATTGATTAAATATGCAAAAGAACAGAACCAAGGACAGATCAAACCAAGATGATATGGATTCTTTATTCAATGTGGCTGAATTTATTACATTCTCTTGGAAAATTTCATCATAAAGCCATGATTAATGATATATATTTATTTGAATAGTTTCAGGGTATAAAAAGTATTTTTGTGTAAAGGCTCTAAGTTTATCTTCACTAAAACCCTATGAATTAGAAAATATTATTTGCCTTCAACGGTGTGGAAATTGAAACTCAGGGAGTTAAATAACCCATCAAGAATGATAGTTAGCAAATTGTGTAACTGGGAATGAAACATCATGATGTCCAGGGAATTTTCCAGAATACAGTGTTGCCTCCCACTTTACTGCTTCATATAAGTTGCCACATCTATTATTTTTATGGAAAAATAAACTCTATACAGACATTTTCACAAAGGGAGGAAAAAATCAAAATGCATGTAAATGTTAAATCATTTTTCAATGTAATTTGTAAATATGCATAATTTTAGAAGATTATTACTATTTATTCATATTCATAGTTATCTAACCATGACCTGTGCATATGAGAACATACACACACATACATACACACACACACACACACACACCCCAAATCCAGAATGAAACCCAATACTTCTAACTATTTACTATGGTACCAGACCAGCTGTTTCACTTACAATATTTATTTTAACATTCTTGCCCATGTTATATCATTTAACCTAACCATAACCCTTATTTTAGACTTGAGAAAGTAAGATTTAAAGAGGCAATTCTATTTTGAATATGTCTCCCTGACCCCAGGATCAATGTTCTTTCACACTAATATATTATTAAAGTAAATTAATATTGTCTGAAATGATACTTATATTTAAAAATATAATGAGAGGTTTTTTTCCAATAATGACATTAAGATCATTCTCTTCTGATTTGTAATAATTATCATTGGCCCACCTTGCAAATTGGAAACTTTAGCATCTCCAATATTTTGGAAATATTCCATTTTCCTGTGATTTCCAAAAAATAGAAAGTGTCTTTCTGTCCATATCTGCAACTATCTTTTAAAAAAAGATTTGAAATATGACTTTCTGAATGTTTAAATTCATTCCAAATGCCTTTTGTGTGTGTGTGTGTGTGTGTGTGTGTGTGTGTGTATCTCCTACCTCTCTTAGGTATAGTGCCTCCAACTTTTCATTTTTCTTTCTCACTTTCAATTTCATGTTCATTCATGGGGAGAATATGGAAGGAAATGAGACTTAAGTTCTGCAGATTCTCTGTCATTTTTCACTTGCAAAACATCTACCAACAGGCCTGACCTTTTTTGTTTCCCTACTTCTAACCATAGTTGGGAGAAAATTATTATTAGTGGTTTTTCTTTTGTTTTACTTTAAAAGCTTAGCACGAACTTTCCTATTCATTCTCTAGACCTATTTTCTGAGTTCCAAACCCGTGTTCATTGTTCCCAGTTAAAATGTGCTGATTATATGGACATGGCTGTTGAAGGAACTTGTCTTCATCTTAACTGTGTTCCTTCCATATGCTATTGCTTTTTAAATGTTTTATGGCATATGGTGGATAAAATGTTACTTCCTCATAGAGTGCAGTTCAGCCATTTCAGAAAAATCCTATGCTTGTTATAGTATCAGGGGTAAAATTACGTCTTTCTTTTCTTTGGGCTATATTCCTTTATTGACCTAGTTTCTGGCATTGGTTTTGCTCAATCCCTCTCTTGGTAAGTATTCACTGGTAGACATTGATGGACTCCTATTTTAAGAAACATATCTACTCAGTTTATGGCAAGAAAATCCAGAATCCTTGTTAACTTTAAATTGGCTTAGTTTGATTGTAATGACAGAATTTATTTCATTCATTCATAATTTTACATCAAAATTGTTTTTTATTCATTTTAACTTATCTGAATTATTTGTACCTCTAATTACAAATGTACTGTTAAGGAATGCTTTTCCTTATTGCCTTACTATGTTTTGTGCTGCTGTAACAGAATAGCACAAACAGGGTAATTTATAAACAATTGAAGTTTATTTGGCTAACGGTTCTGGATGCTGGGAATTCTAAGGTCCAGGGGCCCACATGTGTCAAGGGCCTTCTTGCTGTGTCATCTCATGGAGGAAGGTGGAAGGGCAAGAGAACATGGGAGATAGGGAACAAGACGGGGACAAACTCACTTTTATAATAAACTCACTTTAGCAGCAACAAGATCACCTCAGTAAAGACATTAATCCATGTATGAAGGTAGAGCCCTAAGCACCTATCAAAGGTCCCACCTCTCAACACTGTTACACTGGGGATTAAGTTCCCATAAATGAACTTTGGAGGACACATTCAAACCATAGAACTTATGAATAATACTTATGGATTTTTTTTCCTAAAGAAACATTTCAGACTGTAATGCCTGAGAAGAAGATTCCAAATTACAATGTATTATGTAGAACACTTTGAAACTTTAAATGGGAAGAATAATTCCTATTCATAGCTTTCAGTTTTGCCAAACTACTTTTCTTTGTATCATATAATAAATATATGTTTTGCGAACCTCCTTTCTCTGCCCTCCAGTATTAAGCACGAGGAGAATTTATTATTCATTCATATGTTCGAAGGTAACTGTTTCTACCTTAATAGATCCCAAATTGTCAACTTTTCAAACAGTAACTTGTTTTCTATGCCCTAAGGTTTGAAACAAAATAGTCTCATAATGGAAAATAGTAAGCTGACTTTCTGAATGCATAAATGTCTCGATTCTTTATCACGCTATGCTATGCTACCTGTCTGTAGGTAGCGAGATGGTCTTCTAACAATAGGGAATGCAGTTTGTGGATAAATGTGCCATAAATAACAGTATTTGCTATTTTCCATTGGGTTTCTGCCATCTCAGAATTGAGCTCTTCAAACGTGGAGACTCTACTCTCATTGAAGTTGTTTTAAGTGGTAAATAAAAGTAAATGAATTTAAACATGATACAAGGAAGATAAGTGATGTTATGACTATTTGATTCAAAATATTTTGAGCCATTTCCAACCAAATATGAGATTCATAGTATAAATACTAGATAGATTCCTCCTATGAGAGAAGTCTGACAGGTAAATAGGATTGTTTTTAACAAATAGCCTTCATATTGTTTACCGTGGAGCACTGCTACTAATCAAAATCAATACTAGGGCAATACCAGATTAATTGACTCTCATTTTTTCAATGATTTTCTCAATGATTCATCCACTTTGAGTTAAAGACAAGGAGAAAATTCAGAATTATTTTTATGAAAACTCTGCCTAAGCAGGGTCAACACTATAACGTTTTAACTGCTGCATATGTCTCAAAAATACTTAGATATCATTTTATTAAGGTGAAAATACAGGAACAGATACAAGATATTTCAGACTGAATTGTGCTTAATGATCTATTTTCATGGCATTCCTTTGGGTAATCAGCAATTTTATTGCTTTAATATTGTAAAGTGCTAGATGATTTTTGAAGGGGAAATAGAGGGGAAAACCAACATTGGATCAATGACTTGACATTGCTAGTCAACTTACAGCATGAAAACATCCATTTAAAAAGCTAACTAGCAGCTCTACATCAGTAATCAACAGCAGTACTGTAATTATGTTGAGAAATAGTCCAATGTATTAGAGAATTTCTCTTCATCAGGTAATGCGCATCAGGATTTAACATTGTAGCCTAGACAAAGACTAAACGAAGATAATATATTTAAAAAATGTATAAGCAGTTACATTTACAAAAGTGTTTTGAATAAATTCCCAGTCTATTTCTTTATTCTAAATTCTCAATTTAGGATAAATTTGAAAGATTAGCAAAGTAATTTAGAGTAAAGACAAATTTTTCTACATAAAAAAAAATTTTAACTGTCTTCTCATTTTTCGGGAAACTCCCGTAAGAAATGTCGAGTAAAATATGGGAGCTTTTTTGGGGGTAGCATGTGAAAAATGACCTGGTTTGGTCACAGTTGGAATTAAGGGTCTGTCTTCACCTCCTCTTCCTCTTTGCTGTTTTTCAAATATACGAGGCACATTTTTGCTTATTTTTTTTTTATTTTCTCTTCTTTCTACCATAAAAACTCCTCTGAACTCTCCATATTTCACTTCCTCACATCCTTCAGATTGTTACTCAAATGTCGTCTTTCCAGAGAAGGCATTCTTGACCACTATATTTTAAATCACAATCTATTTATGTAGTTTTGGTCTACATATCTTCCATCATACAACATATCCTACTTATTCATTTTATTTATTGTATTACCTTCCCTCTACTAAATAGAAAGTACATTCTGTGATGGCAGGGATTTTTACTGTCCCTCCAGTGCCTATAATATAACAGCTTTAAAAATTAGTTGAATGAACTGGCTTATAATATCTAATGTTTAAAGATTTAAAGACAATATCTTTAAAAATTAGACATTATAAGCCAGACCAGATATTTGAGCTTCCTCTGTTTCCTGGGTTTACATGAGGGTTGGTGGAGGATGTCTGGCTTATAATATCTTTAAAAATTAATTGAATGAGGTAATAATAATATGCATAGTATAAACAAAGGAGCTCATTATTGGACATAGACAAATACTGATCCTGAATATGGTTTATTAGTCACAGCAATAACCAATCTGAAATTTTTAGATATCTAGAATCAATTATTTAAAATTCTTTCTTGGAAATAGACAAATAAATTTATCTCACAGTTTATTTTTTCTGTGTTTTTATTTTTTTCTTTGTGGATTGTGCTTTGTAAATCCTGCAGTTTAAATGCCCCAATTCTTACTAGGAATGCATTTTATTTTGGTGCATTTTATTCATTCATTTGCAGTTATTCATTGAGAGGATAATGGTTAAACTCCTATAATATATTAGACACTGTGTACATGCTATGGATGCATTGAAGCTTATGCTTAGTAAGGGAAATCATTTTCAGACAATCTTACAAAATATAAACTTACAGATGTTATCAATAATTTTTATGAAACTATAGAATAGGGTGATCTGACTTAGTCTGGAATATCAGAGAAGAGTTCCCTGAGGAAGTGATGATTGAACTGACATCTGAGGAGGATGAACTGGTTACCAGGTAAAGGAGGAAGAGCAGGTATGGCAGTCAGGGGGGAAATGTGCAAAAACCCTGCGGTAGTTTGGTGCAACTGGATACACTGCATTCACTCCCATGAATACAAATAATTGTATTTAATTAGAAATTACATTTAGATTGAAATGATTTTCAATGGGATTCATCAAGTGTGGAATATTTGTAACATTTATTGATATTTTAAAATCTAATTGAACACAGGGTAAACGCTTCCTTCAAAAATGAAAAGTTGAAACATTGAAAATTTTACCAATAATTCCTGATAATCAAGAGTGAAAGAAATTCTCCACAAATTGATATTTTTAACAGTTACATTGCTCAATTTTCTAAATTTCTATCTATTTTAATAGATGTTTCTTTGAATGAATATATACATTGCAAACATTCCATTTAAGCAAAGAACACCATGAATTTATAAAGCGTTTCTAAATTTCAATGCTCATTTTCATATATATTCTTAATTAAAACTCAAAAATATGTAAACAACTGTTTGAATCCCATGTTACTACTTAGGAATCAGAGGCCCATTAGGATCATACATTCAGATTTTATGACTCCAAGCCTGGTAACTTATCTTTAGCATGTTTCCAAAATTTCTTGTCATTTTATAGAAAATTAATATAAAGTAAAATCAATAAAACTATGGTATATGAGGGGAAAATTATAAAGATATGAAGTAAAATATTTTGTTACTCTATAATTCTCTAAGTTTTGAGTATATTAATATTCTTCCTTGAATTACACACTAATAAGAAACTATTCTCCATACCACAGAAAAAAAAATTATGCCATCTAATTTGACATTTAGAAAACAAAAACATCAACAAAAATTTAGCGAGGGGACTTGACTTTAAAAAATAGACTAAAATAAAATAAATTTTTACTTTGAATAGAAATTAGTAACTAAGGAATATTAGGATTATTGCCATATTAGTGAATGGAATAAATGCAAAAACTGAGGACAATTTGTAAAATATTATAATTAACATTGACACAAGGAAACAATAAATGCTTGAGGTGATGGATACCTCAATTACCCTGATTTGATTGATACACATATGCTTGTATCAAAACATCATATGTGCCCTAAAAATACATACAGCTATTATTATAAAATTCAAAAATTAAATCCATTAAAAAATTACATCTGGACATGCTTGAAGCTCTGACTCAGATGGGGCAAGGGCAATATATGTAACCTAAACACTCGTATCCCTGTAATATGTTGAAATAAAATAAATAAATAAATAAATAAATAAATAAAGTTACAACTGGAATATAATAATTATTTGAATACTTGAAAAGCTACTAAGATGATCTGACAGAATAGCAGCTCTCACATAATTATTTATAATTATTCATTCACACTGTAACTTTGACATAAAATTAACATCACCCTGAGAATTAGCTATTTACTTTTTTACTTAAAAAGCTAAACAAAGTTGACAACTAGGTACTATAAAACTTTTGAAAATAAATATAGACAAATTACACTAAAATACAAAGTAAATCAATATTTTAGTCTCAAATGGTGAAGAATCAATGCTACAATAAAGTATTAACATAAATCTGATGATCTGTGGAAAAAGTGTGTCTAAAAAATGATGCACAAACTCTGGCTTCCTACCACTAGAATCCTGTGGTTAATTTTATAAACAGATACCTGTTTTGTATAGCTCATGTAACATTTCCCTGTCTCTTCTGTAGTGAGTCAGATATCATTCCACTTATATCCAGGGACTTTCCTCTCAGAATCACTATGTTCCATGTGACAGAAAGTCAATAAAAAGACATATGGCCCTAACAATCCTCGAGTTCACTTTCTTTTTCTTTTGAGGCCAAATCAATGCAAACCATCTGTCTCAAGTACAAAATGAACATTTTTAATTAACTTTCCTGATACCTCTTCAGTTTATATTTCTGCCTTTTCAGTTTTATCTTCGTTTTCACTTTTTAAAATGTTTCAGTCACACTAAAATGTATTATTTGTTCAGTTGTCTTTCTGTCATTTTATAACTAATAACATCATTTACAGGCAAAATAATGGCTTTTCACAAGACACTTAGATTCCTGGGTAAAGAAAGAACATCATCTTCATTTATCAATAATAAATGTTTTCCAAGTACCATTGAATTTGGGTTGTCTATTGTGCCTAATATATTCCAGAATTTTACTTCCTTCCTATAATTATTTCAAAAATTTTACTTCTAAATCACTCACTGGATGTATTGGCCTGAGATGAAATATTTTAACAGGTGATCAGTCCTATTGAAATTCATTATTAAATATTTTGTAAAGTGGGCAATTTTAAGGTAATTGCCAGAATATTTAGAGTTAAATTAAGAATTAAGGAAAATTTTGATTTTACTTAAATTCTCTGGGTCTAATTTTTCACCATATCTATCTGAGGAGAAAATTAAAATATGTGACCATATGTCTATATCCATACATTCTAGTTGCATATCATGCATTCTACATATCTTGCATTTGAGATACATATAAAGAGTCAATATTTTGTACAAGGTCTTAGCCTTTTTCTAAAACATTCTGTCTAGAACACTAGTCTTATCTTACTAGGTCTTTTAAGCTTCATGGCTGATATGTGTATGATCATGCTATCTTGCCTTACATTCCATTTAGTCTTTTTCTAATTTTTTTTTATTTCAGCATATTATGGGAGTACAAATGTTTAGGTTACATATATTGCCTTTGCCCCGCTTGAGTCAGAGCTTCAAGTGAGTCCATCCCCCAGACAGTGCGCACCACACCCATTAGGTGTATATATACCCATATACTGCCTTCTGCCCAACACCTGATGAATGTTACTACTATATGTGCACTTAAGTATTGTTTTGTTAATACCAATTTGATGGTGAGTACATGTGGTGCTTGTTTTTCCATTCTTGGGATGCTTCATTTAGTTTTTAGCATTAATTTTTTAACTCTGTGAAACTGGCCACAGTGTGTTGAGAGAAAAGGCTGAGTGATTTCTGACCCTCCACAACCCTCACGTAAACCCAGGAAACAGAGGAAGCTCAAATATCTGGTCCCCACTGTTTGTCCAGGGGCATAAAAGCTCACTGTTAATCAGAGCAAATTAATGTTCTGGTTGCCACTCATTCCACACACATCTGTAAATATGGCTAAAGGGAAAGGAAAAGAAAATCTCATATCAAAGCACTGACTCCTTCTAAGTGCTCCTCCCCCAAATATGAATTTTATGAAAACATTTAAAGGAAGCATATTTCTTGAATGAGTATGAACATGAAAAAAATTAATGAAAATGATCATTGATCATGATAGGTGTCTGACCTATGGATTCAAACTTTCTTGTTGATGTTTTTCAATTTTCCATTTTAAACTGGGGAAGGTTAATTACTGTTACCATTTCATGTTTCTTGTTACACGATCACTCTAATTGAAACACCATATGAAGCTTTAGAACCTAGCAGTGTCCAGTTAAAAGTCAATGTCATCTAAAGAGATTAATGATTAGCAGTTGATCTTGAGGAAAATAGCTTTCTGAATGGAATACAGTTCAGTGTGGCTTCAGTCTCTGACTTCAATAATGCTCTATGTTAAAATAAGGTGTAAGTTGTTTAATTTTTAATTTTTTGTTTGCTTTGTTTTGTTATAATCTTGTGTTTGCTTTTATTAATTCAAAGCATTTATTTCCAGAGATCATTATGAGCTTTGCTGATCAGTGACAAAATAGAATTTTATGGAAGGATTAATTAGCAAAATGCCTTACTGTCTTTTAGAACACAGAAGTATGACTCAATAGTTTGTTGGAATTATAAAACATCAAGATAGAAAGTGATATACATAGTGTGATTTAGTTGTAAGTTTTAAACCAGAAAGCATATTCAAAATCCTCTAATCTATTTGCTTCATGACGTAGAAACAGAATTAGACACAGAGAGAATAAGGGAGTTGCTCCAGCTCATAATGCGGAATAATAACCATGTCTCCTGCCTCTACTCCTGACTTGTCAGGCCCAGGTGTCAAAATTTGAATAGCACATATATTAACTCAGTTATTCCCAGACTTTGAGGCTTCATATATTTGGTAAATTAAAAATAAATAAAATCTGAGAAATTGATAGTTGTTTTTTATCAAAGACAAAATCCCAAAATAAAATTATACAATAAAAAAAGAGAAGATAACCATCTTCTTTTGATCATATTCTAATAGAATGTTTTACTACTATCAAAAGAAAATAAAGATTGCCTAATAAAAAATTAAAGAACATACCTTTATAAATAAATATAATTCTAAAGAGCATATACCTTATCATTTCATTCTTATTTTTGTCATATCTCTGGACCCAAGAATATCCCAAGCCCTGCCAACTCTAGTTCATCTAACATTTGGGAACTGCTGTTCTAAGTCATCTGGTTTCATAGCTACCTAGTGAAGAAGGCTGGACATGTGTCCACACTTTACAGATGGAAAAAAAAAAAGTTTGCTATGAATGATACAAGGTCACAGGGCTAGAAAATGACAGTCAGGCATAAAAATGACAGATGCCAAGCCAAAATCTAATATCATTTCCACTGTAGCAAATAGTCTCAGAAAAGAGAGAAAAGAAAACAGCTTTCTCCTGCAAAATTCTTAAAATGCAGTAAAAATATAACATGGAAACACAAGCATACATAAAATCATCTTCCAAGTAAAGAGCTTATACACTTGTGCCACATTATTCTTGATGAAAAAGAAGTAGGTTATTATACACCATTTTAAATCACATTTATTTCCTTTATGCTGAAAAAGAAAAAAATATTTAAAATCAAGTTATTCTTAAGAAAAAAGAGGCAGCTGTTTATACAGTTCTATTCAAACAACTTTCTATAAAAATACTTCTTTTCTCAAACTGAAGAAAAGAATAAAATTATGATATTGAATACAGAATCTTAAATTTATCTTAGGGTCACAATTATGTAGCGATACAAATGACATTTTATCTCTTCAGTGCCTCAGCGCTAGGATAAATCAACTGAAAAAAAGTATCAGTTGTCATATTTGTTTTCTACATTTATATTTACAATTACTGAATTATATCACCTTACTAGTTGAGAAGAATTTCTTTCTGATTAAGCCAAAATTTCCCAGGTGCTTATTCATCCATTCCGTCAAGAAATACTTATCAATCCCTTACTATTGTCCAGGCACTGGAGACGCAGCCATGAATAAACAAGACAAAAATCCTTGCCTTAATTTTCATTATAGTCAGGAAATATAGACACTAAACAAAATTAATGTGTCAATTTTTCTGATGGAGTACAAATGGTATGGAGAACAACAATAAAAAAATTCCTGACAAAAGCGAGGTAGTGAATCATATGTGGCTACTTGGAGGAAGAAAGTGTAGTCAGAAGAAACAGAAATGGCAATGACACCATAGCTAGATTGTGCTTGGCATGTTTAAGGAAACAAGTAAGTTATTGTGAACAAAGGATACATCAGTAAGAAATAATAAGGTAAAAGTTAATGAGGGCCTAATCGTATTAAAATAGTTTTCATAGGCCATTGAGTGGTTATTCTGAATGAAACAGGAAGGCACTGAAGGACTGTGATTGGAAGAGGAGCATGATATAACCTATATTTTGACAAAATCACTCTAGCAGTTGAGAAAAAACTAAAAAGCGAAGTTCGAGCAATTAAGTGGCTACTGCAGTAATCTCAGGAAAAGCCGGTAGTAGCCTGCATCAGCATGGTTGCAGTACAGGTGGTGAAAATTACTTGGATTTTGGTCAGACTTTGAAGATGTTGCAGTAGGATTTGCTGATTGATTGAATAAAGAATATGAGGAAAAAATAGGAAAGTTAAAAATGATCTCAAGATTTTGATATGAGCATGTGCCTATGAAGTCATATGTTAAGATGGAGGAAACTCTGGATGGAATTGTCTGGGGGAAGAGATTAGAATCTCGGTTTTAGACATAGCAGGTTTGAGATAGCCACTAGACATTTAAGTTGAAATGTTGAATATGCCCTTGGATATGTGAGCCCATAAAATTTATGAGTCATTATCATATAAACGATAATTAAAGCCTGATACTGGGTGAGATCCCCAAAGAGGAATACACATAAAATGAGGTTATCTCCAAAGTCTGTGCTCTGGGGAATTCTTATGCTTATAAGAGAGGAGTATAAGGATGGAGCATCAAAGGAGAATGAGAAGGAGCAAATCAGCGAGGTAGGAAAAGAACTAGAAAAAAGAGGTGTCACAGAAACCAAGTAGAAAAACTGCTTCAAGGACGAGCAAGACAGACCAACGGGGTCAAACGCTGTCGATAGGTCAAAGATGAACACTGAGAATTGCAAATAGGATTTATCAACGTAGAGGCCAGAGGTAAGCCTGACAAGAGCAATTTAAGTGATGCTATGTGTTAAAAGAGAAAGTGAGAGAAGAGGATTTAAAAACAGTGAATACAGCACTTTTGAGGAGTTTTCATGAGAAGGTTACAGGAATAGAGCAATATTTGCAGAGTGCGGTGAGTTTAAGAGAAGATTATAGAAGAAATAACAGCATGTCTAAAGCTATAAGAATAATGTAATAAAAAAACTCGTTAATGTAAGAAAGAGAATGGACACAATAGATGAGTGTTGATGTCCTACAGTACATGGAGGAGAGAATTGCTGCAGTGATGTTCTAGAACACATGAGAAGGAATCTAGGACACAAGTGGCAGGCAGAGCAGACCTGAAATTTAAAACGAAGACTTTTCATTCACCAAGAAGAAGGATATTTAAGTATTAACATATGCACATGAATTCAGGATGGAGATGACGTGGTGGTAGATTACGGTACTTTCCTTGTGATTCATTCTGTAGTCTACGGGCTTTGGAAGCAAGGTGGTCAGCTAAAAGTGAGGATGGAGAAAAGGTATACGAATTTCGAGGGGAGATGAAAAGTTAAAAAATAATTCACTTGGAGAATGGGAAATAAAATAGACCAGAAATACACTATGTTTATCTGAGCCATTAAAGGCACATTTGAGGTGTATGATCATGAACTTTTTAAGAAGAGAGTATTCACAGATGTGTGCTTTTCTCAGCCACATTTAGCTGTGTAGGTGCAGGCATAGAAAGGATTTAGAGTTGGATGTAACTGTGGTTAGGATCTGGCAGAGTAAAGTAAAGATGGGAGTGTTTTAAGAGTGAGGCAAAGAAGTTAAAGGTGTATTCAAGGAGTGTATGCAAGCATACGTATCAGCAAAGTGAATAAGGAGGAAGGTTAGAACATGCTGGGGTGTGTGACAGTGACAATATGGTGGTTTCAGTGGGTTGTAGGTCTCCATATGCAGTTAAATTAACTCGTTGAAGTCAAAGGACTAGAGAAGTTGAGCTGAAGGGAAAGGAAGGATGTTCAAAGAGTGGGATGTTTGGAATTGAGAGGGTGAAGAGTTTGCTGTTACAGGTAAGGCAAGGTCTATAGCATGGTGTCCAAATGAAAGGGACAAGATCAGAGAAGGAAAATAAATCAAGGGACTGACAGTCTTCATGAAGAGTCCAACAAGCAGGGAGTGGAGTGGTTGGAAGTGACTATGGGACAGGTGCTAAAAATTTTCCCAGAGTGAAAACAAATTAGAAAACCAGAGGAGTTGGCACTGTGGGTGGTACGGTCTTAGGTGAAATTTAAAGCTTGGGAATTTTAGGGAGAAGGAAACAAACTGGTTTGGGATTGGCAAGGTGGAGAACAAGCCCCCCTCCAGGCCCAGCAATGAAAAGGATTTTGGAAGAAGAAACTGCCATTAGAGAACTTCAAGGGAAGCATTGTCCTCAGGTAAGAGTCAGACTTAGTAAAGAAAGAAGGTAAAGAAACTATAAACATATATTGCAAACAAGAAAGTCAACATCATCTTCATACTAGCTCTTACTTCATTTGCAGATATGATAGATACATATATTTTACACAGTGCTTTATTAACTTGTTTTTCATTTCATTTCAGCTGTAAGTTTAATTATCTCCATTTTTAAGGCAGGGATATAATCTTGAGATAAAACTGTTTCTCCCAGGTTCACACAGCTTGTAAATGGCAAAATTACAAGTCACTTTGTAATTGAGACTTAAACCCAGTTCACATACACAGTACTTCAACCCAGGTATTCTTAATATTTTTCCCTTGGAATTAATTAGTCTTCTTAAATGAGATGCCGACAAAATAATCCAAAAATCATCTACCTAATGCTAGTGTTATAGGATAGGACACAGTCTGACACATTTCTACCTCTTGCACTTGACTCTCATGTATTCACTCAATAAAGTTGCTACTGGGGAAATAGTCATGATCAACATAGACATTCTTGCCTTCTTGGAGTTTCATGGAATATATGAAAAAGGAATCAAATATGTAACTACACAAACCACTGAAAAGCCTACAGTTGTAAAAATTCAGAGGTTCTCCACTGGTTAAGGGGGATTGAAAAGGTTATTCTCAAAAAGTGACACTTCAGTAGCAACACTAAAAGTATGTGGTCGTTTGCTATGAGTAGAGGGAAACTACAGGAAAAGAATGTATGAAGACCTTGAGAAGGAAAGAAGCTTGAGGTCAATGAGAAACCAAAAAGGCCTACTCAGAGAACCTAATGAGGAGGGAGTAAGAGGTACAAGATGTGGCTCTAAAGAGCAAGTACATTAGGGTCATTTCCAATATTCTTTGTCAAAATGCTCTAGCAAAGGTCAAAACCCTTGTAGAAGAGTAACTTGGGCATTCTCTTTTAAGCAACTGCCTTATTGAATTCCTTAACAATTGTGATAATATTCAACTTAGTGTTCAATGATATTAGATGCTTTTCTCCTGGATCTTACACTTAAAAATTAAAAAGAATGTTTTATGAACTCTTAATGTAATATCTAAAATACCTTGATAATATACATGAATTATAAGCATCATCAACAATTTAGTAGTAAATGAATATGCTGGATTTGGTTCTGATTATGATTAGTTTTAGTTTTGTTTTCAAATATGTGCCCCTTCTTTCCACAAAAAAATTACATAGGTAGATCCAGATAAAGAGATAGATAGACACATATATGTGATTTGTGCATCTTTCTTTTTGGAATTCAAGTTTTTGCTTTTTAATGAAAATATAAAATCCACATATATACATAAACCTTGCACAGGTTTAAGCTTCATGATTAGGCATTCAGTTAAATGCATTTTTTTCCATTGACCTGGCTTCTGCTCTGAAATTAATACAATTGCATATTTTGTCAAATGTTCTCTTTTACTATGTGTATTTGCTAAGTGATTTCATAGATGGCAATGTAACGGTCATAATATCTTTTTGTTTTCTTTATTGAAACCAAGAATATATTATAAAATACTAAGTTAACATAAAATTGACCCTGATTTCATAGTTTCAAAGCTATTTTTCTTTTTGAATTTCAAATATGCAGCCAACTCATTTTTTTTGACAAATAGCACTTACTATAAAGAACCTCAGGGTCATTATGTGTGAGCTATAGAATTATGTAAAAATGAGAATATTATTGGTATTTCTGAATAATTTAAATTTTCTTTGTTAAGCAGTGACCCATGTACTAACATTTCTGTCAAGTTAGTCAAAGCAGATCACTATTTTCAAGGGAAAAAATCAAGATGCTTGTTATGAAATGATATCTCACAAAAAGTGTTCATGTTATATAATAAACTGATAAGACATATAATTTACTTGTTCCAGTATTTCCTACAAAGCGAAAACTAAAAGAATCAAAGAACACACACACACACACACACACACACACACACACACATACTTAACTTAATTCCTTTAACTCTGAAGGTCAATTAAGTTTGAATTCTTTCTCTTAGCTATGTTCTAATCATCCATTTCCATATGATGTTACATAGCACTTAATATTAGTATCTGGCTTCAACAGTCCTTCTACCGAAACTATAAACTTCAATGTAATTGAAAACCAAAATCAAGATTCTTTTAAAAATCCTTCGGCTCAGCCATAATATGGGTTTAATAGCATCTATTACACCCTTGCCAATTTGTCACACAACCACTATTTCAGAATTCTTAATCTGTCAAGATACATCTACCTTTGACTCTTAGTAACTTTTCATTTATGTTTAGCAGAAACTTGTCTTCTTGTTACCTTCTCTCCATTAGTGGTAGTTTTCCCACTTGGCCTATGCAATGGTTTGTTATAGTTCTTATGCACTTTGAGCTGCTCTAAAAATCACAATAAATAAAAGTAATATGATTGCAAGTACATGGTAAGAAGCTGAACAGAGGCATACTTTAAGATGGTTTATGAAAAAACTAGCTTGGGCAATTTTCCATAGGAAAGGATGGTGCATATTCTAAGAAGAAAAAATAGCATGCATAAAATAATGCAGATGGAAAAACTGTTTTATGCCCATGTATGGTGAACAGCCCAATCTGACTCAGATGTAGAGTATGGACAGGGGAGTGATGGAGCATTATACTGGAAAGTTAAGGAAATATTTTAGATAACTGTGACTATTTGGCTAAAATTTTTTAATTTCATCTACTACAAGATATAAATTCTTTGAAAAAAATTTAGGAGTATTTGTAAGTTCAAAGTAATCTTATTGAATATTAATCTTGAGCCAATAAAAAGAAATGAATTTAAAAAATAAAAAAGATAAAGCATTATGTTACTAGTCAATGATAAAATAATGTTCGAACTGTCATGATGACAAGGGGAATAGACAGGATCTGATGGTTATATTTTTAAAAAATAAATATGAAGTACCAAGTACTGGAGTAATCCTTTACCTGTATATCTCAAATTATCTCATGATAGAAGAACCCTGAGAATCCTCAGTATACAATAAAAAATACGAATCATCAAAAGATGAAATACCAAGCTCAAGACCATATAATTAGTCAACGAATAGTGAAGTAGGGCAATCATTCTTTAGCTCTCTATTTTTCTATTTTTAATTTTCTTTTGTCTATGGCCACGGCATCCTGAACACACCAGATCTTGTCTGATCTCAGAAGCTAAATAGGGTTGGGCCTGGTTAGTATTTAGATGGGAGTAAATTTATTTATTGACTGGCTAACTCGCTTCCATAATATCTAGCCAGATTCATGTTTCTACCCGTAATTTTTCATGTAAGTCTAAATTCTGCATTAATCAACTTTGTCCAGGACATTTCATCTTAGATTTGCATCATCCTAAAACTCTAAGTAAAAAAAAAAATTCTCTCACTGAACATTGGTATGCTACATTCTGTCAGACAAGAATCAGTTAACTCCTTGTGTTTCTTCTATTGCACTAGATACAAATCAGCCAGTGTACTGTGCAATCAGTAAACTGTGTTTGCCTTTCTGGTGAGCCTTCTCCTTTCTGTGGCTAAGGTTGGGTATTTTAATTATTAAATGTACAATGTGTTTGCCTTTTATATTCTATCTTAAATAATTCTTTATAAAAGATAGAATAGGAAGAATTGGATGAGTTTGTAAGTGTCCCGCAGCACCTTTTCCTGCCACTTCACACATAACTCTATTCCTAAATTTTCACTTTTGACAACTTTGTTTGACTTTTGACAACCACGTGCATTGTTGTGCATTTCTTTGGATTTTTTTTTTTTTCTTTGGGAACTTTGAGCTTTCTGGATCGGAGTGTCCATTACCACTCCCAGGGTTGGGAAGCTTTTAGCCATTGTTTATTTCTTCCATTTTCTCTTTGTCTTCTCCTCTGGGACTCACATTGCACATGTGTTGGTCTGTTTGTTGGTGCCCCATAAGCACCTTAAGGTTTCTTCATTTTTTTCTGTCTTCTTTTTTTGCTCCTCTGACTAAATAATTTCCAATAAACTATTTTTAGTTCACTGATCCTTTCTTCTACTTGATATAATCTACTCTTGAAGTCCTCTTGTGAATTTTTCAGTTCTGTTATTATACTTTTCAGCTCTAAAATTTCTGTCTGGTACTTTTGCATATTTTCTATCACTTTTTTTGAAATTCTCACATTGTTGATGCATTGTTCTCCTGACCTTGGTAAGCATATTTATAATGGCTATTTTAAATTCTCTATCAGGAAATCATATATCTTCATTTCATTAAGGTTGGTTTCTGGATATTTATCTTTTCCTTTTTAGAAATGTATTTTGCTGTGTCTTTATCCTTGACTCTCTGTGTTAGTGTCTGCACATTAAACAAAATAGCCACGACTCCCTGTCTTCATGAACTAGCCTCATACAGGAGAAGAACCTCACCAATCTGCCCAGCCAGAGATTCCAGAGGCCTTTGTTCTGGTTCAACCTTCTTTATTTGTGTGTATTGGGCCCCAGTAGCCTAAAGTATGACAAATTCAAGCAGTGTTCTGAGACAAGTGAGACTGAAGCCATTTCCTTGAAAAGCCCATAGAAAAGATGGACTGTTGGATATTTTTCCAACTCTTTCCCTTCCTAGGGAAAAGCTGAGTCATGATTTTTCACTTATTTTCTCTGCACTGAACTGGTGGGGAGGGTCTGTGCTGACTAGTTACATGGTAGATCAAACCACTGTTTTCACTGTCTTCCAGGTTGTTAACAGCTGGAATATTCTGGGTCCATTTAGTGCTCTGAGACAGGTGAGGCAGGCAAGAGAAAAAACAATATTTTGAGCAACCCCCAGCAAATTAGAGGTGTTTGTGTTATCCTTCTTTAAGGAGAATCTGGGATCTTGGGTTTGGCACCCACTTACTCTGCACCGAGCCAGAAGGATGATCTGCGGTTGGTGTTCCCACCTAGTTCAAACCACACTCTTTGTTCTTGGTAGTTCCTTGGGAGACTGGAGTATACTAGTCTCCATCAACTCCAAGAGACAATCAAGACAGAAGCCAGTCCCTCAGGTAGAAGCCAGAAAAGTTGAAATCCTACATGTGCAGTACGACTCTTTTGCTCCTCAGAGAGAAGCTGGAAATTGGTGGTTCCCTCTTGATTGTATGACTCTGGGCTAAGTGAGGGGGAGGGAGTTATGACAAGAGAATGTCCTCACTTTCCCTACTAGTATCAATGTAACTGCATGTTTACTTGCCTGGGGTACAGAGCCTTTCAACTAATTTCTAAATTTCTCATAATGGGAATTAATCCATGTGTTGCTGTTGAATTGTTATGTCTATGGTGGAAAAAAAAAGTGCAGGGCTTCCTACTGCAGGATCTTGCTGATGTCACTTTCAATTGGGAAATTTTTAACATATGTAAAGTGGTAGCACATAAAAGGAAAAATATAAATTGACAATAAAATATTAACCAAAAATTCCTTATCATTGAACTTTCTATACAAGCAATTCTTTGTTTTTTTGTTTTTTTTTTTTTTTTGAGACAGAGTCTCACTCTCTTGCCTGGGGCAAGTGCCGTGGCGTCAGCCTAGCTCACAGCAACCTCAAACTCCTGGGCTCAAGCAATCCTACTGTCTCAGCCTCCTGAGTAGCTGGGACTACAGGCATGTGCCACCATGCCCGGCTAATTTTTTTTCTCTATATATTTTTAGCTGTCCAATTAATTTCTTTCTATTTTCGGTAGAGACGGGGTCTCGCTCTTGCTCAGGCTGGTCTCGAACTCCTGAGCTCAGAACAATCCGCCCACCTCGGCCTCCCAGAGTGCTAGGATTACAGGCGTGAGCCACTGCGCCCGGCCTGTAAAAGCAATTCTTTTTCAAATATTTGGTGGGGCAACCTGCTTCTACCTAAGATACTTTTATAATGTCAGAAAAGATTATTTCTAAAAAGCATAGAATAATAACTTTACTGGACTTCCGGAAAAGGGCTCATGTCAATTTTCTCTCATCCTTGAGAAAATTCTCAAGGATAGAGAATACATAAGATTGAAATGATAAAGGTAAGAGACTATGAAAAACCATAGTGGAAAACACTGTAATAAGAATAAAAGCCTTGGTGAAAATTACTATGATTAGATTAGTATATTCCAAGGGAGTCCTAAATTAATTCCAAATACAAGAACTAGAAATTCAAAGAGCTAGAATAGCCTAAGCTCCTCACCACCACATAAGCGTATGCCTCCCAACCAACACCAAGCATTTCCTTAGAACTGCTTCCTGAACAATGAAGTGCTTTGCCTATAAGTATTCCAAGTATGGAATTGGGATATGAAATATAGCAAATCTATGAGGAAAACTAGAATCATTAAAGAGGGGACCTGAGATGCGCTAAGAAGACTGCCTCTGATCATAGAGAGAATGGAAATAACTTAGAATATAGAATTTCACAATTTCCACTTGGCATTGGCAAGCTTAATCCTTATTTAAAAAAAAAAAAGAACAGGCTGTTAGGAAAAAATGACATGAAAGAATAAGTACTTACTAAAAGTTAGAAATAAAATATTTGAAATAAAAATATGATTAAATTCCATAATTGAATAAACAGAACTAAAAATCAAGCTAATCATCTCTTTGGTAAGGTTTAATAGATTTTTGATAAAGTAAACCAAAAGTTTACAGCAATGAAAAATGTGATAGGAAAAGGGAGATAGAGGATATATACAACAATTCCAACATCAGGCTAATATGAGTTCTAAAGGAAGGGAAGAGGGAAAAAGGAAATGCAATTTTTTTTAAAAAAAAGGTTGGTATATAGTACAATTTTCCTGCACTAAATTTAAATATATATCTTCAGGTTGAAAGTCTCACCAGGTGATCAGAGATCTGAATAAAAACATAGCAAAACAAGACTAAACAATAGATAAAGAAATAAAAGATAAAAAGGAAGTTTCTTGACAGTTTTAGAGGAGATTACTAAAATTGAACAATAACCTTATTGGTGTTAGAAACGTCATCAGTAATAGCAGATGCTATAGAGGAAATACAGAAGTAATTTCTATGTTCAAAACAAAACCAGTAATTTTTAGTCTGAATTATATACTTAGCAAAGCAGTCCAATACAAAAAAACAAAAAGTATTGAAACAATTAAAGATATATTTTTAATGGAAGGACTTGAAAATTTGTTTCCCAGTACTCCACATGAGAATCATTAGCAAAGGATTCAGTGTAGTAAAGTAAAAATAATTATAAGAAAGAAAATGAAATGAGAAAGAAAATAGGATGTAAATAAGTCTAGAAAAAAAATAAATTCAAAGGAAATCTTCAGTTCAACACTCCCATTATCTAGCATTGAGTATAAATTAATAAAACCATGTACAAATATATTTGGCAATGTATGTAAAGAGTACATAAAGTATTTAAGTTTTTTGACACAGTAATGTAAGATAAATTGAAAAATCAAAGATGTAGACAAATATCACGACAGTGCTTCAAATAGTAAAACTAAATTTTAAGTTAATGAAAAAAATGGGGAACAGATTATTTAAATCATTGTGTGTGTGTGTGTGTGTGTGTGTGTGTGCATGTAGAATTATAAATCAGGGTTAATTGGAACAATTGAGGATCTAGAAAATGTTTGTAATAAAATTATCCTTGAAAAAAGGAAGATGCAAAAATATAAATGATATGCCAATTTAAATGTTATTTTTAAATTTGGGCAGGTTATTATAAATTATTGTCAATATCTCTGTTGATCAAATTTATCTCTGGAAGTTATATATTTCAAATGTCAATATACAAATAATATTTGTGAGTAAAATATCATTTCAACTTTTGTTTTTTAACAATGGATAAAGGTAACAAATCGAATAGAGTAAAATACTTTAGAGAAAACTTTGTGGAGTGCCAAATAGTGTATTAATTGTTCATTTAAACACATTTAAGCAAGTATCAGAATATTTTTATGCATATGATGATACACTGAATAATTCTAAGATGTTTTGTGTTTTCAAAGAATTCACTAAATAGGCTCAACATTTTAATCATGTTGCATCAAATTATTATTTGACTACTAAACCTACCTTACAAAAATCAACAGGACTTCACAGAATGGTTGAGTAGTTGCAGATTTTGTATGTCATACCTAACATGTCTAAAAGCTTTCTCTCATTATACAAAAAGTCATGAATAATCAGGTCAAGGCAGTATACAAAGAAAATTATCAGACTGTGAAAGTAAGGGAAGGCCTATTAGGCACAAGCTGTACACCTGTTTGCTCGTTTCTCACTTTTAATGGTTTGTCATTGTGTTTATAAAATCTTGTTACCCTGAGAGTTCTATGATGTAGGAAAAAAAAAATCTTAAAATAAATCTTGCTCAACAATAAGGTATGTTATATTAACCTGAATAATTCTTTAAAAAATGAACCTAGGTTTAGTACATTATATGTGTGAAATACGTATGTAAAATATATAAATAAAATATATACTCAAAAATTACATTTAGCGTATATAGAATAAAATTTTTACTGTAACATATAATCTGTCAACTTTTTAAACATTCCAGACTTTATAAACCAGAGCCTTTACTTGCTATAATATCCACTTCGCATATATAGTTTTACTATTAATCTGAAACTTACATAGAATTCAAGAGAATTAGAGCAGTGAAGTATTATTTAATTTAGTCCTTATACATATTGCTGTTATAAAGACATATTTTTGCTTATGCTATACCTCAAATAAGAATAATTTGTCTTTCATTTTGCATATTTCCATTTTATTAAAACAATAGAAATTTAATGCTTAAAATATATAAGATGTTTGCTATCTATATCTATATTTATATTCTTCTATAAGCCCTCAAAAAAACACTATGACAAAGTAGAGTGACTATAGTTAACTATAATATGTTGTGTATTTCAAAATAGTTAGAAGAGAGGATTTGAAATGTTCCCAACACAAAGAAATGACAAATGATTGAGGTGGTGGATATCCTAAATACCCTGATTTGATCATTATAAATTCTACGCATTTATCAAAATGTTACAGGTACCCTATATATATGTACAAATATTGTGTATCAATTTTTAAAATGTAAAAAAGTGGCAGATTATCACATTTAATAGAGATTTATATTTACTCATATAGCAAGTTAAATTTTATATACAGGGGATAATAATTTTCTTTGTGCTTGTCAAGTTGTTGTATTTTATATTTTAAAATTATGTTTAAGCCTAACTTTTTCTATTAAAAAATTTTTAAATTACAATGTAGTTTTTCCTATTGTTTCTAGCATTTACTTTATTTTTCTGGCAATATTATATATATTAATATTGGTAGTACTATTTTAGAAAGTTAAAACAAATATTACCCTTCTTCCAGAAATTTAACATTCTCATTAATAAACTTTTATAACAGAATTTATAAATTTATTTCATTTATCATATCCAGATTATAATTTAATCTGTAAATGTAAGGGACATATTATTCATATGCACTGCAAAAATAGTTATTTTTAAGATATAATGATATTCTTATATTAATTTAATAGAACAAGAAAAAAGGATTCATTATATGCCAAATGGCTGTTATTACATTTTTGATACTTTACTGTATAGTGCTATATTACTTGCACATGCAAACATATGCATTGAATAAATATTACGCTTTTTTTTTGTTTTAGTTTTCACCAGTACTGTGATTCTTTATGTATGAGATGCTTTATAAAAAGTTTATAACAAAGTAAATAGGATATTTTCCCTCAAAGATGGTAGGAATATATCAGTAACATACATTATGCTGTCAAAGTGTGAATTTGAGTCAATTTAATATGAAGTAGAGAAAAAGCTAGTGAAAGATTTGAGGACAACCAAGTAAAATTTGTAAGTAAAGCATCAGACTTGTTATCATACCTAGAGTTTGAAGAAGAGCATATCAAAGCCTCTGAAAGCAGTTAAAATGTCAGTCAAATGCGCCAAAGCAAGCTTCACATACTGGGACGATAGATACTTCATTACAGTATTTAGTGTACGAACACGAAGAAGTGGACACTTTAATGACTTAGCAAAGATGACCACAGGATTAATAATATTGAACTCTAGAGACTAAGAAAGATTATTCTGAATAAATATTTTTTAATCTCTGAAATCAGAGGATTAAATTCTGTAAAACAGAATGCATAACTAAAAATTTTTTTAAAATCCCAAATTTTCTTTCTTGAGAACTTGAGTTATCTTGCCCCTTGACGAGGTAGCTCTAAAATTCTAAGGACCTTGCTGATTATAGCAATGCATTTATTAATTTATCACTTATACAATATTAAATAATTATTTTTATAATACTCGCTAAGCACCAGGCATTGTCCTAAGTGCCATGGAAACAGACAAACTCTCTGTGTTCATAAAGCTTATGTTCTAGAAAAGAAAGCACACAATAAACACAAACATATACCCATATATGTCAGATGGATGACTGCTATGGATGAAAATAAAACAACACAAATCTATCATTTAACTATTAAAGCCCAACTAAGTTAACTGATTATTAGTTGGTTTGATCATGAATCTTATATTTTGAGTACATATTAAGTGGTTTTTTTTTTTCCTATTGTAGTGTGTTCCAGGCTAGGGGCGTTCGGTATTGTCTATACTAATCTATAATAAATGAGAGCAAACACGAGTTTTATGATTTCAGCATGTGTATTTTAGTTTTTGTTGAATATCAGTAATTTGATATTCTGAAAATTCACAATGCAGAACCAAACCTGGTTTTAGATTTAGACATTTTATTAGAGGCCTCCTCTCACAAAATACAGTTTTAGCTGGAATATCCCCTTTAAAACTTATTTTTTAGGATTTGCATCTTCACAGAAGTGTAGACTTTAACTGAATTGATTATTTCAAATTTACTGCAATCCTACTTTTAATTGAATTGGTGGCAATATCTTAAAGAAATCAAAAGAAAATGTAATCAAATCAATAAAGAGTTAATTAAATCTGCTCTTCATATCATCCTTGCATTGTATGTGATGTAATATTTTGAAAAATTCCAAACTATAAACTACTGGAGCAATCTGATCTATGTCTAGACTTTTCTTTTTCAAGTTAGCTAATAATGACAGTTCCACAAAGTAATATATTTTTTTCTTTGAATAGTATATGCAAACTGGTTTTTAATCATGAAAGTAATGTTACATTTATTAATATTTTTCTCAATAGTCTTATATGACTGAATTTCATATGCTATATTGTTCAACTTGTATCTTAATGGAGAAATGAGATTGTTCAGCTTGCTAATTATAGTAATAATAATTTATTACTCATGAGATTTCTTCACAATCCTTTGTTAAAATCAAATTTGCCCCAAAATAGATTACTCATTCTTGTTTATCAGCCCTCTGGTATCAAAACAACAATAACAAAGTCATTATTCTGATTGTTTATTACAAATATGCAGGGACTTTATTCTTCTGCATATTTGCTGTTATTAGTAGAAAGATGAGAACAAAATATTTTACTTTTAATAATTCTATAGTATGACTGCATGAAATATTTAAAGTATTTTCCTTACATTTCTGAAAGGATTTAGACTCAATTTATGAAAAAACCACCACTGGCACAGGAGTCAGTCAGTTCTACCTTTTAAACCTCAGATCAGGTACTTATTAGTTGCAGGACCTTGAGAAAGCACATAACTTTTCTGAACTTCTTTTTCCACATCTCTAAAATGGGTTTAATATTCCACCTGAAAAATCCCTGTGAGAGAAACAGTCAATGAAGAGTAGTTACCTCATTGATAGGTATATACTGAATTACAACAAGTAGAAGTATAAATGCTTTCTGTGTAGAACAATCCGCAACCATTGCTATTTGTCAGCTTTTAAAATGCACTTCTTTTCTATTTCACTTCCCATAGATGATTTGATTTAGGAGGTTTTGTTAATACTGTTGTTGTTTTTAACACATATATTCTCCAAAGAAAATGTGTAACAAGAATGTGAGTAATTTTTAACTCATTAAAATATATAATAATTAATGCTAAATTAATTATTGTTTTAAATTAGGGAAATGAAATTTTTATGCTGGCATATAGGTTGTGTCTGCAGAATTCATAATATATTCAATTACATGCATATTTCAAGTAATTGCATGGTGAGAAATGGGAAGTTAGCTAGGCTGAACCTGATTTGTATGCACATATGCAAAGTTCAAAAATAAGATTCAGATGCAAATTTGTTGCAGTTTTGCTGTATATTCTTTTGAAGATACCTCAATTAGAGTCAATTTTATTTCCTCCAGAATTCTGCTTTACCAATATGACTTTTTCTTTTCTGTCATGGCTAATTTCCCAGAGATAGATTAAATTGACAATCTTGATCATTATTGTCTTGATTTCTTCCTAGACAATACATTCACTTTTAAAGTAGCCTTCTTGATATACCAACACTTTGGGAGATGAATAAAGAACATACATTTTTATGGTTGAAAGCATTAGGTTTGGTTTTGTGAATATTTACCACTTCTTACTATGTGTCACACATTTTGCTAAGCACCAATGATACTAAATAGAGGGCTTGCCTATCAATTTTTCCTTGGTGAGTGCCTCTTTCTCATCATGGACTCAATTTCCATTTGACAAATAAAAAAAAAAGATGCACTTAAGTGACATGCTTAAATTTACACATCTAGCTAGTTAGCAGAGCTAGGAAGACATCAAGTACATCCTGACTTCCATTCAAATTATAACATGCTGTCTCCACATTACTAATTATGGAGGGGTAAAGTACATAGACTGCATTTTCTTTTAATTCTCCCAAATCTCTATGGAATTTCTTTTTAAATGAGGTTAGTGACAGGAATGTCAATGGGTTAATGAAAGGGAAAACTACTGCACATTTTATTTCAAATTCACTTTGGACTTGAATACTGCATGGCATTTGAGTCTAGAACTTGACTCTATGCTTACAATATACCGTTAAGATAAGAAAAGTCAATTATCTGGTTAATTTGTCAACGTAGACAGCTAGTCAAGCCCCAACATGAACCTTCTTTAGTGTATATGATCTAACTGTAGACATAGTCTGAATTGATTTGTTAATTACTAACTTTTGCTTCCATGTGATTCCTGCAGACTTCAATTGGAAAAAACAAAAAACCCCAATAAAAAAACCCAATAATTTCACTAAAATCATGGTTTATCTTCCTTCTTCCCCGAATCAATCTCTGAAATTTTAAGATGTATTAATAATAATTGCCTTGTAAGCAGAAAAAGTGTCTGGTATATAATAACAAACACCATTTTTTTAAACGATGATTTAGTGTTAAGCCGGGTTAAAGAATTTTACTTTTATTAATCCATTTAACCCAGTTAGGTAGATACAAAAATCATCCCCTATTAATGATCAGAAAATTGGAGATGTTAAATAAATTAACTAAGGTTATATACTTATACAGTATTAAACATAGGGTATAAATCCTTTTATAAAGCATGTCAGATGTCTCTATTTAAAGTGGTTGACTAAAGTTCAGTATGAAATCTTATATCATTAATACATGCTATCTATAGCTTTTATTTACTATTATTAATATCCATAGTAGACTAAAAATCTTAAACATGAAAATCATGAAATATATGGAATGTGGTATCAAATTAGCCAATCCCTATATGCAGTAGTAAAAAGATAGAAAATTGGTTAAGAAAGATAAATGATAACTTTAAGAAGGTAAATCTATAGTTTGACTTCATAAGGTGTAAAGTATAGCTGAGAATTCAGGAGTGATATTTTGAATAAAAGCAGTATAAGAATTACTATGTACTACATGTTATTTGTATTCAATAATGCATGTCTCAAATTTAATAATTTTCAAAATTTCTAAATAGTAATGCTACTAATATCTGATTGTGTTAATATAACAACTATAACAAATACTGTTTATCTGTTTTAAGTACTGGAACCCCTGTTGTCTATATATCGATATTCTGTACTTTTACATTAGCATGCTTTATAGTTAGGTGACTAGGCCGGATCTCAAAGCCTCCAGTCTTTCCCCACTTCAAATTCTCCCACCCACAGAAATACGATTATATTCCTAAAAACACATTTATGTGTCACCCCTTAATCTAAATGTTTCAGTTGTTCCTCATTCCTATGAAAAAAAAATTGTCTCCCAAACTATATTTACAGTTTCATTCTCACTGTTCCATTTTATTTCTAAGATAGGATCAAATTAGATAGGGGAATATTCTTTAAACATATACTATGATTTTCCACTTCCATGCCTTCATATTCCACATTATTTCTTCCAAACAGTTATAGGAGTGCACCCTTTTGAACATAAGTTACAAATACCCCATCCATCAGGGACCAGCTTACGAAGACAGTCTCTTCCATTTTCAGTCCCCTGGCTAAAAATAATATCTTTTCTACTCTGATTCTAATTATATTTTACTGATTTCTTTTCCATGGTGACATTGGGTCTCTTGTAATTTTTATATGTGCTTGATCACCTTCACAAGATATTACCATGATTTAGGGCAGAGACATGGTTTAATAAATCTTTGTATACTCCATACTACCTTGCTTATACTCTTTCTAGGATAAGATTTTAAAAATAAACTTTTGCAGACTAACATAGACTAGTATATGTGCTTTTATTGATACAGCTGGGAATCAGAGAGGTTAAGTGATTTTCCTAAGTCATGTGAATGAGGATTTACACCCCTATCTCTGATTACAAAACAAAAAAACAAACAAACAAAAAAAAAACCAGAAAAATTTCCGTCTTTCTGGATGTAACTATACTAACCAAAAGGCTTTGAACTGTAACATTTAAAGGATGGAATAATCCTTCACCTCATCCAGGCTGATGTTTATCCCTAAGGGTTAAATGTCTACTGGTGAGGAGATGGAGGAACAAAACAAAAGTTTCTAGAATGGTGATGATACTCAGACTTCTTTGTTTTATTTTTGTTTTGTTTTGTTATATCAAAATATTATGGGGATACAAATGCTTTGGTTACATGGATTGCTTTTATACTGCTTGAGTGAAAGTTGTAAGTGTGCCCATCACCCAGATAGAGTGCATTATACCCATTAGGTATGATTTTAGCCATACCCTTCTCCCCGCTCCCAACTGCTTGATTTCTGCTGTGTTTTACTTCCATCTGTGCACATGAGTGATGATCAGTTAGTTCCAGTTTAATAGTGAGTACATGTGGTGTTTGTTTTTCCATTCTTGCGATACTTAGGAGAATGGTCTCCAGTCCCATCCAGATTGTTTCAAAAGGTAATAATTCATTTTTTTGAATGTCCGAATAGTAGTCCATGGTATACATATACCACATTTTATTAATCCACTCATGAATTGATGGGCACATGGGTAGATTCCACATCTTTATGATTGAGAATTGTGCTACAATAAACATTCAAGTGAATGACTTTTCAAGATGACTTTTTTCCTTTGGGTAAATATTCAGTAGTGGGATTGCTGGATCAAATAGTAGGTCTACTTTTAGTTATTTGAGGAATCTCCATACTATTTTTCATAGAGGTTTAGTAGTTCACAGTCCCACCAACAGTTCCTTTCCCATTCAATTTTGAGCAAAATATCTGTAATAAAACAGGGAGAATCCAGAGAGGTAAGATATTGGAGTTGCAGCCAAGCAGTTGTGCTTTAAAGAAAACATTACTACTAATAACATATCAGGCTCTTTTCTTTCTTGGTCTTTGGACTGACTTTATTTTGATTGGGCCTCTTCACTCCCCCTTCCCTAACTCCTCCCAATAACATTCTTACAGGTTTGCTCCTCTTTCTCACTACTTAATTTTTAACTCCCCATAGAAACCTACATAATGACCTGTGACATCTTCATAGCACCCAGCTTCCACTGAAACAACTTATTTATTTATTTACATAATTATGAACTGTTTTTCCCAAATGGAATTTAAACCTGTCAAGGGCAAGTATTCTGTCCTGAACACTCCTATATGCCTTTACAAACCGCCTGACCATAGGAGACACTCAATAAATATTTGTTAGCCAATTTGAAATGGAGAGATTAAAAAATGAAGGCATCGCTGTTTCACACTATATACAAGTGAACTTTATTCTACTGGGCAACTGTTATTCAAAGACTGTGCTGTCATTTATTACCATATTATTTAGGCTCATGACAGGAAAAAAATGGATTCCTATATCTCTGTCTGCTGTGGTTACATCTACCTCACATCTTAGATTTAAGTCAAATCAGCTGAGAATCTGAAAGAGGCTTCAGCTGCAGGTTGACGATGCTAACTCTCTCACACAATGTCATGCTCCTGATACTTACAAATCAAGTAGATTAGCAGGTTTTGCCTTGGACACAGAGAGAGCTGTCAATTATTGTCAGAGGGGGAAAGGATGGAACCAGAATTGCTCCTGTAGGAAGGTGAGATTTCACTTGACCATCCCAGCCCACAGGGAACTCTTCTTCTTCTGAAGTCAAGATGACTTTATTGTTTGAAGCAGCGCTGATACAGGTAGGGATATTTTCACACAAGTATGGGCCATTCCTTCATTTAAAATGTATATATACTTAGTAAGTGAAGATTGGTTTACCTTTTTGACATTTCTAGTGAAAGTGGTTTCTGCTGAACAGCCTGGAGATTGCAAATAGGAAGAAATACGTAAAGGCACTTGAAATGGAATTCAAGAGAGAGTTCCTTACGGGCAGACACCAGTGCTGATCTTTCATCCCTAAGCCTTGGCTGAATATGTGAGACAAACAAAATATTTGTTGAATAATCTGCCTTTATAACCCCTAATCACATAACAAAGGAGGTAGACATACAAAAATAATGTTAAAATCTGATAAAATCAGAACATAAATACTGAAATCAATTTGTTGGTTTAGCTAGTTATAAAACAAATACTCAGTAAGAAGGACAACATGCAGTCATTTTACCAGCGAAAAGACACCTTTAAGGCAATTTCAGAATAATGAGCACATCATATGAGCACATCAGCTATGGTTATTTGAATTTCTCCAAATGGAGTAAAAATTCCCTATCCCCCAGTAAATAAAGTAGATTGTTCCAATTTTATCCACTGGAAGACTGAGTACATTGTTGAGATACATTTTTTGAGCACTGTTATAATTTTCAAATATTATTTACTTATTTTAAATCTGTATCTCTCCTACATATTATGTCTAAACAAAGGAAAATCATTTTTAAAAACTTGGAGAACTTTTATTAATGCAACAGAAATTTTATGTTTATTTACAGAATAAGTAACTGTTATTTGGGAAATGTAAATGCTATTTTATAGACCCAGCTTCTTGGAGAAGGATTAACAATATCTATAAATTAAATGGTGAGTGTGTGTGTGTATACACACACACACACACACACACACACACACACACACATAAATGGGCAAAATAAATAATGTTAATTATACCTTCAAGTACTTAGGCCTTTTTATAGATTTTGGGATCAGATGGCATCATGCAGACATGTCATTTCCCTGCATAAATTGAATTTCAAAATAGAAGAGAATTCTGAAGCTGGGGTTCATCTATGCAAATATTCACATCTCCTATTTTGGGCATAACCAGAAGAATATAGATCAAAGGGAGACCTAGAATTTGTGGTGTGGATCAAGACATGTTAACATTTAGTCTAAAATGTGCTAGTTTATGTGCATCTACCTTGCAGCGATGATTGCACTTAGAGCTGCCGTAACACCAAGCCTTCTTACAGTCCATATCAATTCAGAGGTTGGGATGAGGTGTGGGTAGTTGAAGGCCTTCACACCCAAAACAACCAATTTGCTGCTTTTCCTCTGATCTATGCTATTAACTTGTGATTTTTCTGGAAGCATATGAGAGCTATAGTACATGAACTTATGTTATTTTGAAAGATTCAATAGGAGATCATTATTGTGCAGTCCCTTTTCCTACTCAGTGTTCCAAAGACTGACGTAAACACTGAAGTAAAACTATTTTCTTTTTTTTCTATGGAAGATTCATCAAAAAGACACAAAGTACAACAGAGATTTCCAGGAATATGATCAACATTTTCAACACTAATAACGAAGTAGATTCCTATACCAAAGTTTCTTTAAGAAATTATTATTATTTAACAGGGATCTTTTATATATATTTTTCTCACTTACTTCTCATGGAAGCCATGAGTAATGGCTGCATAACTCCATTTTCAGTTGAAGACACTGAGGCTCATGGCTCCCAAGCATTTTGAATTCTTCTCCAGGCACTTTCCACTATGCCACTGCTATAACCCAGGTGTACAAAGCACTATGCCAGTGGTTCCCAAATAATGGTGTCTAGACCAGAGCAAATCTCTGAAAAACAGTTCCATAGATATGCAGAAAAATTAGGAAACACAAGTATATTTGTGAGTTTCACTTGCTACTCTGTTCATAAAGATTATATACTTTATTCTGAGATTGTCTTTCCCTGCTCTTCTCAATCTGTAATTACAAAGAACATAAGCTGGATAAAGACATACAGCAGATAAAATGGAATAGTGTTAGTGCTTCCCGGTGTTCAGTTGTGTGAGAAAGGGGCAGTGGAGGAAGGGGGAGGATGAGATTATAAATAGAATATTCTCAAGTTTAATATTTTCTCCTATAAATTTCCCTTCAATTTTTTTAGGGCCTGCAACGATTACAAGTTGTCTGCTTGTATGTGTGCTAGAAGCCAAGCAAAAATGCTCAAGGAAGAAATAAGTCATAATATAAAATAAGCAATAGAAGGTGACTCTGAATTCTTCATATTGTTTCGGGGTGGGTAGGGGTTTGAGTTCACATGTGATTTTATATTATTTACATATGATCTGCTTGCTTCTAAAAAATAGTTCTATTGTATATGAATTCATGGTGTTCCTGTAAAGTACATGGTGTCTGTGGAATACTATACAATATTACACTTCATGGATGTTCTGCAAAGTAACTCACAGGGCTGAGATGACTGTTTTATTATGATACATTTACTCATCGTGTGAGTGAGGTCAAGTCTCTTGACATTCTTACTAAAAAGGATCCCTCAACTAGTGCAGTTTGAATAACACTTTTGGTTAGACTTCAGAAAAAAAAGAATAATTATATGTGGTTCTTTCATAACTGAAATTTTATATGCATGCCTTTTCTGAAATTAATGTTTTATAAAATCCTTTCTTTCAATTTAAGTAGTTTCTTAGAATGTTTTGCTAGAAAATCAGGTGTCATGATATCAGACTGAATGGTGTATTTTAATATGTGTCAGTGTCGTGCAAACAACTAAATTATTAATACTTTGCTTTAAACTGTATATACCAATAAATGAATAGAACCATTATCTTCTATCTTCCAATCAATTTATGTCCCTGATCATCCAGATATCATTCCATAATGGTTAAATATAAACAGCATCTTTTATGTTTTCATAATTTTGACTGCAGATACATCAGAAATTGCTTCACTCAATTTTTAATTTAATACTTGTGTCTATTTCCAAGAATTTCCCCAATTTTCAGATTAATACCAAAACCCACAAATTTTTCTGTTTATGGCTTTGAGACAATGTAGAAATCCTGAGTATGTCCATTAAAAATATGAGTTTACATAGTAGAAGTTTTAATGTCTTCTAAATAATGAGCCATATAGACATAAAAAATTAAAATAAGCAATTACTAATGTTCCATACATATTCTTTCCATCTTAAATACTTTTATCTATTGAAATGCTAATATATATAAAGTTTAACTTATATACTTTCTCATTAACCATTTATAGTGTTTTGTGTGTGTGTATTTTATACATATGTGTAATACAAAGTTTAGACCAGTTAAATTGGACCCTGTATGATCTATAATTATGGCATATTATAAGTAGGTGGATGGGTATATTGGAATACATATGTGGCAATGAAATCCTTGGTATTATTCCTGGATATATGTTTGAGTGAGTCTGGCAAATGTTGTATTGCTAAGGAAATAATTTGTATCTTTCTTCTTCAACATCTACATAATATAACAACTGTATGTACTTACTGGCATAATCATTGAATATAAATGTTGAGAATCAAAGGTTAGACTTGATAAATGTTTTCATTTAAAAATGAGACTGCATTTTGGTAGGAATATTAATCACTGAAATCAGATAAATTAATATTAATACTGAGTAATTATAATACAGAACTTAGAATTTAAAATGCAGTAAAAAACTACTTTTTTAGAAATGTTCCTTTATACCTACACTCAATTCCTGTAATTAAGTCTAAGCATTTTCTCTCATTCACTTATGTTTGGACAAAATTTGTGTGTGTGTGTGTGTGTGCGTGTAAAAGTACTTTTATTGCAGTAATTTTGTACTTTTGTGTGTTACCGAAAGGCTTCCCTATCATGAGGTTCGTGGAACTCAGATTTGGAAGTGCACAAAAGAACTGTATTTGTTGCCAATTCGAGAATTTGTTTTCAAAACAAGGATAACATTTCATTTTTCTTTCTCCCCAGCTCTGCAGTAGTGTAAGTGTTAAAGCCTGAGAGGTTTAGAAAGCTGCAGCGAATGTGTTAAGACTGTTAATGAAGCTTCTGAATGTAAGGACAAAATTAGCTCTCACACCCACACTGCGCAAAGTACAGCAACTGTCTGATAGAATTGCATCATGACTTTTACCTGGGGACACGGGTATTATATTCAGCTGAATTGATGAAATTGGGAAGACAGATGTGCCCAAAGGACATTTTAAGAAGCTTGTACCTACATAAATTGCTTGTGAAAAATCTCTAAAATTTGAATAAGAAACCAATGTAAAATGCTTTCTGCCTGTAAACTTCAGGTCATATGATATATATTATGTAGCATGTTCTTTAAGGAAGAGAGAACATTTGACTTTCTCTTGGTATCAAATAGTCTATATAATGTCAAGCCCAATCGATGTCTGCTTTTCCTTTTTTAAGATAAGTACTCCGGATGAGAGAGTTTAATGAGGAATGCTAATTCCTGTATGTTGTTTGATTATAAACAGTAAATTCAGGCTTTTATTGGAATGTGACTGGCATATAAAATGATTTATAGCGTTAAATAATCTGGATAATTAAGCATTTAGCAAACAGGATAACAAAGTAAAAACAGGAATGCCAACAAACACTCCCAAACAAATTACCCAAAACTTTAATCTAGGTCCTTGAACATTGACATTTGAGGAATCGGTTCCAGCACACTCCACATAAAAGTCTTGGAGATACAGACTTTTAAAAATGGGACTATTTTATTTCATTTTAAAGACACATATATTGAGAAGTGTTTTTATCTGTACCTTCATAGTATAAGCTCTTGAGCACTTTTGGTTTAGGAAGGTGGTAGATATTTAGATTTGTTTTAAGGCTGCTCTAAGACACACAGAAAATAGATGTTCCAACCAGAGATTTGTGATCGTTGGCAGTTAAATGAGCAGGTGGAAGGAGTGGCTGTACTATTCTTACCTTACACCTTCATACAGTCATGGAATACTAGATGCTCTTATAATTGTTCTCGGAAATTTCAAACAGCAAATCATAATTACACAGAAAATCCTTTTAGTCTCTTAGAAAATTCAGGCACTAGGATTATGCCTATGTAACTGTGTAAAATAGTAAGTCATTTAAAAATGTTAATTCAATGACCTTTAAGATCCAAAAAAATCATCTGGTACTGACAGCACTGACTCCACTTCTAACATATGGTTATTGACATTAGCAAAAAAAGATGAGATTGCCTTTGAAATTCATAAAACTAATAGTCCTGTCCACCAGAGGGCATAAATTTTCCATAGGAAAAGGACAGAACATGACGGTGGAAAAATCAATGATTTTAGTAACTGAACTTTTTTTTGACTGGCTGTAACCTTAACTTTGTTTTTTAATACATCATAATTTAGAATTGATTTGCATAGAGATAACAATAACTTAATTTCATTATGCCCCCAACTCTAATTTCCTGCATAATTTATTGCCTCTTCCACTCCTTTGGCAGTTCACATATATAACTCTTTATTATCAGGCACCTTCTTTTTATATGCTCTTTCTTCCTAATTACACTGTCCTTGAAGGATGTAGTCTTTTACTTATGATTATCCATTTCCATAGTAAAATATAATACATTGTCCAAGGTAGGCGATAAATAATTACTTGTCAATGAAGATAATAACGGTTTTGAAGTAATAACAATTATTATAGCTATTGAAAAGTAATGTTACCATAGCAATTGACAGTTTACAAAACATTTTTATATCTATTATTTATTTCAGTCTCCAAATAATCATGTTCTCTACTTTCACTTTAGGTCTTAAACGATTTTTTTTTTTTTTCTCTAGGTTTGTGGTAGTAAATACTGATGCAAAATGAATTTTAAAAAGTGACTTTTCTAATAGAGAAAATTTTTCTCTTAGTCCTGAAAGCAAGACATTTTATGAAATTTCTTTCTAAATAAGCCATCATGAGATTATTTACTTTCCTTTTTACCTCAGTAGCTTAGCTATATTTGAAATTCAAACTTTAAAATAATTTCTTCAGTTAAGAAATGGGAAAAGAATCTACATTGTTCTTCTCTTTCTGTTTGTACAGAGAAATTAATCTTGATATGTGTGAATCACCTAACTGGAGATCCTGTAATACATTTTCATATATACAGACAGCCATTAATAGAAAATTAATAGAAGCAATTTCTTGCCAAATTTCAGAGTTAGTAAATAGAGCTTGAGAAAGTAACTAATCCTGAAGGATTACACAACTAAATTATAATAGAAATAGTAAATTGGTAGCCAATTCAGTGATTAAAACCACCAGCTACCAACAATAATGTTTATTAGCTCTACACTTTATTAAATCTAATTGCAAAATAGACTGGCATTAAAAATAGCAGCCTTTCCAAAATCAGAATATGAACAATGTAGGTAACAATTTCATCACCATAATGCAAGATGAGAATGTTAATTTCTAATTTTTTAAAAAATTTTCTATGTCTTTTTTCAGGGAATTCACAATTCCCCATGTGAATTTTTAACTTTTTCCATTAAAGCAATTCAATTACTTAAATTCATCACTAGAACACATTTCAGGTAAACAAATCTAAGAAACATAAAAACGTACATAACTTGCCTCTCTGTTTCTTTGAAATGGAGTTACTGCATTAAGAAAATAAACTTATCTAACAGGATCCAGCAATGAATGTCCCTCAACACCACAGAATACTCTTGCAGTAATGACCAACCCATTACAAAGAATCTCGTACCAAAGATCTTCAGAAATGTAGGCCAAAATCTCATAAATTTTTGCTGCAATGAGAACCCCAGATTTCTTCCTATCATAATTTCTGAGGTGAATGTATTTCACCTCATATTTGATAATTTGATGAATCATCAAAGATATTAGCTCAAGATATTTTTTCTGTCCGCAGATGCATCCAAGATTGTTCTGATGACAGATTTCCACAGCAATTCATCCAATACATAAATTGAACTCTTAAATTTCAGCAAAAAAAAAAAAATCAATTTAGTTAATCTTTATCTGTACTGAGTTTAATCTCCTTCTAAACATACTTTAAGTGCAAGCCTATTGTTAAAGAATTGATTTGTGACTAGTATGCATAAAGATGATTTCTCTATTGGTCACTAATCAAAAAAACAGATTATTAATCATGTCAGTTTCTAGAAGGAAATTATATTCTATATAGGTCTCTTTTCTTTGAGCAAATAAATATTGAACAAACTTAAATGACAGGGTAACATTTTCACATTAAAATGAATTTTCCTAGAAAATTACAAATGTTCTCCCTGAACTAATTCTGAAATATTTTGACATGGAATAGTTTTCATCAAACCTTAAGTTGCGATTAAGCTCACACAAACCAGTAATTTTGTGTTTTTTCCTCGACAAAATGTATTAGTATGCAGCATTGTACACACACTGTTGTGTAGGCTTTTCCAACCAAATGGGACTGAATCTGTGCCCTTTTCTGTGGGTTAAACTTTGGGCCAAAGAAATTGAATATGTCCAAAAGAAGCACCTTGGTCTAATTCCACAAAGACACTGTATGGACCAGAAACTACTGCTTTTATGCATCTTTAGATATACAAGATGCTCATATTTTCTTTATTTTAATTACAATATATATGCAATAAATTGGCCAAACCTTAAATGTACAGCTTAATTCCTTTAAAAATAAATATAACTATATATATGTGCAGGTCAAATGTATATATAAATATATATACGCTTTAATACCATTAAGCCCTTTTTCAGTCAGTATCCCCTCTCCCAGATGTTACTGATTTTCCACCTTTTATGCCCAAAGAAACTTTAGCCTGTTCTTGAACTTCATATAAATAGAAGTTTTTTAAATTCTCACAATTTTAGGGGAAATTTTCATTCATATGTCAATTTGACAATTATGTGACAAAAATACTCCAAATTTATAAACTTATGTATATGTACATATGTGTGTATATATATATATATTATCAAACCAGTGTTATTTGCCTATTATCTAAAAGTTTCAAGATTTTGTGTTATTCTTGATCATTTGTTCTTAAACTCAGAAAACATAGAAATTCAGAAATTTTTATAAACTTTTTCTCAATAAATGTCAAAAAGCTGTTATACTTGGCACAAGTTTAAGAGTGAGTTTTTTTATACAATCACCACTGAAATTCTTCAGTCCTTGATTCCTAGACCAATGGCTTATCTACTAGAGTATACTTTCTTATTTAGCAGCTCTTGTTTTAAACATTTTAGTTTAATCTACGAAAGTTCATTATTTGAAGGATAAACAAAAAAAAATCAATTTGTACTATAATTAAATTTTTAAAATGCTGCAATTTATTTTATTGTTTGGAATGTCAAAATCTCGAACATGCTTCTTTGTTCTTTTTTAAAATAGTGTTTTGTGATGTGAGAAAAACAATCCCCAGCTTACAAGGTCACATGATTTCCTTATTATTCAGTTATCTCATAAGACGAATAGGTCAATTTTAATGTTATTTATTAATTTTATGCACAAATATTTACAACTCAGTAAAATGAAATGTTCAAGGAAAAACTACTTAGGATTATTTAGCTCAAAGGAGCTTATTTGTTAAAATTTTAAGATACAAATATATTGAAATGTTTCATTGAGGACTAGATTTTGATTTGATTAATTTAGGGCTTTAAAATGTTGATATTAAAAATAGCTACACATTTTTTCCAAATGTGCATCTCTAGAAAAATTAGCAAAAAAAAATTCCCTGCAATTGCAAAAAAAATTTTGAATGTGTGGAGTTTGCTCAACTTTACCTTATAAAAACATGGTAACATTTATAAATTTCTTATTATCATACATCTTGAAGGTATCAGATACTGTTCAATCAAGACTCGATAGCCACTTTTGTTTTATTGCCTTTAGTGCCTCTTAATTACTTTAAATTGCATAAGCATTTGGGGGAAGGCTTTCTCTTGCCAGACAATTTGCATTATATTTTTGTTTGTTTCATTTTATTCAATAGGGGTTAGGCTCTGGAACAATCCTATCATAATTTTCCAAGTGTATTTTCATAGATTTAAGTGTTTTCATCCATTTAAATATTTATATGTATCATATATACAATTTTTTTCAAGTTACAAAATTATAAGTCCTATTTTTGCACCTTCAGTGCACTGATATCTCTTTATCTCAGTTAAGTACTAAACAACAGGTATCAGCTTAAAATTTTGAAGGACCTCAGGGAGGGTTAAGGCTCAGCTATCTTACTATTAAGCTTAGCTACTCAGCGCATTCTCTCAATGATAAAACTGGTTTTCTATGGTATCTCTTGATTAGTTGTTAGAATCTACAGAGTTATTAACTCAGTATAGATATCAGTATGTTAATTATCTTTGAAAGCACGTATCCCAATACCACCTATAGAAATAGTAAATGTAGGAAAGGGCTTTTCAATGTATAAAACAGAGCCATGTCCTTAGCCAGTCTCCACCTACATGCACACCTTTTATAATGTGTTTCTTCGGTAATTTGATTCAATTCTTAGATTACTTGCACACATATCAATTTATCATACCAAATAAGACAGGCAACTACATCTCTGATGCTTTCTTTCTTGCTATGACACTTCAGGGGTATTCTCAATAGGCACAAGAATTTAGGAAAAAATTATGTTTGTAGTCAGTTAACAAACATTTATTGACAGTCAACAACAGATACTGATAAAGTCTCTGTGCTCAAAGGCCTCACTTCAGTTCTCAAAAATAAACTGGTCCCAAAAGGTGAAATTGGTTATTTTATATTATAAACAGGTTGTTGTAACATTTCCCTGATCAATATCTTTTGGGAAAAAGTCATATCTGCCATAATTTATTATAAAGGACTGTAGGGTTCATTTATACAGTCGTTAAATTTGGGTAGATCCAAGCTGAGTAGGGAAAATCATGGCTCTGTCTAAATATACTTCTTTTGAAGCATACTTCTATGAAAACATTAGATGAATCTTTAGCTGAACAAGACTACAAACTAACTTATTTTATACAGTAGCAAAGAGACAACTTTTCTACTTATAATTTAATATAAGATAAGCTAGTATAGAGCAGTGCCCCTGGGATCTGGAGGCAGGTTGTTTGGATTCAAATTTCAACTTTGTACTTTCTGTGTAAGCACGTGCAATTTTTTTAAACTCTGTAAGCTTCCATTTCTTCTTTTTTAAAAATGGACATGGTATGAAAGGAACCTACTTCATGAGATTGTTGGGATCCTCCATTAAGTCATGCAAATAAATTTGCACAACTTCTGGACCATAACAAGCACTTATTAAATGTTAGCTATTGTCATTTTCATTGTTATCGTTGCTGTTTTTGTTGTTATTATCATATGGGTTTCTCACAATGTACAACAGAGAAAAAAATTTTAATACCCACCAGAAGTCTCAATTTTCAATTGTCTGATAACCGAATCAATTAAAATTCCAGAGGAATCAGCAGCCTCTGGACATGTTAACCATTCATCCCTCTAGATTCTCTAGGCTTTATCCCTGTATCAAGTCGGATCATCACAATGGTACATACCAGGACTGTATTACCTTAGCACCCTTCATAAATGCCTTCACCGAGCTATGATTTGGCATCATGCCCTTGGCTTCTTATCAAAGGTCAGTGCAAGAAATGACCATACGAAGACTGCCTCTGCTCTTTTTATAAAACTGCTATTGAAGATACTGTCCATTTTCATGTTTAATGTCCCTTAGACAAAGACTCTTGCTATAAATTCTTCTTAGAGCTAAATTTAATGATTTTAGTGTATCTGTTCTTTTGTTTTAAAGTACTTCATCCTTTTGGGAAGCAGGAAGGGCTTTAATAATAAATAGAAGATTCTTTTCAACATGTGCAGCACTGGAAAATGTTTCCAGCTACTGCTCTATCTCCATCATCAGGGAAGAACAGAAACCAATACATTTCATTCACCATTTCCTGTTTAAAACTTAAAGTGTTATCCCAGTAGAGAATATTTACATGTAAAAAGATACTCTTTTCCCTCTCTCTGGCTGGTAAAATTTCAAGTCACGGATTCTTTGGAGGGCAGAGGGCTTTGCATCTTCTATGAACTCACATCATGTAAATCAGAGGTTATAAAGTGGCAGACCTTCGACTGCTGTTTGGTCTACACAGTGTTTTAGAAGACATGGTGAGGGGCAGGTTTTACACTTAGCCACAATGCAAGCATTTTGGCACCTATTGTCATACTCAAGATCTTCTGTCCATTAAATTTATCTCTATAATCAAGGTCATGTTCATAAATGGAACAATCTGACATAATAGTCAGATTGCATTACTTTAGAAAGAAGTATCCCTTGAACATTCACATAAAAGCTTGAAAAACTCGGAGTAAATACATTCTGGAATATTAAAGAGAGCATGGGAAAACACGTTAAGGCTTCAGTCCCTCTGTTCTTTCTGTTCACTTTCTAAACTACATTAGCTGGTTCTCTTCGCTTTAGTGTCACCATGAGCCCTGATGATCACCCTGTCAAAGCATGGAGGGATGCACATGAGTATTGGTACCACCAATTCTTCCTCAGAGCCTGTTCTCTGCACTATAGAATGGAGGGAACAAGAGAACCAAGTTTTCTCTATTAGTTTATTAAAAAAATATGTTCAGTATTGTAGAGTTTGAAATATTATTACCATAATGAAGAGTATAGTGAGTCTATGGGAAAAGTGAATGCTTTTAAGCTACGCTGGAGGCCAGTAACATGAGAAAATGATTATTCCACAGGTAGGAAAACACTACCAGGCATCAGCCAGAACTGTCAGCAGGCAAGAACGTCCTTTAAAAAAATAGCTTTTTCAGTATCAGTTGGCCCTCATTTTCTTCCTTCTCAAATTTCTGTAATAATTAACAAGCATGTGCATGAATTACTTATACAAGATATCTACTGAAATATTTATCAATATATACTTAGGATTAAAAAACATTAATAATAGGACTCTCAGCCATCAGTAAATCTCAAAATCTGAAAGTTAGCTAGATCTTAATTTAAAATATCCTCTTTTGTTTTTTAACATGATTCACTTAAAAACTGAAATAACCGGCACGGATATTTTTGTTTGGATGCCTTGGTCTTAAAATCTTTTTTGTTTCAAAGTTGGGACTTACAATCAGATTTGGTCTTCTGCCTCCTAAAATAAAAACATTATGCTAAGTTCTGGATCATCACAAATCTCACAACAAAACAAAATGGAAGATGCATAATATTCTATGGATTCGTCTAAATTTCAAAGTCTAAATGGTTTTCATAGATCTGATATCATAATAAATCCTTCATCAGGAAATACATGTGGATTTAAAAGAACAATAAAAGTTTCATAAATGTGACTGTGCATTTGTGGTATAGAATATTAGGCAAGAGTCTGTACTCCATCAGTGTAGGTACCATGACATTTTTTGTTGTTGTTCACTAGAGGACACTAAGAATACTCTGTGTCCTGTTGTGTGAATTCTTATTCCAGAGACCTCTCTTTATTTACCCACTGAGATATTCTTTTACTCATTCATAGGTTGATTAGAGAGAACATTCTGCCACACCTTCAGCTTTGAAAATTTACAATTGACCTAGTGCCTTTGAATCATCTCTTTATTGTTAAAATACCAATAGCTATTGAAAAGGATTATTTTTCTTTCAAAATATAAATGGCTTATGACTTGATTATGATAATAATTTTAAAAGATTAATAAATGACTTTAAAGTTAATTAAATATAATTGTTGATATTCAAATTTAAACTAATAATTACTTGTCCTATGTGGTAGAGATAGGTTGACAATGTTGTATAAATGCATGGTCCTACCCACAAGAGAAGCATAAATAGGCTAGACAAATTGAAGAGACTACTTTTTTTAATTCTACGTTTTTCATTGCTTAATTCTGTATAATGGGTGTATGTGAACGTGATGAGATACGATTTAATTTCATCATCCTACTTGCTGTGAATTATCTATAGAAATGCATTTCTGAGAATACGATTCCTTACTTGAAATGTTCACACATTTATTAGGTGAACATTAATAGTGAAAGATACGTGAATTTTTTTCCAAGTTTGCTTTGTTAATACTCTCTATAAAAATCTAGCAGGAGGCTTGAACTAACGTAATTACCAAAAATTAAAATAAATAAAGCTTTCTGACAGCAACTTTAAACATCAATGGGGAATAAATCAATTTATAGCAACCGTTATTTCAAAAGAAATAAAATGAATTATGAGAGTGCATACTGGCTCTAAAACCTCAGGACATTATTAATAAATATTGTTTCTTTCCTAAGGTTTATGGGGCTATGTGGCTAAAGTATAAAATATTATGTATTAAGAATTAATTTAGTTTTCAACCAGGATTCCTACAGGAGGAAGACTTATGAAATCACTCCAGCTGTGATTTCCCCCTTATGACATTTGATCCCAGAGGCACATTTTAACTAAATTTGACAGCAGGAAAGAAAGTCCAAAGCTAAAGAGACCATACAAGTTTTTGAAACAGGTAGACAGCTAACGGCCCGAACAGTTCACATTAATAATCAAATGCTGGTTACCCTGTGGATTGCTACCGTGTGCTAATGAGGAGAGCCTTGCTTTCTCTCGAGGCAAGCGACTCTCCGTGAAGCTTCTAATACTTCTACCAGCTGATGGATATGTACTGAGAGTCAGCGCAATGGTTACTACCTGCCATTAGCAACTGGTGCACATAGAAGTCATAGGAAACTTGATTGATTGGGCCAAGAATTGACCCTTATTTATTTTATCCCTCTAAACTACTTTGCTGAGACTTTTTAAAGCAAAGTTTAAAATATTTAAAATGTTGAAATGCTTCTTCTACTAGCCATAGTAAATATTTCCAAACTTATTACCTACTCCTCGCTCAGGGTTATTTTTGTTGTTGTTTTCTCCTCTTAAAAGGAGGAGCATAAAGCATTTTGTATGGATACCAAATCTTTAGTTCACTTCTTTTGGCCAAATGTGCCTTTTTGGTGAGAACAAACATTACTTTCCTGTTATCTTGAGTGTAAGAGATGGCGTCTCTTGCCAAGGCATGCAGTGGCAGCCACTAACCAGGCTGATGAATTATTACACAGCCGTAGTCAGTGTTTAATCAAAATCGGCTTTCATATCTCCACGGCTGAACTCACATAAGCCCTTATATTCTGTACACGAACAACATGAAAACTGATGGGAATTAATTCTTCATGAGTTATAGAATGATATAATATAATGCTTTGCTATTATCTTTGGTTATATTACTCTCTGTCTTATTTAAGACAATTGGGTATAAAATGCAACAAGTATAGGAAATAAATTGGCTATAATTTGAATTTAGCCTTGTGTTTCTCCTTAATTCAATAGTTACCTTGCTTTTTACCATTGACAAAAATGGTACCTTATTATTGCTAGTTGTTCTGTATGTACTTTTATTAATGGACTTGTAGACCAATGTTGCTTTATGTAATTTTTTCTTACAGAAGAGCTACACTGTTGCAATTTTCTACTTATTTTTAACAAGTTGAACAAAATAAATTTTCATATTAACAGCTGATTTTTTCAAGTCTAAACCATGCCATTTATTAGCTACATAAAAACAAAACAAAACACAACAAAAACCTTAGTAATCTTAACTGTACCATAAGAAGAATGACACCTGACCCACTCGATATCTCTGGTGTTGTAAAGACAAGATCAAATAAGGTAATATGTGTCATTTCCTGATAAATGCTTAAGTTCTTTTTGGATGTAAGTTATACTTATACTTATTATAGTAATTGTATTCTTTTAATGATATATCTTAATAAATAAAACTTTTATTTTTTAGTAAACTTTTGTCTTTGTTCTTTACTAGTAAAAACCATGTTTCAAATAGAAAAAGTCTAATTTGAACTCAGGTGAAGCCTATTGGGTTTAAGGATAGAATTGTATAGGCAAATACCCATGAGAGCCAAGCAAAAAAAAAAAAAGTAGGTAAATGGTGGTTGCGTTTATTTTTCCAGTGATGATATTATAAGAACATACGTAAAAGAAAAGCTTTACTTTTCTCATAATGCCACTGTCTTTGTTTCTTAGGGCTGCCTTAACAAAAGTACCGTAATCTGGGTAGTTTAAAACGACAGAAATTTATTCTCCCATTGTTCTGGAGGCTAGAAGTCCAAAATCAAGGTTATTGGCCAGGCCATGTTCACTGCTGGCAAGTGCAAGAATTCCTTGGCTTGTACATGCATCATTTCAATCTCTGCCTCCCTCATCACCTGGCTATCTTCTTCCTGTGTGTCTGCTTTATGTGGTCTTCTCCTCTCTTTATTTATTTCTTAATTTATTTTTTGAGACAGGTATTGCTACCTTGGCCAGGCTGGAGTGTAGCGGCTTTTCACAGGCATGATCATAGCATACTATATCCTTGATCTCGTAGGCTCAAGCAATCCTCCTACCTCAGCCTTCCTAAGTGTTTTCCTCTCTCATAAGGACACCAATCATAATAGTTTAAGAGTCCACCCAACTCCAGCATGACCTCATCTTAACTAATTATATCGATCATGACGCTATTCCAATCAGATTATATTCATAGATATTAGGGGTGAAAATTTCAGTATATCTTTTGGTGGATACAATTCAACTCAGAACACCCACAATAAGAATAAGAAAATTTGAGAAATTTGAAAATTTGAAAAAGTAAAAATGAATAGCAAAGCACATGACTAGAGTATAACAAAAACAGGGAATAATGAGGATGTAGCAAATTATTGAGGCCATGCCTGACTTTTTAGATAGTTTTCAAGACAGCTTTTACTCAACTATAAATAATTTTTGCCACGATGAAATAAAGTTATAATATTAACTCTTTTAATTTTCGAATATTAGCAATTAATATAATTTTTAAAAATGCCAAGTAAAAAAACCTGTTAGTTCTGTGAATAGACTTGTTAACCATGACACAGCATTCAGTTCATCTATTTTACTTAGGATTGGACTTTCTTTCTTTAGCAAAGTTATAATTTTGGAAATATATTAACAATCTAAAATATGTTTCTTCTTAAATAACTAAATTTCGACACACTCAGTAATTCATTACTTAATGAAAATAATTGTGTGTGTATAGATATATATAGATATAGATACATAAAATTAAGGACGTGTCAGGAAGAAAGATATTTAAAAGAGAAAATGAGCCTCTGGGCACAGTGGCTCATGCCTATAATTGTAGTACTTTGGGAGGCCAAGGCAGGAGGACTGCTTGAGCCCAGGAGTTTGAGGATGCAGGGAGCTATGATCATTCCACTGCCCTCCATCCTGGGTGACAGAGTGAGACTCTCTCTTAAAAAGAAAGTTAAAAAAAGAGAGAGACAGAAAAATACTCATATGTCGCCTTCTAATTGTAATCATAAATAAATAGCACATGATATGAAGAAAAAAGTGTGCCAACAGTAGTCCGTACTAGCTTTGGTAAGACTCCAATTTAAATGAATTAATTTAAAATAAAACAAAGAGTAAAATAATATGAATCCTTTATGTTCCTCTGTATTACTAATCTCTTTGGACATCAGTTTCCCCATATGTAAGTTTCCTTCAAGTATTTCATGTCTATGCTTTGAAAAATACTGCCAAATTTCTTCCTTTACTCGTTTAAGTATACAACATTTTTAAAAATACATTTACTTTACAGTAATTTTACTGTAATATGTTATTCTTAGAATATATATGTTGAGTTGTGATTAAATTGTGAAGCATAATCACAGGTTAGCTGCAGAGATATTCTAATCCTCTGTTTAGTATGCTGCTGAAATGAGAGACCGGCTGAGCACTGTCTGTCAGTAACAAAGATTTCATTGTTTTATTTTCACTGTGGTTTCCTCCAGCTTTAGTAAGCACATTGGAATCTACATTTTGGATGCTTTTGGGAAACATTTGTGTAATAGGTTTTTGCCTTCTGTTGTCAAATAGATTCACAAAATATGTTATAATGATGGTTTATAAAGCTTCTTGGCCTTTATTTATAATGTATTACCATTTCCTTGTTATTTAATTCATTTAATTTTAAATGCATGTGCCAAAAATGTTAAGTTTCAGATCCATGTATTTAAATATGGAAGGGAGGGATAGTTCTGGTAAAACAGTCAACTGAGTTGTTATATACTAGCTCTCAATCCACTTATGTAGAAATGTGACAAAAAATATAGCAACCATAACAAAAGCAAGTTAATATAGTTAATCTCAAAAGAAAGTGAGACAAATATCCAAGTGACAAAACAGCCCAAGAATGCAAAGCCAAGGTCTTAAGGGCACAATACATTGGTCCAAGTGTACAGATGTGTATTCCATTACAATAGGGCGGCTAGAGACTGGGCTGGGGTTTTGATGCCGATATAGAAGTAGGTGGTAGAGCATCGAGTTGGTGTGAAATAGGTGGATGAAACTGAGATTTCTGTGTAAACCTGGGACCCTGTGAGAATCCCCACACCATGAAGATGTGATAAGAAATATACTGTTGTCATAATAAAACTTATCTGCCTTCCTGGATTTTTTAATGTGAGGGATATTTTTGGGGGGGAGGAATTGGTGGAAAAAGATATCTCCTTGATAAAACTACATCAAACATGGGTGTCGTTTTTGGAACTTTTGTAATGAGCTAGGTACAGAAAACACAAACTATCAATATAACACCTCAACTTGAACTTGTGAACTACCTAGGGACCTGGCACATATATTTTGTAAACAAATTCTATGACCCTATTTGAGTGCAATTCCTATGTGGAAAAAAAAATAAACATAGACTTATAATAAAAGTGTATAGACTATATGAGGGGAAGTAGCTGTCTTCGTCTGTTGTGTGCTGCTACAAGAAAGTACCTAAGACTGAGTAATTTATAAAGAACAGAAATTTATTTTCTCATAGTTCTCATATTTCTCATAGCTGGGAAGTCCAAGATCAAGGTGCTGACCTCTGGTATCTGGTGAGGGCCCAGTCCCTGCTTCCAAAATGACACCTTGAATGCTTCATCCTCCAGAGGAAAGGAACACTGTTTCTCACATGGCAGAAGAGCAGAAGAGAGCAAATCCGCATCCCTAAACCCTTATTACAGTGGCATTAATCCATTCATGAGGGCAGAGCCCTTATGACCTAAACACTGTACATTAGTTCCACCTCCCAACACGGCTGCCTTAAGAGTCAAGTTTCCATCACATGAATTGTGGGGGACATATTCATGCTATACCAGTAGCCCAACAAAACATATCAAATATATTGGCATCGCATGAGTATTTGATAGCAGAACAACGTGAAAGAAACTATAGTATAAGAATGTTTAACATTTAAACAGATGAAGGAAAGAAATACCCATATTGAAAGGAGACATAAAAGTAAAAAAAAAAAAGAAAAGCCAGATTTGAAATATCTTCTACATTTAAATATACAGATATCAATGCTAAATTTTAAACTGTGATTTAAGTGGTAGTTTGCAGAACAAGTGCAAATTAATAAACTAAAAGATAGTAGAAATTATACAAGGTGCAGCATTGAAAAATGAAGAGAGCTGAAATAAAATGGAGAGAAATATAACAGTGAGAAAAAGTCATATACATGGTAGAATGAAGCAATATGTCCTAGATCTAGTGGGAGATCTTGAAAAAGAGGAGAGAAAATGAGAAGCAAAATTTCAAGATAACGGCAGATGCATTTACAGAATTGAGAAAAGAGAAGAGATATGAATCCTAAGTTTGAAGAAGCACACTTAGTCCTAAACAGAATAAATAAAAGCACATTCTGAACCTAGAGTCATCTTAGTAAAATTGCAGAAAACTGATGACAGAAAAAAATAAAAGAACCAGAGATAAAATGTAGATTACCTACAAGAAACAAGATCTAAGCTAATAGATTCCCTATTATTAAAAATAAAATACAAAAAAAAATACTGTCTTCAGAATCTTCAATGATTCACTTCACATATGAATGTTTTTTAAAAGTTAAAGTTGAAATAAAGAAAATATCTTTATTTCATTGGAATTTTAAAACTGTGACTTAGAACGTTCATAAAATGCTGTGAAATAAAATAATGGCATGGTATTGAGTTGGATCAATCATTATAGAATGACTCAGAGTGCGAATTTAACAAATAAAGGCATCATCTGTAAGTTTCCATTAAAATATCCAACATTAGGCTCCTTTTCTAATAATGTGAAATAATTTCATGTTCTGTTTCATTCAGCAAAATGAATAATAGAATTTACTTATTAATGTGACAACTTCAGGGCTCTTAACATTAGATTTCATGATTAAATTGTAATAGTGTGTTTTATGAGACAAATAACTTTACAGGAGAAACTTAATATGTTTTGTTTTGAGTTTTAGCAGTTTTAAAATTAAAGGCAAATGAAAAGATTTTTAAAAAACTAAACTAGCAAGATGATATAAGGCCAGATTTTACATTAATATTAGAAGTTCTGATAATAAATCAATAATTACAGCTATCATTTATAATGTTTAGCATATAAAATTTTAAGCTCTTTCACTCATTTTATCATTTATTCTTCATCAGTTCCCTAAATAAGGTATTATTAAAGATCCCCCTTTTACAGATAGAAACCAGAGGTAAAAATTAATCAGTATAAAATTCTGTCATGTTTACACACTAAAATAATTACTCTAGACCAGGGGTGGGGAAACTATTCATGTTGGAAGGCCACATTAATTTAGCTGTAATCAAATAAGGCCACATTCAAGAAACTTTAATTAGATATACTTAAAAATGTATATTATTTTGTAAAAATCTAACTACTATGTGCTTAATAATTTCAAAAAGTAAAAATTATTTGTTAATTTTAAAGTTAGCTAACATTTTAATGACTTTGCTCTGTCTGCTTTTTGTTGGGAAGCATTCAAATATTTGGTTGCAGCATGGAGGTCCGCAGTTTCAGTTGATCCTCTAGATGGGTATCAGTCATTTGTGACCCAAGGACATCTTGATTTGGGTTTGGTAGGAAGACGTAGATTCACAGCAATAAGTGGTTGAAAAGCAAGAAAGCATTTTGAGGGCATGTTTCCCAAGGTGTGGGTATTCTACTGCATTTTTCCATACTTCAATTGGATCTTTCTTAGCATCAAACAATGACTTTTAAATGTCATCTACTGAGAGCTCAATCAATTCCATCCGTAGTTCTTTAGGTGCCTTGGTGATATCAACTAGGTGAGGCTGAAATGCTAATTTGAGTGTGATGTCATGAATCTAAAAGTCAGTGAAACTTTCATTCTATTTTCCAATTAATAGGTCTATATTAGCAATGTATTGTTCAAATGATTCACATATAACATCCTGCTCATCAATGACCTTTGCTAACTGGGGAAAATATTCATCTGAAATTTCCTTTTGAAGAAGTGTTTTTCAAAAAGATAGCTTTTTGAAAATGCTTGAATTCTTTGCCACATATCATATATAGACTTAGTTTTGCCTTGCAAAGAAATATTCTAGTGGCTTTGATTTGACATGATATCACACAGAAATGCTGCATTTCTTTAGAAATGTTCTTTTAATAATTCACATTGCTGATTCTGTTCTTCATAAAGTTTAACTTTCTATTTTCTCAGAGATAAAATTTTGGACAACACCTGTCCCTGGGACAGCCAACACACTTTAGAATGATACGGCAAATATACACTGAATACCTCATTGTACAACTTCAGCACATTACGAAACTGACAATGCAATGTTGCATTTGCAGGAATATATTTAACAATACTTATAACTTGTTACAAAGTGTTACTTAGTAGCTTTAGCACAGAAATTTCACTGATGATACAATGAAAAGAACTGAGAGCATCTGGATCTGTTAATACTTTTTTTATCTGTGCATATACCCTTCATGTTTTCCTGTCATGGAAGGTACACCATCTGTACATACACTCACTAAATTTACTAAATCTAGTCCAACTTCACGATATTTATCTTGAAAGTTGTTGAAGATATCTACCCTCCATGTTTTAAAGAGTGCCCTAAGAGAGTAACTCTTCGTAGCATAGAAAATCTTCTGTTATGACACAAATGAAATATAAAACCTGTGCTGAGTCAGTAGTATCAGCTGATTCATCCAAAGTGATTGGATAATATATATTTTTCTTTTGAAGTTTTGCATGAAGTTTTCTGGTAAGTTGAAGGCTAATTTGTGCTACCAGTCAGTTATGGTTCTCCTTGAAAGAGGCAGTTGTTTGTACTTTGAAACGTTATTGGGGTCTAAGCATCATACAATTTATATTCAACAATATATTTTTTCATAATTTCTACATCACAGAATGGTTTTCCTTTTTCCCCGAGTACATAATCTACTTTATAAGTTGCTTCAGTGGCATTATTTTAAGGTCTTATTGCTGCTTGAAATAATTGTCTTTGCTTTTGCTTTTCATTTTTTAATTACTGAAATACAACCTTTTATGCCTCTCCCTCTAATTTAAAATATTTTTGGTCCCTGTGGGTGTTATAATGCTGATAAGCATTGAATTTCTTTAATGTTGATATTGCAGCATCACAGAGCAAGCATATTGGCAGTATACCTCAGTGGTAGAGCATTTGACTGCACAAAGCAAGCAAATCATTTTATCTTTAGCAGGAACAAAATAATATGGCAATTCTCAGTCCTTATTAAAAAAAATCTGTTTTCTTCCTTCAGCCTTCCCTTGGTCTTCTTTGATATGATTGGCTGTTAAGCAGACAGAATTAAAAAATACTTTCTAGCTGTGCAACTATTCACAAATTCCACTTCAAACAGAAACACATTGCATCATTGTCAAAAGCCAATAATAGATTGGCATACTCAACCCCCATAAACTCGCCAGCCAGCCTCATCTGGTAGTGGCACCAGTCAGGTGGGGGAAGTTAGAACTAAATCATGAATGTAGCAGCTATCAATTTAGCCCTTATGGCTTACTGACGTTCTAATTGTGCTGGTCAATCTGGGTGATTATTTCATTGAAACTTATTTTATTCCTTGCTATTTTAAATATGTTCATTTTAAAAATAAAATAAAAATATAAAAGATTAACAAAACATATTAATAAAAATAAAAAATTTATTTTATAAAATTTGTATTTAGTCAAAAGGCTACATTTAAGGAACTAGAAGGCCACAGGTTCCCCACAGCTGCTCTGGAGCAGTGATGCTCAATAAGGGCCAATCTGGCCCTGGAAGCTACATTTTACAGTGTCGGGAGAGAATTTTGATTGTCATAACTGGTAAGGAGGGGAGCCGCTGGCATCAAGTTGGTAGAGGTCAAGAATGCTGCTAAACATTCTACAGAGCATAGGAAGGTTCTCCACAGCAAGGAATTATCTGGTCCATAATGTCAATAGTGCCTATATTCAGAAACCTTGCTCTAGAATATTTAGAGCAAATACTGATCGAGTTCAATAAAAAAAATTTTGTTTTCTCCATTTAATAGATATGAAAACCTAACACATGAACTTCTCTTTTCTTCAGTGTTCTTTGTGGTTTGTAACTGACGAGCATCTCATAAGTACTGGGTAGTTTTCATGTAACACAAGCTACAGTATGAAAGTTTTCTCTCTGCCGGCATTCTCCATGGTATGATTTTTGTAGCTGCTGGCAGTTGTCCCCCTGGCATCAGTTTGGTTCAAGGAGGCAATCTTGACAAGGTAGCAGATTCACAACAGGCCAACAGACTTTCACTTTGCTCACTCCAGGTTCAGAATTCTATATGCACTTGTACTGAGACAAAAATAATAAACTGTATTGACACGTTTCCCTTTAAGTATTAATGTCATATCTTTTTCAATGTCAGCAATCCCTCGGTAACGTAGCTTGCTCTAGCGCTGGTAAAGCATTTTTTTTTGTTGTTTTCTGTAAACTTCCTTTTGGGGTCCGGCTCATTTATTTTTAATTCATAATACTTTTCAGGATTTCATCACATCGATTAATGTATTTCAGATACCAGTTATTGTGGTCCATATCTCTGAAAGGAAGTACATTGAAAATGAAAATAAAATTTCCTATAGTGGTGATTTATTCATGCTTGATTACTTTTTATTTCTACCAGCATCTGTTATACTATCATTCTATTTTGGAATTTCTTATATAAGTCGTAAGATGACAAAACATGACTTTCAAGAATTCTTTCAAGAATATTTAATTAGATCAAGAAAATTGAAAACAATATTGCTTAAAATGTATTTATAGTGTATATTTTAACAGGTGTTACAGAGAAGTTTTCTATTGGTTGAAATTTAGATAACTTGCTTTTTAAGAATTATATGTAGTATTATGTTCTCAAGTTCATTTTTCATGTTTGTCTCAAGAAAATCTTTTAAACAATATGATTTGACCCTATTAATATTTCATAAATTTGGCTTATGAATATTAAGAAATGTTTTCCTAATCCAAACTGTACTACATAGGAGTCTTTGATCGGTCAGTACATGAACAAGGAATGTTGTTTTCATAATTAAGGGGAAATGAAGCCTAAGGAGGTACATTATAGAATAATAAGCACTAAATAAAATCCAAAAGTCTTTAAGTTTAGATCTCATTGTATAAATACTATGCATTTTTAGACCAAATAATTTATATTCCTGTTATATTTTTACACTTATGTGTTCTATATAATACATTTATCTTATATCATATTTATTATTGAAAAACTAATATCAGTAAGGTCATTTTTACCCATGCATAATAATGCTGTTCACAGTATATCCAGTGAATGGAAATATGAAAAATTTTGTAATAGATTATTTCTACGGTATCAAGTGAGACTTTAAATATTGGCATGTGAAGGCACCTTATTTATCTAATGGTCAAAGCACATTTCACCCAACAGCCCCAATATAATATAAAATGTTCCATCAGGTTTATGTAATTTTGAAAATGATAAAAGAATATATTCAACATTATACAAAAAAAAAATCACTGTCTTATATATCGAGCCTTGCTTTCTTCTCATAGTTATCTATTTAAGATAGCAAGTCCTGTTTTTTCCTTCAAGATGTCATTTTAGTTGTTGTCATCTTGTAGTCATACCTTCATTTATGCATGCAAAACCCAAGGCATGGGTTTCAAGCTGTACACTTGAACACATGTCTCATGCCGAGGAATGCTATTTAATTCACAGGCTGTAATGCTCCTCATAAGAAGTCCACACCTTTGGTGAAAAGTGTTTCATTTTTACCTGTTGACAGCCTGATGACACAAAGTATTTGCTCATAATGCCACAGTTCATTGCCTGCGACTTGTCACCAGGCTCAGGAAATTGTTAGTAGAAATATCTATTCTAAAAGTATAAATAAATAAGTATGCAAAACCAATGAGGAAAATCGCATACTGGCTTCTGTCCTACTTACAACATTTTCGGTTTAAAAAAGTAGTACTTTCTTTATTCTCTTCCTCCGTAAAGAAATGTGTCTTCAGAAAATGCTCTTAAAAAGGGCTATCTCCATGCTAAACACTACACCCATTCTAAAAATGTAGACATCCAGGGCGAGTCCAAATCCATACAACCATTCAGAGAGAAGAAACTCTTGGGCGGCATGAGAAATTCAAACTTATTCAATGAGGATTAATCCTGAAAAAAAAAAAAAAAAAAAGAGATGAAACCAATTAAATAGTAGACACTTTGGGAATCCAATAAAAGTCAATATTGATTTCCACAACTGTAGTCATTATTCTTCCATTGTGGTGTCTTCACTCAGCCTGAGCTTCTCCAAGATTAGATAGGTCCTAACCATGCTAACATTTTGGACAATTTGGACAAAGCAATTTTTTTTTCCTTCAGTCTTTTTTGCTCTTTTCTAATTCCTTGGAGCTCCCATCTCCTTAGAAAATTGTTTATACTTGCTGTGTTCATTTCCTCATTTGTAACTCACTCTAAAACTGAATTCAATCTTTACCCTTACACAGTCCACTGAAAGTATCTCAACAAGGTCATCAGCCACTTCCTTATACCTAAATTCAAAGGGAATTTTTAAGCCATCACTTAAGCTAGACCTGTTTGATGACATTTAATTCTAAAACACATGTGCATTGTTTGTCTCTTTAACTTTTTTGTCCAGGCATTTTCTTAGTAACCCTCCTAATTGTCTGAACACTGTTTTTTGGTCTCATATGTGGGCTCTACTTTCCTTTGCTCTGTTAAATTGATGTTCCTCCAGATTGTGTCATAGCTGTCATCTTCTATCACTCAACAGTTCAGATCACTCATGACCCATGAATCATACTACCTACTTGACAATTCTGATTGCACATACCATGGGGACCTTAAAGACACGTCCAAAACTAAATGAGATCCTTCCATCTTCCTCCCATCTCTGTGTTATATAACCCCTCTCTGGATTCCATGCTCACTAAAAGAATATCCAATTACAAAATCATATCAATTCTACTTCTCATATGTTTCTATAATTATTTTCCTTTTATATTTCTAGAAAACATCTCTTATCACGGTGCTAAAAGAGCATCATAACTTGTTTTCCTTGCTCCAATACCCTCCCCCACCAGTTTGGTATCTCTCAAAAAGTCAGGGTGGCCTTTCTGAAGTACATCTGGTTGAGACAGCCTTCAGTTCTTCTTACAGAAGCCTATATATGGCAAAAGAAGGATAATGGTAGTTGAGAGAATGACATTGCTGAGAGCATCATATGAATTAAGCAAAATTCCTAGCATAGTGACCAGTGTGCAGAAGACAATAATACTGGCTGTGCTGCTGCTAATAATGACGATGTATCTGTATTTCTATCTTCCAGTGGCCTTAAGTACCCAAAGGACAGGACCTAGTATATTGTATATCTGCTGCATCTATCGCCATGCTGGCAGAGAAATTAGCACCCAAGAAGTATTTGCTCAATAAATGGATAATTAGAACAACAGATACTATCGGGTATCTATACTACAGGTATCTATAACTATCAATACTATCTAACTATCTAACTATCTATACTATAGGTACAAAATTTTACCATTTGCAAAGTGTTTTTACATTCATTCTCTCTTTTTGAGGAAGACATGCGTATTCCTCTTCCTAATGGCGTATGGGAACACTAAGGCTCAAAATGTTTAAATCATGTGTTCTAAGTAACAAAACTGAGTGTCAAAATCAAGTCTGTTGGATTCTAAGCCCTAAGCACTTACACTGCTTCCACATACCACCTTTCCTCTTCTCAGTAGATGTATCCACTAAATATAGTTTCAAAGAATTTTAACCAAGACTCTGTGTGCAGTCGGAGAAAAGCACACAAAATAAATCAAATCCTTTTGATCCACAACTCGCCAGATACAGTAGTGACTTAACAGTGAGCAAAACCATACTTTCTTTAAAAATATACATATGTATTCTATCACTAAAGCATAATAAGCTGTTTACATGATTTTTCCTAGGTTATTTTACCTGCAAGCTCAAAAATAGATCACTTGAACATATTTTAAATGAGCATGACTCTATGCTGAAAAAGGAATGGAAGCTCTGTGTACTCTCCGTGAACAAATTGTTTTATATTCCTCATGGTTGCATTCCAATTTACACTTGCAGATCTCTTCACTTAAAAACATTCTGTGGGCATCTTCTCCCTATTGCTACTGTCCCAGCTCATACAGAAATCGGAGCATCAAGCCTCGCCTTTGAAGTCAGCTGCAGTGTCACAGTCTCATTTCCCATTAATTAACTGTGTGCTCAGTTGATCTCAATGTGCTCTCTCCTGCCAGCTCTGCAAGGCCTTGCCCTCTGCAGCTGGCTCTGCACAGAACCAGAGTCTACATAAAATTAAAAATCAAAGCCAAGGAGCTTTTAACTTTGCCTGATTTTCTTACCTGGAAAAGAAGCTGGCAACACAGGCTGCTTTATGTTCAGTATGAAATGGTGGAAATAGTGTGAGCTACAAAGCAGGCAGGCATGGTTTTGAATCATGGTTACCTACTAGATTTTATGCTGAGGAAATCTTGTAACCTCTGAGAGCCTCAGGATCCTCTTCTGCAAGACAAAATGATGCCCCTTCCATAGAATTGTTTTTAGAATTAAATGCATTAATGAGCTTGATAGTATTAAAACATTAGTCCTGGCATGTAATACATATTCAACAGAGGTTAGTAATTTATTGCTTTGCATCTGCTGAGACAACTTTAGTACATTTTTATCTTCTTCCAACACTCCCATTTGTGGCTTTTGAATACCAATGAATTACTTTTCTAAACTATGAAGTTAATAGTGAATGACTACCTTGAGTAGGTTATCACTTAATTTTCTAGCAAAAGCCTTTCTTTTTAAAAGTTAATCACTGCTGTTCCTTTCAAATTTTTGCATTTAATAAATATTTGGTGCCTCTATGTTGCAGAGATTGTGTCAGGAAATGAGATTTAGATAAAAGACGGTTGTTTCCTTAAGGGACTTACATTTTCCTCTCAAAAGCAAATAAATGAATTATATTTTTAATCTATATTTAAAAGTGTGGGAAAATGATTTATGGAAACTTAGACTCCAAGTTTAAAATATAAGAAATGTTTATTATTGAATCAACTCAAGTTTAAGTAGGAATGATACAATTCTGTCTTCTATTAATCTACTCTACCTCCCTGACTCCCTCTTACCCTTTAAATAATGTGTGATTTAAAGCTAAAAGAACATGAAAAACATTTCTTAGAGATTGAAATGGTTTCAATAACCGAAGAAGCAGCCTTCAAGTGCTTTGTGAATATTTAAGTGATTCTATAGACTCCATTGTTTTCCTAGTGAAATATAATTATTCCAGGAACACAAAGACAAGAAAATGGAAATTCTACATCTATTTTTACTTAAGAATAGTTATATTGGTCAGAACACAGCAGGTATTCACAAAAATGTTGACTAACTGGAACAGTCTTTAATAGAAAGTGTAACCTTGGTATATTAATCTTTCTCATGGGGAATATGACAAAGTATATTTTCAAATAACCTGAGTTTATCCCCATCAAGCCAAGGGGACATTAAGTCTATAATAGGCATATATTTCCAAAATTCACAATTTATAATATCAATAATCAAAAATAAAAATAATTAAAATCAATTTTGGAATGATTCTTCACAAAGAATTTGGTAAATTTGACAATGGTGTCAAAATGTTGGCCTTATTCAGCTGTAAATGTCTAATGGAAAAGCTTAGTGCCCACCCACCCTTGTACCCTGACCCTAATCATGTCTTCCCTTGCCACAAAGAAGAGAGATCTATAATCTATTCTTTTTTTTTTTTGAGACAGAGTCTCACTCTCTTGCCTGGGGCAAGTGCCGTGGCATCAGCCTAGCTCACAGCAACCTCGAACTCCTGGGCTCGAGCAATCCTACTGTCTCAGCCTCCCGAGTAGCTGGGACTACAGGCATGTGCCACCATGCCCGGCTGATTTTTTCTATATATATATTTTTAGCTGTCCAATTAATTTTCTTTCTATTTTTGGTAGAGATGGGGTCTCGCTCTTGCTCAGGC
>RJWJ010000584.1:0-16159 GCA_004363605.1 Indri indri
AAGAAGAACTGGTGCCCATCCTGCACAAATTATTCCACAACATCGAGAAGGATGGACTCCTCCCCAACACGTTTTATGAAGCCAACATAACTCTGATACCAAAACCAGGAAAGGATGCATCAAAAAAGGAAAACTACAGACCAATTTCCCTTATGAATATAGATGCAAAAATTCTCAACAAGATTCTAGCTAACTGAATTCTTGTGATATCTTTATCTTGTTTTTGTAACAGGGTAATATTGGCCTCAAAGAATGAGTTAAGAAGTTTTTACTCTTCTTTCATATTTTTGAAAGGGTTTGAGAAGGATTGGTGTTCATTCTTTTTTAAACTTTTGGCAGAATTCATCAGTGAAGCCATCTGGCTCTGGGTTTTTCTTTGATGGAAGTTTTATTGATTACTAAATCAATCTCTATACTTGCTGTACATCTATTCAAATTTTCTATTTCTTCTGGAGTCGGTTGTGGTAATTTGTGTGTTTCTAGGAATTTATTCATTTCACATAAGTTATTTAATTTGATGTACAAAATTTTTCATAAATCCCCTTATAATCCTTTTTCTTTCTGTAAGGTCAGTGGTAATGTACCCTCTTTCATTCCTGATTTTAGTAATTTAAGTCTTCTCTCTTTTTTTCTTGTTCAGTCTTGCTAAAGGTTTATTAATATTGTTGCTATTTTCAAATAACCAAATTTTTATTTCATTGACTCCCTGTATTATTTTTCTATTCTCTACTTTGTTTATCACCATTATAATCTTTATTTTTTTCTTGCTTTGAGTTTAGTTTGTACTTCTTTCCTAGTGTCTTAAATTGAAAGGTTAAGATATTGATTTGAGATCTTTATTACTTTTTAATATAGGTTTTTTTTCCACTATGAATTTCTGAGCACTGTTTTCACTACATACAATAAATTTTTATATGTTGTAATTTTTGCTGTTGTTCAGTTTCTTGTTTTTTCTTTCAGCACTTTGAAAATGTCTTCCTACTGCCTTTTGGCCTCCGTAGTTTCTGGTGAGAAATCAGCTGTTAATCTTATGAGCAGCCCTGTACATAGGTTGTTTCTCTGTTGCTGCTTTCAAGATTTTTTCTCTATCTTTGACTTTCAACAGTTTGATTATAATGTGTCTCCATGTGGATCTCTTTGAGTTCATCCTACTTGGAGTTCACTAAGCTTCTTAGATGTAAAGGTTTATTTTATTTTTTAGAATCAAATTGGAAAAGTTTATGACCATCATTTATTCAATTTTTTTCTATTCCTTCCTCTCACTGCACTCCTCTAGAACTTAGGTTATGTATATGTTGGTGCTTGATAGTGTCTCATAGGTCTCTTAGGCTCTATTTATTTTTATTTTTCTTCCTCAGACTGAATAATCTCAACTGAACATTTTTCGAGCTCACTAATTTGTTTGGTTTCTATTGAATATGCTGTTGAAGCACTGTAGTGAATTTTTAATTTAAGTTCCAGAATAGTCTCTATTTAATGAGACATTGTTCCTCTGATTTCCTTTAGCTCAGTATTAAATTTTCCTCTAAACACTGTTTTCACTGCATCCAATAAATTTTTATAGGTTATATTTTTTCGTTTAGTTTTTTTTTTCTTTCAGCACTTTGAATATGTCTTTCCACTGCCTTTTGGCCTCCATAGTTTCTGGGAGAAATCAGCTGTTAATCTTATGAGTAACCCTTGTACATAGGTTGCTTCTCTGTTCCTGCTAAAGCATCCACCCATGGAAGCATTCGTCAAAAAACATTTATAGGCAAATGTTTGCAAAAGCTGACTGAGGCAATGGCAGTCTTCGAAGGAACCACCAAGTAAGTTAAATAACACAATTTGTGTGTGTGTGCGTGTGTGTGAATGAGGCCCATTCTTCTCCCACTGGTACTGGGAATATGGGCTATTATTTTCAAGGTTACTGCTGAGCTGACGGGCAGGGCTTGGATTAGGATAAATTGAAACATCACAAACCTCACTGTTCTTACATAATTTTTCTAGAATAAGTGCTCCTTATGTTACTGTGTCTTTGATTAATTTCCAGAATTCCAAAAAAGTTCTGGTGATTTTTGACAGTTTTGTTTTTCATTGCTTTCAGGGAGGGGCAAAACTTCAGAGTTCCTTACTCTGCCATTTTTGCTGATGTCTTATTTACTCTTGAATAACCATATCCACACTGGACATTCGAAGACATTCTCCAGTATTTCAAGCAATTACATATCCATTTTCTCATTTTATTCTTATAATAAACTTTGGAGCCGAGAAGTAAATATCCCTTTTATGGAAGAGGAATTTAAGATGTCCTGCAGGCAGTTACTCTATCTTCTGTGTGCCCCAGCTCCTCCGTCATCACATTAATTGTAATTAATCTATTTTTATAGCTAGACCATAAACTCCAAGACTGAATGGATAATGTTACTTGTGCCCTTCAATCCAAGCACTTAGCATAGCTCTTAGAACAAAGTTCATATTTTTGGAATTTAAAAAAATGAATAAAGAATTAAGCTTAACATTTAAGACCTCTTTTCTGATGAAATAATTTGTGGACCCCTACACTGTTAGACCTGGAAGTGTCCTCAAGGGCTGCATGGGAGGGGAATGGATGGCACAGGACTTAGCTTCCTACACCAATGCTTCAATAAAACCAGGTCCTCATTAGTGTCCCCTCCCCCAATGTTCACTTAGCAAATACTAATTGAGCTCCTGCAATGTGTCAGGCCTGGTAATAGGAGCTATAAACACAGAAATTAATGGAGTCTTTGCATGGAATTTACATTCATGAGACAGAGAATAAACAAATGACAAAGCATATCATTTCAAGTGGAAATAAATGCTAAGAAAAAAACAAAAATGAAGCAGAACAAGGTAGGAGGGCACCGGGAAAAAGCAAATTATTTTAGACAGGGTTACCAGAGATGTCCCTTCTGAGATGACATTTAATCAAAGATATGAATGAAGTGAAGGTCAGGCCATTTGAGGACAGAGGGGGAAATGATCCAAGCAGAGGGAGCAGCAAGTGCCAAGACTCTGAGTTGAGCATGATTCAGGAGGAAAGACAAGACCACAGTGGCAGGAGTGGATGAGCAAGGGCCCAGGGAGAGAGAGGTGGGGATCCACAGCATGGGGCCACGCAGCGCTTTGCAGATCAGTGGGGCCACGTTAGACTTGCCTTGAACAAATGGCTGTATGGCTAAAAAAACACTTGCAAAACACTTACTTTATATTAAAATTTATCATTATATATTTACTTGCTTCTTCCATCCTTCTTTTCTTCCTTTCCTTTTCTATCTTTCCTTCCTTTTTCTCTCCTTGTTCCTTCCTCCTTTTCCTTCCTTGTCTTGCTTCCTTCCTTCCCTCCTTCCTTCCTTCTCTTTCGTTTCTTACTTTTCTTTGTTTGTCTTCCCTACCAACAGGGTCTGGACCATGTCTTCTTTACCTATGATTAACAGCACCTGGCACATGGATGGTTCTCAAATGATATATATATATATTTTTTTTTTTTTTAAATGAGTGAGAAAATTGAGACCCAGAAAGGTAAAATAGCATTTTCAAGGTTACACAGATAGTTAGTGGCAGATCTAGAACCAGAGCCAAATCTATTTTCAGTTTATTTTCTGCTGCTTTACCACATCAGTAGCAGGGAATCAAAAACAGACCCAAAGAATTTTACAATTAGTGTGTGTGGCTTGTTGTTTCCTGTTACTGACTCCAAGCATAATCCAGTCACACAATCACAGAGCTAAGACATTAGCAGAAGAATACCTATTGTTCCATTGAGTTAAAGTGAAAGGTTTCATGGTGACAGCATCAAAGATACCCTGTGTTGTAAAGAACCAAAGGGTGTGATGGGGGAGGTTGAAGGGGGTGGATAATTGGTACAATGTCTTGTGTCAGGGAAGGATGTCTTGGTTGCAACCTTTCATTAATGAGGAGAAGAGAGATAAAGGGAAAATACTATCTAGAAATCGTTAAGTTTTCAAAGTAGAAAATGCCACATTTTCTATTTTGCAGATTCAGAAGCCAGAAAGCAGACAGAATCAGAAAACACACCATTTAGAATGATCCATAGTGATCTTGAGCACTTTAATATGATTGGCCAAGGCTTGAAGCATCTCTTCTAGCTGTAGCCTGCGAGGTCATCAGTGTCTCCACACAATATGCAGCAAATTTGGGCAGATCCAGGGCCTCAAATGGATGTGGAAAGCCAGGCCACATACTGAGATTGAGGGTGTTCCCACCCACCCCCAGCTCTGAGTCAATCCCCATTGCAAATCTGGGTACCACCCAAGATGAAGAGAGGGCAAGTTGTTACAGCAACCAGGGCAAGCCAGAGACCCCAAAGGAAAGTCCCCAAGTCAGTGAGTAATCTGGCCAGGAGATGGCAGTTGTCAGTCAAGCCAGCCTGGGGCTTCCTCTATGACTAATGCTCCTACCAGCTCGGGTGCGGTAGAAATAGCTTGTGCTACTGCTACATGTCAATAGGAGAGGGGGCAACTGCAGAGTGGATGGAGTGGTTGAAAGTAGGCACTCTTGTCCAGAGCTCTAGTAACAGCAGCCTCTAACACTGATGGCAGCATCCACATAAACTCTGTGGGTGGAACACCAGGCACTCAGTGCACAGAGGCTGCTACTGCCCAGCAGCAGAAGATCCTGAAGCTTACAGAACAGACAGAAATTGTACAAACAGCCCAGATGATGACATTGACAGGTACTTGAAGCTTGCCAACAGTGCAGGCAAGTAGCAAGCCATCCATATCAAACAAGTCTTTGACAGGAAGAACCAGGAATCTGCCCAAACCATCTTTCAGGTACAAAAGAAGCTTGAGCACTACCACCAAAATTTTCGGGAGGTGAAGCAGAATGGGATTCTGTAGCAACCAGGGACATGCACCAGAGTCTAAAGGATGAGGGAGAAAAGGTGACCAGTTCTAGTGAGAGTGTGATCAACAGTGCCAAAGGTGGGCTATCTGGCTTCTCCTAGGCCACTCAATCAGTGGTGAAAGCCCAGAGAGATTGCCTCATTGATTTGGAATAAATTTGGCAGTGTAGAAGACATCTCTAACCTGATGTCACAAGGAATCATGTAACTTTAGAGCTGGAAAGGACCTTAGAGATTATGGCAATGCTGACTCCCAGAGAAGGTGAGCAAGTTGCACACCATCACACAGATCACAGCAAGGTAGAATCATGCACCTAGTTCTCCAGGATTCCAGCCCCATTCTGGATCCTCTTCACCCAACTGAATGTAGAATGATGGAGTGTAAAATTGGATTTAAATAACCAACAATTGGCATTCTGAATTGATAAAGCAAAGACTTTAAAGGTCAAGGACTAATCCAATGGACCACTGCTAGAGCTTAGTATGCCTTTGAGCAAACCAGAAAAAGATGCCCCTTCCACTGAGTGGACTCAGGGCACAGAAAGGCTGTCAGCTTGGCACAAGGCATGTGGGGCCTGAGATTTTATATATGTGCACGTGTTTGTGTGTGTATATATATATGGTATATACTTTTATTAAACAAAAACGTATCTTCTGTTCTGTAGTTTGCTTTCCTTGCTTATCAGCGTGACAGACTTTCTATGCCATTACATATATAATTGAGGTACTTCTTGCTTTTTAGTTGCTGAATTGTGTTCCATTGTTTGAATATACCACAATTTCTTATCATGTATATTAATACATGCATGAAATCTCCCTGATTTGTTCACTTCATTAGACTGGAATACAAAATAAGGTCACATCCTTTTTACTATTCACAGTAAATGCTACTGAGTCTATAAATCAACCCCTTATTAGAATTTGTTTCTTGTTTTCATAATATCCTCCCAGAAAAAAAGAAATAAAACAGGATTCTCTGAGACATTTCTGTATGCCACGCCCTGTTCTGTTTGCTTTTGTGTAGCTAAGGGAGTCAGAACTCAGATGCACCCCCTTGAGGCTGGAGGACTTCACCTCTGCTACGTGACCTGGTTCCTCCAGGATGTGTAGCTGGGCTCTATGGCTGTCACTGCTTAAACCATGCAACCCAGACACGCTCACCAGAAGCCTCTCTTCTCTGCTATTTTCTCTAATCCCAGAATGCATTTTTTTCTCTATATCTTGTGCAAAGGGCCAGTTCTGGCTGCTTTTCTGGCTAGAGGTGGAACTGAGGCTGCTGCCTAGAACCTGGGGCTCCAACACATTGCCAAGGCTCTTCTCAGTCAGGAAAGAGGAGGAAGGTATGGCCATCAATCATCTCTCCTCACTTCCACCACCGTGTCTTCCATACAGCCTCTCCAACATAGCCCAAGAGCTTTCCTCCTGCAGACCCAAAGCCACCCATTTCCTACCTGAGTATGTCTGAGACTCAGAATAACCACTGTTTTGTCCTCATGGGTTTCCACAGACAGTCTCCCCAGGGAAAATAATCTGAGCATGGAATCTTCCCAAGGCATGGATTGTTTCATCTTCTACCTGATTTCTTTGATACGTATATGCAATGAGTATTCTAACAACCATGCACACCACAGGAATGTTCAACAAATGCTCTGAGACTGAGGTGGCTATATTGAACATTGGTGACTTTACAGTGTATCCTCTGCATTGGTTAAAATACACTTTAACATATGTCAATATCCCATTAATGAATTCTGTATAAGATTATTTTAAGACATTCTGTATTTAGGAAAATATTTATACCAAACTATTAATAGTAGAATTAGGGATAATAGTAAATCTGAGAATTTTTGTTTTCTATACTTTGTATGGTTTCAGTTTTTTTTTGTAGTACATATTACTTTTGTGACTCCAGACAAGACTTAAAGACATTGAAAATGCATACTTCATGTGCTATGCCTAAACATTATACATGCATATACATGTGCATACATATCCTTGTTCCTGAAGATAGTGTTTGATGTGGAAAGAGAGAGAGAGAGAGAGAGAGGGCTCAGGTGAGCATGAGCTCTGGACACACCTGAGCTTGGATGGTGATGTCATCAACAAGGAAAAAACTAGTGAAAAGGCCAAGGAGTCAAAGACAAGGTGCTTCCATACAAAGTGGAATACTGTCTTAGCAACTTCAACTCTTCTCAACCCTTTCTTACTAAGTGGTGGCTTCCACTCTGTTTTACCTACTTTATAGAAAGTCTTAGTCTTTTTGTCTCAATACTCACAGTCCTCTAATTTTCGCGGTGCACTTAATTACTAGTTAATTAACATTGCAAGTGGTTTCATTAGGTCAATGGTACTGCTATAACCTAGCTTTTGGCTTTGCCATGTATGTCACTTCCTGCCTCATCCCTCCAGCATGTGCGCGCGTGCGTGCACACACACACACACAACTTTAAAACAAGTTGAATATTCTAACTTATTCAATAAACCATGCAAAAGATTAATCACACATTTTATACTAAAATTTCCTAGGCGTAATTTGAGTTCAACCTTCTCCTGTGCATTTCTCTTTACAAGTGCAGTTGGTCAGCACATAACTCCGACACTTGACTTTACTCGGCATGATGTCATCTTCTTGGCCTGGTGCCTCTGGCTGTTCTCCTGGCCGCAGCTCAAACAAATATCAGGCAGACCTAAAATCAGGAGAGGGGAAAATGGTTCTGTGGAATCAACTGAATCAACCTATATTTATTACAATGCAATTCTGGACAGAATGCAGTAAAGGCTGAAGAATCTGAGAAAGCTCAAGATGCTTACAAAGTTACAGTGTTTATTTGAATTCTTCAATTAAGTTACTAATCCAATTTCCAGTTTTACAGTTTATGTTCCTGGCTAATTTGATAGACAATGCTATCTCATTGTTTTTAGATGGAATTTCTTTGATTACTGGTGAGGATGAGCATTTGAAAATGCATTTTTATTTTTATTTGTATTTCTTTTTTGTTAATTGGCTATTTGTGTATTTTTCCCATTATCTTTTGAGATATTAGTTTTTTTTCCATATTAAAATGTAACAATATTTCATATTAAGGGTCTTGACCTTTTGTTTCCTATATTCATCATAAACATTTTTCCTGGTTTAAAATTTATAGTTTTAGTATAAAACTATAGTTTAGTTAATGATTTTTAGTTTCGTTAATGATTTTTTCTGACTTCCAAATGTTTAAATTTTAATGCAAAAATATCTATCAATCTTTTTTTCTTTGGAATATCATCTATTGCTTTTTTTGTTAGCATAGTAAAGGCTTCACCACTATGAAATCAGATAAATTTTGATCAATGTTTTCTTTCAGTTTTTAACTTTTTGAATTTAATTCTTTAATTCTTCTATATTGTATTTTGGAATATATTGTGAGATAAAAATCTAAATAAATGATTTTCCCTAATAGTTGAGTCTTCTATTCATTGTTATTGATTACTTCACCCTTTTCTCATTTATGAACTTTAAAGCATTACAAAAATAATATAGGCTCATTTTTAAAATCAGAAAATTCAGATAATTGAAAGGAAGGGGAAAACACTTAAATTTCCTTTCCACTCTGACTTGAATGTTAGTAGTTTGCTTTGTCCCTGCAGACATTTCCTTCTATGGATGTATGTATATATCCATATCCTCCAAATGGAATCACATTGCAAGATGAGTTTGCAGCCTGATGTTTTCCATCCAGTTATATATCTTAAATCTCTTTCCAAGTCAATCGATATACTTTTACAGCACAATGTCCTATTTAACTTTCCCTTGAAATATATTGTACTTTCAGAAAAGTGCACATTTCATAAGAAAACAGCCGGATGAATTTTTACCAACTGACCACATCCATGTCTCAAGCCACCAAGAAACAGAATATTACTAGCACCGCAAAGGTCCCATAAATGGCTCTTTCCAGTCGTCTTCCTCCCCGAAGCGTAACCACTATTTTTGTATCCTGATGTCTAACAACATAGATTCATTTCACAGCACCATTTGCGATAGCTATAGAGTATTCCATCACACATAAATGTGTCATAATATACTTAGTTTAGGTTAAATTGTTTCCATCAAAAGGTATATTGAAATCCTAACCCCTGGTACCTGTGAATTTGGAAATTGGGTGTTTACAGATACATTCAGGTTAAGATGAGGTCTTTAGAGGGGTCCTAATCCAATATGACTGGTGTCTTTGTAAGAGGAAAAGGCCATAGGACAACAGACACACAAGGAGAACACCATGTGGCAACAGAGGCAGAGACTGGAATAATATAGCTGCAAACCAAAGAATGCCACTCATTGATGGCCACCACCAGAAAGCAGAAAGAGACAAGGAAGGAGTCTATCCAGAGTCGCAGAGGGAGCGTGCCTTTGTGGATACCTTGATTTTAGACTTTAGCTTCCAGAACTATGAGAAAATAAATTTTTGTTGTTTTAAGGTCACCTAGTTGTTATGGCAGCCCCAGGAAACTAATACATAGCCCAATTTTGAATTATTTGCAGTTTTATTAACGTTTTTGTCATATATGAATATTTCTTTAATTTTTTCCCTAGAAGAAACTATAAATGTGGACTATCTGTATCAAAGAATAATAGTAATAGTAGGAAATGTTATTAATAAGACAATGGATATGAATCACCAAATTGCCATCTTTAAGCATTACGCTCTGTGACGTGGGTGCTGCATCACAGAGTGATGGGCCCCATTTGTAATGCATTCTCATGTAACTCCAGTTTCACCGGGATTTCCTAGCCTGTGCATACCATGGGCCACATAGAGATAACTGACTTCTGCCTCCGTCTACATAGTGCAGAAATTCCTAGCCCCTTATCTTTGGGAGGGAGTCTGAGGGGCTTATTTTCAGGTTTTTGAATAATCCTTTCACATTCTTCCCCTCTTGCCCAACCCCTTAACACATCCTCCTATAAAGACTTTTGGGGACCTGCCTGCACTACTTTCCCTAAGATTGCACCACGTCTGTGGAAAACATCCACCTCACCCCTTCAGAAGCTGTGACTGCAAGGTGCCAGGGCACTGTGGCATTTCATGTGGTCTTAACTGCATCGAAACCAAGCCATGTTTCTCTAACAAGGAGAGAAGTGCCGTGTTCTCTTCTCTCCCAGAGTCCCACTGCCTGTAGCCATGTCACCATGGGGCTTAAGTCAGAAAGACCAGAATCTGAGGCAGGTACCAGGTATGGGCTCTGCCTTTCTCCTGTCCTTTCCACTGTCCCCATGTAAAATATTTCAGAATCGCATTTCCGTTGAGTTATCAGACTTTACGCCCAGGCATATCCAGATCTCGACAGTGGGTACAGCCTCAAACTCACTATCTTCTCATTGTCTTCTTCAACTTTCATAATCTTTTGACATTAATAGGCAAAACTTCTTCTTATTGCTCTTCTTTTTCAAAAAAATTCTTGTATACTATTACCTGTTTATTTTTCCAGATAAACACACGAACAGTTTTGCCGCCTTTCAAAATAATCCCATTAAGAATTTACTTGGGGTGGAATTAAGCATATGAAATTAATGAAAGAGTTAACATTTTTCAGTTGTTTGGGCTCCGTCAGGAATGGGGGCATGGCCCTGCACCTACCTGAATCGTCCTTCACATTTCCTCCAGTGGGATTTGGGAAAGTGGAGAACAGTCCAACTGCTCTGCTGAGCAGGCTCTGGGAGGTCGGTCAGGCATTGCTGGCTCAAGTGCTGGAGAGGTGATTGGAAAAGGAGGAAGGGTGGTTCCCAGCCAGCTCTGGCATCTTCCAGGAATCCTTGATTTTTTTCATGGCACTAAATGAAAGTGTGTGCTGAGAAAACAAATCTGATGAAAGCAGAAAATAAGCTGATTTAGTAAACTTGTCAGACAGGAGAAATTGTGGCTGGACCTTGGAGCCAAGGATCATGGAAAGAGGGACAAATTGAGGACAGGTAGATGTGCACTGTGAGTGTGGCCTGCTGGAGAATCAGACAGAGGGCTGGGCTATAAGTCAGGAGACTTGGATTGTTATACGAGCTCTGAAATTGGCCAGTACATTGGGTGGGTAGCTTTCCCTTTTGAATATCTGTTAGCTCCTTTCTCAACATGAGTGCTCACTGAATGACCTCTAAGGCCCTCCTTGAGCTGGGTTTCTATGTGGTATGAGTGTTTCATAGGAGATGCATGGCTGAAAAAAAAACCCTAAGATGTTAAAAAAAAAAAAAAAAAAAAACTTCTATGTCTAAACCCAAGGGACATAATTGTAGGATAAAATGATGAAGAAATGAGAATTCAAAAGGCCTTTGGGTTGATTTCTGTGAGTGGAATAGGAAAGAAAAAAAAATCTAAAGTAGCCCACGGACATTATTTAGAGTACTGGACATCTCCAAAGGAAGTATTTCCCAAGCAGGTTCTTTCAACCCTGATTGGCCAAGACTCCCTGGAATGGCAAATTCTCTGATAGCATCAATCTCTTTGTGGGCAGGATGACCCTTGTGTGGGAGGCAAAATTTCTGGGCTCTTGGAATCCATAGGGCAACAAATTTGGGAGAAAAAAAAAAAATCAATGGAGTTCTAGATTTTTGTTTTTAATTCTTTTCCTTTCTTTCTTTTTCTTTTTTAAAAAAACCTTTTTGAGTTCCAGACTTTGCCTTAAGCCAAGTTATCCCTGGTTTAACTCTGTTACAGAGATAGACTATTAACATTCCACTTGGATGGACTCCTCACAGGACCTCAGATGGTTGCCTGCTTCTCGGATGGAGAGGTGGGAAGGGGAGCAGCAAATGACACAGGTACCCAGACCCTTCAGAGGAGTCCCCATCAGGACCTGCAATGCATGGAGCCTACCAGATGGCAGCTACTTCCATTATTTCATTTCCCCAAAGAAGGGCCTAGGCCCACAAATTGCCCCAATTGTACCCTCAAGAAGTTACTACCACCTCCCTACTCTAAAGGTCAAAAACGTCTTCATTGTAGCTAACCTCATTGTTAGTCTCAGCTACCATATCCTGCCAGGGCTTTGAAAGGGAAAAGGAAAACTCTAAGTTCTGTGTGGTAGCCAGAAGATGGCCTCCACATTAGTCCCTGGTGATCCCTGCCTTTTGGTGGTATTCACACACTGTTGGGGTTCCTCTTCCACATAGTACCAGGGTTTATTTTGTGATGAATGGTATATAGCAGAAGTAGGGAGGTTAGCTGCCGTGTTGGGATGTCACTCAGGAAGCTTATAGCCACGTCCACATGATGAGAAACTAAAGTCGCCAGTGAAAAACATGCCTGCCCACAACCTCATGGGTGAGCTTTGAGGTGCATCGTCCCTCAGTTGAGCATTCAGATGAGACTGTAGCCCTGGCTGACAGTTTAACTCCAATGTCATGACAGATTCCAGATGAGGCTGGAATCACCCAACTCAGCCACTCCCAGATTCTTGCCCCTCAGAATCTGTGAGATAATATGTTTGTTTCAAGATGCTATGCTTTAGGGTAATCTCTTGGGTTTTTATTTTTATTTTTTGAGACAGAGTCTTGCTCTGTCACCCAGGTTAGAGGGCTGTGGGGTCAGCCTAGCTGAAAGCAACGTCAGACTCCTGGCCTTAAGCAATCCTCCTGCCTCAGTCTCCTGAGTAGCTGGGACTACAGGTATGTGCCACCATGCCTGGCTATGTTTTTCTATTTTTAGTCAAGACCAAGTCTCACTCTTACTCAGGCTGGTCTCGAACTCCTGACCTCAAGCGATCCTCCTGCCTTGGCCTCCCAGAGTGCTAGGATTACAGGCATAAGCCACCATGCCCGGCCTGATTTGGGGTAATTTCTTATGCAGCACTAGAAAATTAATGCAATTCAGTGTTTTGTTTTTGAGTTTTGAGTAGAGATAAATATAGTCAAGAAGACATAGGCTACAGGGGATGACAAGTCAACATTTGCCTACCTTGTGCCAATCTCTATTTTAGGCTCTTAGATTCCCAAACTCATTTGATAATAAGAATCACCTGGCATGCCAGTTAAACACATAGATTTCTAGGCCCCTTCCCTTAGTTTGAAGTAGGACCCAGGATTCAGTAAGTTCAACTAACACTCCAGATAATTCTTATCATCAGACATGTTTGAGAAACATTGCAGAATAGGATGCAAAAATGAATGAGACATAACCCCTTCTCAGGGAACAGTGAAAGACTGAAAGCAAATTGGTACACAAGAGTGCATTTAAAGAGAGGTACCAACAGCTAGAGAAGACATGAAAATCACTGGGGGAATTAAGGAATGCTTCCTGGAAGAAATGATACGTGAGCAAGTTGTCAAAGGTTGGCTAGAATCTCATGGAGCAAGATAGGGAAAGAATCTCAGAATGACAGTAATAGCTGGCATTTCTCAGGTAACTGCTAAGTGCCAGGCATTATGCTAAGCACTTTATTTGCTTTGCTTTGTTTAATCCTCACAACAATATTATGAAGTAGAAACTACTGTTGTCCCCAATTTACAAATGAGGAAAGCTAGGTTTTGGTTACCATGCTGTCCCAGCCCATACAGCTCATGTGTACAGAAGTGGGTAGAAAGGAGGCAGCTGACTCCATCTCCCACACTCTTTGCCACCACCCTGTCCCATCTCCCAGGGGACATGAGACTCAGAGATGCAAAAGTTCCGTGACATTTTTTCAAATGACAGGAGTTTTGGGCAAATGACAGGAGAAAGTGACTATGGAGGAATATGGGCCAGAGGAAGATACTGCACGAAGTGTTGGAAGCTGGCAGTGGTTTCCCAGTGCCAAACTCATTTATTTTGTAAATGAAGAAAAAGAACCCCAGAGAGGTTATATGATTTGCCTAAAGTCACATAGCTCACATAGCTTAATAGTGGCAAAATGTACTAAAAGTCTAAATTCCAGGCAGCACCCTTTCCATTATGGACAATTGGAGATTGTCCAATATCAGATAAGCCCTGGTGGATACCTCGCTAAGGAGGTCTGAGCCATTCTATAGGAGAGATATACAGTTATGTGCTGCATAATGACATTTTCATCAAAGATGGACCACATATATGATGATGGTCCTATAATATTATAATACCATATTTTAACTGTACCTTTTCTATACTTAGATATGCAAATACTTACCATTGTGTTACAGTTACCTATAACATGCTTTACAGGTTTGTAACCTGGGAGCAATGGACTATACCATATAGCCTAAGTGTGCAGTCGTCTATACCATCTAGGCTTGTGTAAGTACACTCTATGATATTTTCACAAAAAATTGCTTAATAATGCATTTCTCAGAATGTATCCCTGTCATTATGTGATGCATGGCTGTATATGTCAAATATACATAACTTGAAATTTATCATTTTAACCATTTTAAATGTACAATTCAGTGGCATTAGCGTATTCACAATGTTGTGCAACTATCACCATTGTACCTTTCCAGGACTTTTTAAAAAATTACCCCAAATAGAAACTCTGAATCAATTAAACAATAACCCACCATCCCCCCTGCCCCCAGCCCCTGGTACCTTATATATGTGGAACCATACAATATTTGTCTTTTTTTGACTGGCTTATTTCACTTAGCATGATGTTTCTAAGATTAACCCATGTTATAGCATGTACCAGTACTTCATTCTTTTTTCCCTCATTTTTTATGTGTTAAAATACACATAACATAAAATTTACCATCTTAATCATTTTTAAGCATACAGTTTAGTGGTATTAAGTACATTCAGGTTGTTATGCAACCGTTACCACCATCCATCTCGAGAACTCTTTTCATTTTGCAAAACTGAAACTCTGTAGTCATTAAATAATAACTCCTCATAACTCCCTTCCCCCAGCCCCTGGCAACCACCATTATACTTTTTGTCTCTATGAATTTTACTGCTCTAGGTTCCTCATATAAATGGAATCATACAGTCTTTATCCTTTTGTGACTGGCTTATTTCACTTAGCATAGTGTCCTCCAGGTTCGTCCATGTTGTAGCATACGTTAGAATTTTCTTTTGTTTTGAGGCTGAATAATATTCCATCATTTGTGTATTTACACCCACGTGTGCATGCAAAGGGTTTTCAAAAGTTTATGGAGCATGCATATTATGAAAAAACTATGCATGGATTTCAAAATCTTTTTTCATACCAAAATAAACTTGCACTAACTTCTTATAATATGTCTGAACAGCATCTAGTTTTAGGCACTAAGAAGGATAAGACGTCAGTTTGAAAAAAGAGCCCCTATCAGAGCAACATGAATTCTGAAAAAATTGAAGCAGGAGCAAACACCAAATTTATTGTGGATCTTGGGTAGAAGAATGATGAAATCACTGATGCTTTATTCAAAGTTCATGGGACAATTCCCCAAAGAAATCAGCAGTTTACAAATGGACAACTCATTTTAAGAAGGGAATGAGACAATATTAAATATGAAGCCCACACTGGCAGACCATCCACGTAAATTTGTGAGGAAAAAATTAGTCTTGTTCATGCTCTGATTGAGGAGCACTGATGATTAACAGTAGAAACAATAGCCAACACCACAGACATCTCTACTGGTTTTGTTTACACAATTCTGACTAAAAACTTAAATTTGAGCAAAATTTCCACTTGATAGGTGCCAAAACCATTGTGCCCAGATCAGCTGCAGAAAGAGCAGAATTTCACTAGAAATTTTAAACAAGTGGGACCAAGATCCTAAACCATTTCTTTCATGAATTATAACAAGAGATGAACCGTGGCTTTCCCAGTATGATCCTGAAGACAAAGCACAATCAAAGCAATGGCTATCAAGAGGTGGAAGTGGTCCACTCACAGCAAAAGCAGACTGATGAAGAGCAAAGGTCATGGCAGCAGTTATTTGGGATGCCCAAGGCATTTTGCTTGTTAATTTTCTGGAGGATCAAAGAATGATAACATCTGCTTATTATGAGAGTGTTTTGAAAAAGTTAGCCAAAGCTTTAGCAGAAAAACAGCCAGGGAAGCTTCACCAGAGAAAATCCTTCTCCACTATGCCAATGTCTCTGCATACTTCTCTTATCAAACAAGGGCAATTTTTAGGGAGTTTTAATGGGATATCATTAGACATCCTCCTTACAGTTCTGATTTGGTTCCTTAGACTTCTTCTTCTTTTTTTTTTTTTTTTTGAGACACAGTCTCGCTCTGTTGCCCTGGCCAGAGTGAGTGTCGTGGTGTTAGCCTAACTCACAGCAACCTCAAACTCCTGGGCTTAAGTGATCCTCCTGCCTCAGCTTCCCGAGTAGCTGGGACTACAGGCATGCGCCACCATGGCCGGCTAATTTTTTCTATATATTT
>RJWJ010000584.1:16259-206185 GCA_004363605.1 Indri indri
TTTTTTTTTTTTTTTTTTAGTAGAGACAGGGTCTCACTCTTGCTCAGGCTGGTCTCGAACTCCTGAGCTCAAACAAGTCGCCTGCCTTGGCCTCCCAGAGTGCTAGGATTACAGGCGTGAGCCACCGCACCCGGCCGTTAGACTTCTTTTTGTTTCTTAATCTTAAAAAATCTTTAAAGGGCACTTATTTTCTCCAGTTAATAATGTTAAAAAGACTGTATTGACATAGTTAAATTCCCAGGACCCTCAGTTCTTATGGATGAACTAAATGGCTGGTGTCATCACTTGCAAAAGTGTCTTCAACTTGATGGTGCTTATGTAGAAAAACAAAATTTATATTATAAATTTTTATCTTTTAATTCCATTTTCCATGGACTTTTTGAAGCCCTCTAGTGTGTGCGTGTGTGTGTGTACACACCACATCTTGTTTATTCATTCACCCATTGATGGACATTTGGGTTGCTTCTGTGTTTTAGCTATTGTGAATAATGCTACTACAAACATGGACGTACGAACATGTCTTTGCAACCCTACCTTCAATTCGGGGTATATACCCTGAAGTGGAAATGCTAGTTCATATGGTTCTTTTATTTATTTATTTTTTGAGAAAACACCATACTGTTTTCCACAGTGGCTGCATCATTTTACTTTCTTACTAACAGTGCACAAGGGTTCTAATTTCTCCACGTTTTCACCAACACTTGTTATGCTTCATTTCTTCTTAAGGTTGAACAATAGTCTATTGCATGTATACACCATATGTATTTAGTTTATCCATTCATCAGTTGGTAGACGTTTAGGTTGTTTCTGCCTTTCGGGTATCATGAATAATGTTGCTATGAACACCGGTGTACACGTGTCCCTGCTTTCAACTTTTTGGGGGTTATATACCTTGGAGTGGGATTGCTGAACCACATGCTAATTCTGTGTTTCACCTTCTGAGGAGTCTATAGGCTTCTGCAGGAGGAGTGTGCTCCCTAAGTCAGCTCTGGCCATCCCGGCCTTCTGAACAGATACCCTGGGCGGGGAACCCTTCCTCTGTCCAGTGTGCTTGCCCTCCCTGCTGCCGCCCTCTTTGCTCACCAGAAAGCAGTTCTCTGAGCTTTTTTCACGCAGAGGTGCAGGCAGCTGACAACGAAGATGGCCCTGGTGTTAAGCCGGGTCGCCCGCGGGGACGAGGTGTGGGCGGGTCCCAGCGCGTCCCGGGAGGGCGGTGTTGTGGGCAGCAGGGCAGGTCCTTCGGAAGCTCTCCGCTGAGCTGGGCCGTGTCCGCCCACTCCGGCGGCGGCGCCGGCTGGCGAGGTGAACCGCCGCGGGGTCCCCGTGCCCTGGGGCGGGCACAGCGTGGGTACCGCCAGCGCGGGGGGCCGCAGAGCCCTGCTCAGAGCGCGAGCGCCCTCATTCCCGCCCCAGGCGGCGGTTCCGGAGCCTGAGCCGGGAGAGCGCGCCGCCCGCCTGGCTCCCTCCCGCGCGTTCTGGCCGCCGGCTGCCACCTCGGCGCCCCCGACGCTCCGGCCCGGGGCGATCCCCAGCGCCCCCAGCCGCGCGCGGCCCCGGGCGTCCCCGACGTGACCCCGCTTCGAGAGCAGACCCGGCGCCCCGGGGAGCCTCGCGGACCCGGCCCGAGCACACCTCCCCCGAGCCCCGAGCGCCCCGCGGCCATCGGGGGCAGGGACAAGCGAGTCCCGAGCGGGCCGGGGCCGCGGGTGGCCTCGCCGCAGCTCTCGGGATCTGCCGCGGCAGCGCGAGCGTAACTCCCGCCAGAGCCGGGCAATAGCCCCAAGCAGAGGAGGCAGAGAGCCAGGACCTGTCCTTCGCCTGCGGGCTTCTGGAGAAATCGTCTCTGACCCTGGCCCGGGAATAAGGAAACCCGGACCTCGTCGCTGGGCGCCGGGATGCCGCAGGTACTGAGCACGCCCTCCCGGGATGCTCCTAGGACCCCACGCTGCACCCGCGGCTGCGGGGTGCCCGGGCTTTTCAGTGGGAAGGGAGCTTTCCAAGGGATTCGACTCATTTCTTCAGGGCGCCAGGCTACCTCTCCTCTGTCCTTCGGCGCAGCCGCCCCGGCTCCCAGGAGAAAGTTGGGAGCCCCAAAGGGCTTATCAGCAGGGCTGTGAGAGAGGCTTCGAGAGATCCGAGAGGACACCGGGTGGGGGTGCGAGTGGGGTTCCTCCCCGAGGTAAGAATAAGGAAGAAAAGGACAATTTCTCACCAAATCCTTAATCTCCTAACACTCTCCCCCAGACTTTTCTATTATTCTTTATTTTAAAAATGTACTTTAAGCCTGCAGGTAGCATGCCTGTAGGAGTACCCCTTCAGAGGTGGCATGCATCTGCGACACCCAGGCCCAGGCCCTGCAAGGAGTGAGGCCTGTCCCTTGGGGGCACCAAGCCTGACCCCTCTGGCCTTTCGGCTCTGGGTTCTGCTTCTCCCCACTGACAGGGGCAGGGGATAGGGTCTGAGCCGGACGGAACTTAGAGCTCAGAGGAAGGAAAAAATCGGGGAGAGGAGTTAGGAGAGGGAGGCAGCAGTGGGGCTGAGCCTCACTGGGGTGCAGAGGGACTTTAACCCTGGCCCCCCAAAGACAGGCTCCGGATGTCTTGCCTTTGAGGGGAGTGGGCAGCAGGCTTCCCTGGGGCATCTGGGCATCTTCCCCACCGTTGCCTTTCCCAGGAAGCTCAGGTTTGTCATTCTTCTCTTCCTTCTGTTCTCCTGCCATTTAGGGTGCTCTCCAGACCCCAGCCCTCCTCTCACACCTCCTCTCGGGTCTGATATCTTCAGGCTCTGGGAGGGACTGCAGGGAGAAGGCAGGGGACAGGGGCACTCTGGCTTTCTTTGTGTCCCCAGAAGGGATGCTGACACTCCACCCCCAGCCCCATTAGGTGATATGGTGGAGTCGCTCCGTCAGGATTTCTCTCCCCTTCCTTACAGCTGACCGAGGAGGCCTGAGTACGCGCAGTAGTAACTCCTTGCAGTTCTAGGGTGTAGCACCCTCCCTCCCCAGGGAGCTCTGTGCTGTACAGACATTATTGATCTCCTTGAGGATGCTGAACCCTGAGTGTTTAAGCTGTTTACCTCAGCACACACAACCAGCCAAGGAAGGATTCTGCTCTAGGGCCCCCTTTCCGACCCACTCAGAACAGGCTGTGAATTCGACCCTCAGCCCCTCTGTAGGCCTCGGTAAACGCCGTGACAGGCTTCTAGGGTCACAGCAGATTTTCATGTGGGAACAGGGAGCCCAGTGAAGAGAGAGGGAGGTGGCTGCTCCATGGGCTCCAATATCGTAGTTGTTTTGCCAGAAGACCAGCTCATGGAGAGCAGACAGGCTTGTCCCAAAGCCCTCCCTCTTCAATGGCATTCAGAGTCATTTCTTTTAAGCCACTGGGAAGGAGTTATTGCTACCACAGAATGGGAATGGGACTATTCCACGAGGACAGAGTTCAGGCAGTCAGGAGAGTGAATGGAGCAGGTCATTTCTGTTCTCTTCAGCCTCCCCACACTCCCAACTTTGGTCCTTGAGAAAAAGTGCAATGTTTCAGAATCTTCAGTGGAGCAGAAATAAACTCAGTCATTGCCTGGGTGTCTCTCTAGCAATCCACTCTTTCCTAATTAAGTATGTGGTTTTCGTTCATTGGTTTTCTCTTATTGGTTCCTTCGTTTCTACTCCATCACGCTATGCTCCCTCTGAGCAGGTGGCTAATGGGTCTGCTTAGGTTACAGGATGATTTTAAATTTGGCCAGGTTCACTCGAACATGTAGCCAACTGTTTGTATGTCTTTCAGAGGCTTAGAATGAAGCTTCACTACTGTACCCCAAGGATGCTGGCAGAGACACTTTGACTCATTAAGGGAGAGCCAAGTGTCAACAGAGAGGGGAGACTTCAGCCTTGAGGACATTGCCCCCAGGAATTCCCAGCAGCATCACTCACAGCACCACTTGGCCAATGGAGACCACCACAGGGATCACGGATGAAAATGCCACCAACACTTCCACCAACTCCTTTTCTGTGCTCGACCCCCACGCAGCCCATGCTGCTTCCTTCCCATTCAACTTCAGCTACGGCGACTATGATATGCCCTTGGATGAAGATGAGGATGTAACTAATTCCCGGACTTTCTTTGCTGCCAGGATTGTCATTGGCATGGCCCTGGTGGGAATCATGCTGATCTGTGGCATTGGCAACTTCATCTTTATCGCTGCCCTGGCCCGCCACAGGAAGCTGCGCAACCTTACCAACCTGCTCATTGCCAACCTGGCCATCTCTGACTTCCTGGTGGCTATTGTCTGCTGCCCCTTTGAGATGGATTACTATGTGGTGCGCCAGCTCTCCTGGGAGCATGGCCACGTCCTGTGCACCTCTGTCAACTACCTGCGCACGGTCTCTCTCTACGTCTCCACCAATGCCCTGCTGGCCATTGCCATCGACAGGTGAGCACAGGGGCAGTAGGGGCAACGAAGGCGGTCAGGGAGGAAGGCACTGGAATTGCCCCTCCTTTACTTCAGCTGCAGACTGATTTGAGGCATCATGTTTGCTTGGGGGCACTCAAAGCAGTGCCCGAACAGTGAGAAGAGCTCCAGTTTTCCAGCTCTGGTCAGGCAGGAGGCAGCAGAGGCCCCAAGGGTTGGGTGGCCAGGAGGCTTTTGATCGCTCCCTTCCCCTCTGCTGTGGACATGCTCCTAGATGCTGTACCTGCTCAAGGTCTAGAGTAGACAGGCAAGAGGAGGTCCTGAGGGATAAGTTTAACTTCTACGCAGTTACCCCTTGGTCAACTTGGAAAGCCTGATGGAGGTTTTTATCTTAGCAAGACTTTCTCTACTAAAATATGACCTGCTAGCACCAGGTGATTTCTAAATAAGATTGATGGATTTGTTTTGAAAAAAAAAAGAAAAAGAAAAAAGGAAGCACATGCTTACTTACTTTTCGTTGTTATTGCTGCATTCATCACTTTGCACCTTTTCATCCATTTGCATGCAGTAGTGCAGAAGACTGTGTCTAGCTGATGGTAAATACAGCCTTTGCATATCTTTTTTAAATTTAGTCTTTTCATTTAATATAAACTTGTGCTAATTGGCCAGGGTCATCTTTTTTCCCTGGGCGACAGTCTTTGCAAGCTCCTCTGCCCACAGTTGGACTGTCATTACAAAGCACCTTGTTACAGTCTAGAGACAGTTACCCTGAGGGTCAAACCAGGCCTCCTCATACTTGGATCTGAACAGCCTGTCTCTCTCTCTTAATCCAGAGAGCCTGAAGCACACATGCTCTCCCTGTTCCACAGCCTCAGGGCTCAGGGTCGGGGGTTGACCTGGCCCTCACAGTCAGGGTACCCCAGGGCAGTGTTCCAGGGTATTGTGTTTTCTGAAGCCATAGGCAGGGCAGCCGGGGCTAGGATGACCTGGAAAAGGATAACCTGAGGAAAGGGATCACTAAGAAGTCTGTCTTTAAAACCACGGAGGAGTGGAGCCTCTGTCTCCCTTCTGCAGGGAAGGATGTCAAGGAGTTAGCAGCTTAAATAGCCCTTGGCCTGCCACCCTTAGAAGGTGCCCGGCGGTGTCAACCTTGCAGAGTGCTACTGCTGCTTGGCCGGGGTTCTTCACCTGAGTCATGGAGCACCACGGCATCTTGTTCAGCTAGGCAAGCACCCTGCTACAGAAGGAGCAGGAGGAAAACAGTCAAGCAGAATATTGCCTCCCAAGTTCCCTGCAGAGCTGCCAAGGAAGAGCTCCAGAGATTTTGTCTCTGAACTTTTCTGAAAATGGAAAGTGCCACCCTCTCTCTTAGCACATGAACAGGGCAAAGCATCTGGGGTCATTTCCTGAAGTTTCTTACCAGCAAGACAAGAAACTTTTCCTAGGGGGTGCTCTCAGCTACTGAAAGTGGGGTAGGTAGGTGCCTGCTGTGGAGTGGGACCCTGCTCCCTGGGTGGGACCCATTTTACCATGTAGGAGTCCACTTGTTGAAAGGGGTAACAACTGTTGAAGGGAGCAGCTTCAAGGGGGAAGGAGCCAGGATAAACTCAGGGGCATTGGGTTATTGTGTACAGGTAAGAGGTAATATCTATGTCAATCAATCAACTTCGATCTACTAAACTCCTTCAAGCTCACATCCTGCTTTCGTACCAAACACAGCCTGTCTGAAATACTGTAGGCATTTCTCTTGCAGTGTGACCTGACACAACGAAAATTAGATACAATCAGAAAGATGAATTAGGGAGCATGCTTTCATCGTGGGGACTGTTATTGTTTAGAGTGGGGTTGTGATTGGACACTTGCACCCAGACGTTGGAGGAAAGCACCGTTTGCCTGCACTGGGCCATCCAGTTGTCACAGAGGGGACAAGGGCCAAACTGTGGGTAAAACAATAGTCTTGGCTGACTAACTGGCTGCTCCAATGCATGAAGTTCTTTTATTGATGTTTGTGATCTTTACTTCAAATTATTTTTATTTTTATGTGTTGTGACCATCTAATTTCAATTTTGTGGTCTAGGAATTCATTGATTTTTGTCTGCTCTCATTTATTGCTGAGGATTTGATCACTGATTTTCAGGTTAGTTTTGGGCAACTAATTCTTATCTTGGTATAACAAATACACATAGAGTTGTAAAAATGCTTTTATTTAATGAAATTTCTGTAGAAATAGGTTTAACAGTTATTCCTTCTGAGTTTAAATTGCTGCTATACCACCTAATAGGTATAGGGCCTTATGTTAGTTATTTGACTTCTCTCTGCCTCAGTTTTCTCATCTGTCAAAATGAGGATAATAAGAAAACCTAATGTATTGGGTTGCTTTGGAGATTAAATGAAATAATACATGTAGTTGCTTAGAACAATGTTTAAAACAGAGTAAGCATTCAACGACGTATATTATAATTCCGAAATTAACCCTTGTAGAAACAACTACAACAAAAAAGATAAACTAATGCATATTTCTGATCCACTAACCTCTTTTCATTGAAGTGATTGTTTTTATGATGTGATTTAAAAACATTAATACAAGGCTTCTAAGAAAGAGCAAAATAGAACTATTTATCCTCTATCTGCTTAGATTTCTGTTCATATTATTGTTCTCCCAGGCACCTAAACTGGAAAGTCTCTTTTGTCCTACTGGCTCTCTCCTCCTTGCCAGCATTTACTCGATTTCCAGGTCCAGGCGATACCCACCTTCTTCTCCCAGTGCCGGACTATCCTAGTCTCTCCTTGGTCTTCCTACCTTCAGTGTCTCTTTGCTCTGCCCATCTGTCCACCCTACTCCCCTCACAGTCCATCCCCAAATTTCACTCATTCATCCAAGCATTCATTCAAACAGTGCATTTTTATAGGGTGACTGCAATGGGACAGATAGTGTTCCAAGCACCAGGGATATGACAGTGAATAGGGCAAAATTGCCCCCATGGAGCTTATACTCAAAGGATGGAAGAGAGATAACAATAAGACGAACAAAAAGGGAAGGTAATCTCAGAAGCGAGAAATACCTTGAATAAAAAGAAACTCACACAAAAACATCTAGCGACTGAGACCTACTCTAGGTGAGCAGTCAGTAGAAGTGTCTCTGAGAAGACATTTGAACCAACCAATGCACCATGAGGGAGAAAAAGGCTGCCTTGTGCAGACTGGGAGGAGGCCTTCCAGACAAAGAGAATTACGAGTGCGAAAGCCCCAAGGCAGGAACAAACCTGATAGGTTCTAGGAACACAGAGAAGGCCCCTGTGGCCCGAGGGAAATAAGCAAGGCTACCGCCAGATTAATCTCATGACTTCTCATGCCTTGTACATATCTCCCCTCGCTTACTAAAAGACCAGTGCAACTCCATTGTCTACAAAGCCTGGCTCAAACCACTTCTCCTGCTCTTCCAACCTTTTATTATCTAGCCCCAGACTGCCTCCCAGTCTCATGCTGGGTAAACATATTTATGTCCTTTTTTTTTTCTTCAAAAAACATTGTGATCTTTTTGAGAACTGTCACCCTGGCTTTTTACATTTCTATTCACCCAGTGCCAGGCACTAGATGAGGGTGAAGTTTCATTAAAATCTTCTTAGGCGCCCAGGATTCACAGACAGCAAAACTTTATAAGAGAAGTAAGACATGATCACTGCCCTCGGGGAGCTTACTGTCTAGAGTGGGGCATGGGGGAGGACTAACACGTACGAAACAGTTACAGAATAAGTAAAGGATAAACTCTAGGTAGAATTTAGCGAAGAGTGAGTTTGTTGTGTACTGGAGCAGTCAGAAGAGGCTTCTTGGAGGAGGTGGACTTTTAACTGGCCAGCAACAAATAAGCATCAGCAAAGGAGAGGAAAGTTTTTCCAAGAGTGTAGAACAGTGTTTGCACAAGTTTAGAGGTGGGAGTGCCTGAGTGAGTGTGAGGTACCTTGGGGAGGTATGTCAGGCAGGGGCAGAAACGTAGGGAGAGTAGAGATCAGAAAGGACAGGGCCATATTCCAGGAGATCTCAAAACCCAGGCAAAGACAGTCAGAACTGATGGCAGAAGAGAGCAGAAAAACATCTTGAGAGAACTCTCCCCTGTTCCCCACCAGGTCTGGGCTTTCTCTTTGATATGGAGACAGCAGCACTGTCCTTGAGGTATATCCCTCAAATCCCACAACACATGGGGCACTAGGGAACCCACCCTTCTGTTACCAGCCCATCTGTGTACCCACTGGAATTCCCTCTGCTTCTGTCTCGGTGAGGCCAACTAAGGCTTGGGTACACTCACTCACCCAGCCTTAGGAAGCACAAGTGCCCCTGGTGAGCTCATTGGTCAGGGCGGGCTGGCCGGAGGAGCAGGTTGTGCATTTTGTGCCCATCCCAAAACCAGCCTACCGGCTCCTAGGACTGCTGTTGCCATAGTTAGATCTGGGGCTGGGGCCTGGGGGCAGAGAGGGAACCCAAATGCTTTTTGCTTAATCACCCAGCCCACCATTATCACACAGTCATTGCCTGAACATGTCTTTGTCCAGCAGCCTTTATTCTTTGTTGCCTGGGAACTATTAGCTCTAGATGAATCTGGACCTAAGCCACTGCAGTGGCAGACACACAGGGCAAGCCAAGGGCATACTCACAAACAGAGAAAAGTAGCTGCCAACTGTCTGACCCCTTCTTGGAACGTCCATAGGTAGAAACCAGCTGTGATGGAGAGGAAAGTGGAGACCGGCTGCTGGGACGCTGGGAAGACAGGAGGAGGGGGCATTGTTGGAAAGGGAGGGGGCAAATTGCACTGCTGGAGAAGCCACTGGGTTTGCAAGAAGATACAGGTCTGAATCACGGTTCTGTCAGTTTCTAGCTGAGTGGCCTTTGGCAGGTTATTTAACTTCACCAAGCCTCAGTTTACTCACCTGTAAAATGAGCATCTTTGCTCTCACCTATTTAATAAGGTTGGGATTACCTAGTGAAAAAGTGGATTTGAAAATGCTCTGTAAATTGTAAACTTCTTTAGAAACATAAGCAAGCATTGCTAATACTAGAGTTATGGAGTTCTGATCCTAGCCTAGCCAAGGCTGATGGAAAAGCCTTGAAATAGTTTTCTGCAATTTGCCTATTGGTTAATGTATCTATCAGAAAGGCCTCTTGCACAGCTCCCGGCACTAACCCTGGGGCTGGAATGGGGTGATGATGTCAGCGAGCCAGGATGAAAACACTATCTGATGGGTAGTCACATGTTACCCGGAAGATTAGTTTTGATGTGAAGAGTTGTATCCAATAAAACAGAAAGGAGGAGAGAACTTGCAAATGCAGTATTTGACAAAAACAGGTAAGGGAAAATGGTGGTGTATACAGAATATCTCTGAAAAAAACACATTTTAAGATACTAACAGTTTCTTATATATTAATAGCTTGTTGTTATTTATACGCAGTGTCTCCTTGCATCCTCATAGTATTTAGGTGATATTCCCATTTTACGGATTGGGAAATTGAACCTACAGGGCTAAGAAAAGTGACTCAGAGCAAATTTATGACAAAGCTGGGATTAAATTCTTGGTCTTCTAAATTCTAGGTTGGTATTCTCTTCCATGCATTCCTTGAAAACACATTCTGAGTTTGAAACATCATAAAGGCTTAGGAAGTCAGTATTGAAAAAAGAAGGAATAGAGTTATATAGCGAAAATTCATATAGTGAAAAAATATGAATATAGAAATTTTCTTAGAGGAATTAGCTGAACGTGGTAGGGTAGACAGACAGCAAGCGAGCTGGCGAGAGCAGAAGCTCTGAAGTCTTAGTTTTCGTTGTGAGTGAGAGTAAGTTTGATTCCCTGGTTACATGAGGAGCACCTTGGTCTTTGTGAAGGGTCCACACCCCTGCACTGACACAGCATTGTTAACACCCTGAAGACATTCTCCTTTTACCCTTGGGCACTTGGCACTTGGGAGATTGGCTAGAGGGCCAGGAACGGTGGCCAGCTGGGTGTCCACAGGGTGGACGCAACCCATGCAACTTCTTCCAACATCTTCTGGGAGCTAGAAGAGAGCAAGAGTCTCACTCTAGTGAACTCTCTCAACATGTCCGGCTGCCTGTGCTGTGGGGGAGGGGCAGAGATAGTAGAAATACAATGGGGGGGGGAATGAACCTCCGTTCAAATCACAATCCCAAGAAAGATGACGTGACAGGGATTGGTTTCAAAGGAAACAGAACTGGTTTGGCTTTCTTTGAGGCCACTGTCACATTTGCTCTTGGTTCTACCTGGGATAAGCCGTGGACACGTGAGAATGTGTTTGTTTCCAGTGTTGACTAGTCCTTCCCTCCCACTTCACTTCCCACCTTTCTTCTTTTCCAACTTCTATCCCCTGCCAGCCACAGAATGTCTTCCAGGAAACCAGAGCTCTCTGCATAAGTATGTGCACTCTCCCTGGGAAGGATGCTATCAGCTATCGTACCGCACGATGACTCATATCTCCCAGAAAGTGCTCTCTCTTCACTCCGGTATCACTGCAGTAACAGCAGTGTGGGTTTTTTTTTTTTTTTTTTTTTTGGAAAGTGCAAAAGCAGTATCTTTTACTGTCTGGTGCTTTGTGGTTAAAAAAAAATACATTCATGTATATTCTCAATTGATTTTCACATCAACCCTGTGAGGTTGGGTTAAATGTTTTCTATCAAGGGTTCTGTGGTATATGACCTTGAGAAAGTCACTCATCTCTCACTGGCTTCTGGTCTCTCCACCTGGAAAATGAGATAAATGGTCACATGCTTTTCCTCCACCTTTGTATGCATATAAAAACACATTTTTAAAATGTGGAATGAAGAAAAACTTTGCCCACTGCTCCCATTGGAAAGGGCAGATTCTCCCAACAACTCTTTGGAATTATCCCAACAACTCTTTTAGCTCTAAACTGTGAGGTAATTAGAACGAATGTCTTGAGAACAGGATGGAGCTGGGAATCGTGCCAGGCTAGAAACTGATGGGAGGTATTACCACATTTAATAATAATTGTTATGATTTTTGAGTGCATATTAGGTTTAACACTGTGCCAGGAATGTGGATACATTACCACATTCAATCTTTACAAGCAAACAAACTTGTGCAGATAAGGAAACTGAGGCTCGGAGAGGTTAAGCAAAACTTGCGTGTTGTTTCCCCAGCCGGGTAGAGGTGGGGCTGGGGTTTGCGGCCAAGCCCGCCTTTGGCGGAAGCCCACCTGCCGCTGGGCTTTTCCTGCACACACACAATCCGGTTGTGCCTCATAACGTGGCACAATGAGTGACCGCCCCGCACTCCCTCGTAACAGCGCCTCCCCTTGTGTTCCCACGCTAGGTATCTGGCCATTGTCCACCCGCTGCGACCGCGGATGAAGTGTCAAACGGCCACCGGCCTGATCGCCTTGGTGTGGGCCGTGTCCGTCCTCATCGCCGTCCCCTCCGCCTACTTCACGACCGAGACGGTCCTCGTCATCGTCAAGAGCCAGGAGAAGATCTTCTGCGGCCAGATCTGGCCCGTGGACCAGCAGCTCTACTACAGATCCTACTTCCTCTTCATCGTGGGCGTGGAGTTCGTGGGCCCCGTGGTCACCATGGCCCTGTGCTACGCCAGGATCTCCCGGGAGCTGTGGTTCAAGGCGGTGCCCGGGTTCCAGACGGAGCAGATCCGCAAGCGGCTGCGCTGCCGCAGGAAGACGGTGCTGGTGCTCATGGGCGTCCTCAGCGCCTACGTGCTGTGCTGGGCGCCCTTCTACGGCTTCACCGTCGTGCGCGACTTCTTCCCCGCCGTGTTCGTGAAGGAGAAGCACTACCTCACCGCCTTCTACGTCGTGGAGTGCATCGCCATGAGCAACAGCATGATCAACACGCTCTGCTTCGTCACCGTCAAGAACAACACCGTCAAGTACTTCAAGAAGATCATGCTGCTCCACTGGAAGGCTTCGTACAACGGGAGTAAGTCCAGCGCAGACCTGGATCTCAAAACCACCGGGATGCCTGCCACTGAAGAGGTGGACTGCATCAGACTGAAATAACCCCACGGACCCGGCCGAGTTTAAACACAAGACAGGATCGCTGGGACACGCCCCGTGTGCGTGGATACACTCCATCAACCAAGAGCTCCTGGCTTGCTACAGAAAAGGAGTGCCATGTGACTAGACACTGTCACCAGTGGTCGGCATTCACTGAATGTCTAATTTGTGCACCACTAGGCACTGGTGAAACCTGTATATGTTGATGACATTTAGTTGGCAAAATGAAACAGGCATTAAACCAAAGAAAGTGTCATGGTACAGATAGTTGGGAACAAGGGGGTTTCCAGAAAGAAAGGAGCAGGCATCTAGGACTGCAGTGCATGTGTTGGTAGTGTGAGAGTGTCTCCGGACCATCTCAGCTACTCCTCTGACACTAATGTAGCCCATCTCTGGGAATGTTCTTAGGCCTGAGTTCACTCCTAACGTTTGCAAGGCAGGGGCAGGAATACGGAAGAGACTCCCAGCTCTTTCCACAGCCCTTCTCTTCTCATCCCTGCTTCTGACCCTCACCATGAGGCACTTTGCATGCATGCACATGGACACCCAGCACCCATGGCCAAGTGCTGTGCAGACTTCCCCCCCGTCCCACAATGCACTGTGGCCACCCCTCAGGCCTGAGGCTCTGCACATACGTGGTAAGGCTCATCTTCAGGAGGATGGACTTGGAGAAGTCACACAGACCTTGGACACCATTTGGACAGGGAATTATGGGGTCTTGGGACCTGGAACAAGTCTAACGAGGGAAGCCTGAGCTCAGGTTGGGCATGTCCCCTTGGTTCCATGGACTTTTGCTCCTGGAAGGAAGGGGAGTACAGGTGGAGGAAGTCAACACGGGACCTCTGGAAGCCTGTGGGGCTCAGGCTCTCTAGGTGTAAGGATGTTTTTCTGGCTTGGGCCAATTCAGCTTCCCCTTAAGTCCTTCCTTTCCTTCTCACGTCTCCATACTTGTGATGCATAGAATCTTTGAAAGTAGACACAACACCTCATGGATGCGGCCGTCAGTCATTTTTCCATTCCCACCAGCTCTCAAATGTGAGCGAGGAAGAGTTCCCTCCTAACCAGACAGCCCTCATTGGGATGATTTGAGGGCAAGATATCTTTGTCACTTGTGCCTGAATCCCATCCTGGTCATTATATTCCCTTGGATAAAAATCTGACTTCTTTTTTGAAATGGAGGCACTGTTGGGTGGGATAAACCACCACATTTCTACTCTTCAGTTTGAATGAAACCATGCAATTCCGTGGCAAGGAATGCAAATCAGATGCATCTACCAGGGTATGGGAGGGCCCTGGGCACCCAGGAAAGGAGGGGACATACAAATGGGTGGCGTTGGACCCAACAGTGAGCTTCAGTGAGCCCACAGGCTTATTGAAGGCTCATCCCACTTCCTAACCTGCCTTCTTTGTTTGGTGTTTTGAATCTTGCAATTCAGCATTTTGGAACTAGGAGATCTGAGCTCCACTTTGGGCTCTGTTACCTGTGTGGCCCTAGGCAAAGCCTGTCTGAGAGGACAAAGGTAACACCTGTGATACCTAGTGTCAGAACGGTTGTGAGGCACCAACAAAATACGTGGGGGATGCTTTTGAAGAGCAGTCAAAAGAACGGACCAGCGACTGCGTGCAGTGTGCCTGGACAAGGAAAAACCTGTTACCTCAGCTTATGTATCTAGAAACCTCACCACCTCCCCCTTTTGATATTCTTTGTGTAAATTGTTCCTTTGCCTTTCTTAGCAGGACTACACGCATCATGTTGGTATAACAAACAAGGCCTGGAGATTTGGTGGCAGAACCATAAAGGAAATGGCAGGTGGGTCTCCAGTCAGACGATGAGTTCAGGGTTTTGGAAACTCTAAGATCAGAGCATTGCTGTGGTCATGGAAGTACTGGTCATCTTCCCATGCCTGCCCCCAGTCAGCATGATCCTGGGCAAGATGATAGCTGTTTCTCAATTTGTTTTTATTCTCATGGGTGTGTATAGCTACAGAGTGGACTTGTTCTTTTCTTCTTATTTAATTATAGAATAGCACACTTTAAGGCTATTTAAGTGACATCTGTGGGACATTTCCCCCTCCAAATATAGTCAACTCTGTATTTCTGGCGGCAAAGCTTATTTTTTCATGGTCACTTTATTTCCCTGGAACACACATTTTGAAAACCTAATTATTTCTTCCCATGTATCACCCAACAGACTCACCCTACGGTTTAGTCAGAATGCTCTCAGAGAATAAAAACTAATTGAAATATTAGCCTAGATGCATTGGAAAGCAATTTTTATTTATTTTATAAAATCATATATTGCATTCTAAAATCTAGAAAGTTAAATTTTAGATTAAAAATGATAAAATGATAAAATGTACTGTTATGTTCACCATTTCTATCAGGAATGCTAAGCTAGAGATGACTGTATTAAATAGGGGATTTTTATATGCTACAACCAAATTCCTTTCAGCTTTTCAGCCTAAAATGTATCAATTTTTCACTCAACTCTCTGTAATATTTTGAAGTATTAGTATCTGCTTGTGATTTTGTAGTAAGTGAAAGTATTATGTTGTTATCAAGTGAAATAAAAATATGTGTGTATCTATAAAATCACTGAGCATGGTGTTCCGTTAATTTCTACCCCTTCCTCATATTTTTCCTAGTTATAATGTGATGGTTCTTTGAGTGAACACTGAGTAGATTCCATGGTCATATGAATTGTGAGAACAGTGCTAACTCATGCTCTTATTGCCTACAAACTTCCCCTCTCATCCTAGAAAGATTTAACTGATTTATATATCCTCTTCCTATAAGTTTGCTCTGGTAAAACCATTAATACTTCTTAGCATCTGCATGCCAAGACTCGAAACCTGAGGACCCATTTGTTTATGTCTACTACATAAGCTAAGGCTAAACCTTTGAATAGGCTTAATATCCACACGGGCATAGTGAGCAAGAGACAAACCTACGATATACACACCATGTTCAGATTCATTGAATTGGCTGCCCAGCTGATGGCTTTCCCAAAAACTGGTGGTAAAGCCCAACGAGGTGACAATTGTGCTTTTGTGTCTCTTTTCTGTTTTCTACATACTTCCAATATGCACATTGATTTATACAGAAGGATAAAGACATGATTTTGTAAAAGCAAGCTGTTTCTGTAACTAAAGTATAAGGGCAGATTTATAGTAACACTATTGGAGCTTTTGCTTGCTGAGTACACATTAAAAAAATAATTTCTTGAATCACAGGCACTAAAACAAGGCAAGGTGGTGATCACCACAGCAAGCCCTGAACCGTGAAATGAGTTCCATGCTTATTATGGGAAAGAATGCCAAAGAATTTGTGAGATGACCAGAAAATTATAAATGAGTCCTATTTCTTGAAAAATATGATAAATTTTGGAATGTATCCACAAAGAATGAGTCCAATTCTCCTTCTTAGTGTGTAAGTGAGAATATCAAATTCAAGCCATTCTTTTACGGTTGATGAAACTGAAGTCCAGAATGAGGAAGAGATACGTTCAGGGTCACACAGCTGGTTGCTATGAGAGCCAAGGTTAAACCCCAAAGCTCTGAATCTTAATTCAGGGCTCTCCTGCTACAGCATTCCTGGGTGCAGGGAGTATCAGAATCTTGGAAAAGGGAGGATCTTTTCCAAGAATCCTTGAGGTGACTGTTTAACCTCAGTCTGGCCTTCCCTGGAGACCTTTAATAAGTTTAGCAGAGACATTCCTGGTTCCTTTGCAAGCCAAGTTCAGCTCATTCTACCCCTGGAAATTCACAGCACAGACAAGGAGGCCAGGAGGTTTTAGGGAGGAACTGCTAAAAAATGTTTACCGATGCTCTTTCCTTACCTTACCTTGTTGGGGGCGTCCCTAGGAATGTAGAAGGAAAGACACTAGGCCCCTTCTCATGAGAACAGCTGCCCTGCCCTGGGAAAGCAGACGGGAGAAAGAAAGAAGCCCCACTTCGCAGAATGTCCAGACTGGTGGGCAGGCCCTGTGTGCTCGGAGTTCAATGGCATCAGAGGGCCACCTCCTGCCTCTGCCAGGGAGGATAAGTGAAGTTTGGGGGGGCTTTTTGGATGAGGTGGGATTTGAGCTGGGCAAGTGGGGTGCACAGAAGCAAAAGGATGAGCATTCCGCCTAGGAAGAGAAACGTTTATCTGCTACTGGAGACTGAAATTGCCTTTTAGCAGAGGCAAGGACTTCTCACATAGTGATGGGATCATCATCCCTGGGAGAGGTAGCCAAAAAAGTGAAAAACACATGGAAACATAAGCAAGGAATATCAGAGCCTTATTGGGAGTGGGTTTTGATGCGGGAGTGGGGCCAAGGAGAGAGAGAAACTGGCCTAATAAAGCAGGTCTGTGCATGGGGCGAGGGAGGCATCTCATAATTAGGAAAAAAATAAAAGAAAAGCTGCAAAGGGTGGTTGTTGCAAGCCAGTTTGGCCGACTTTAGTACTAAAAGCGAGGACCATGTGTCGAACTGAGCTGAGTATGTTACAGGAATTTTCTCTCTCAGTCCTCATACAGAGGCAGGGCCAAGTGTCACTCTATTTTACAGATGGGGAAACTGAGACTCAACTCGCAGAAGTTGCCCAAAGTCACATAAGTAGTGAATGGTGTGCTGAGATGTGAAGCCAAGCAGTTAGACACCAGAGCTTGTGCTGCTGCCTTTAAATGCTGTTTCTAGGCCTTTCTTGGGCTTTCCCATAACCCAAATAAATTCCTTTCTCCTTAAGCCCAATCAGTAAGTCATAAGTCATCTAAATTAACCATATTTTCTTTAAAAAAATGAGAATAACATAACTCCCATCTTTATTTTTCCTTCTCTGAGAAGTTTTAGTCACTCTAAACAGCTGATCTGAATACAGAGGTCCTTTATCTTTGAGTGCCTTGGGTACTTTTGGCATCTAGTGAAGTTTACAGCCTCTGCTCAAAATAATGCTATCGAAGGCACTCAAAGTGCTGATACTAGTGTGGTTTGCTGCCGCATTTTAATGGCAGGAAATGCTAAAGTTCAGGTACAGGTTAGTGAGAATAACAATGGATTTTTTTTCCTTGCAAGTTCACAGCCCCTCGAACTGGTTAACACCTGCCCCAGGGGGTGGCCTAAACAAGCACACTGAAGTGAGCATTGGTAGAAATAGAGATGGCAGGATGGAAGAGGCCCACCACATTTAAATGGAATTAAATCAATAGCTCTTCTCCAGACACCTTTCTTGTAAAGATGCCTCAGTAAGCATTGTGGTTCACCAACTTTCTCTATGCCTTCTCAGCGGCCCCAGTTCTGAACTGGATGGGAAAGATTCACCTGAGAAAGCCAGGGACGGTTTCTCCTTATAACCTGGAGTTCTAGGACTCTTTCATACCATTATTTAAGACTGCAGTCCTGAACCCCTGGGCCATGGACCAGTACTGGTCACTGGCTATTAGGAACCAGGCCACACAGCAGGAGGTGAGCAGTGGGCAAGCGAGCCAAGCTTCATCTGTATTGACAGCCGCTCCCCATCACTCGCATCACCGCCTGAGCTCTGCCTCCTGTCAGATCAGTGGCAGCATTAAATGGTCTTAGGAGCACAAACCCTGCTGTAAACTGCACATGCCAGGGATCTAGGTTGCTCCTTATGAGAATCTAATGCCTGATGATCTGAGGTGGAGCTGAGGCAGTGATGCGAGTGCTGGGGAGCGGCTGCAAATACAGATTATCATTAGCAGAGAGGTTTGACTGCAGAGACCAGAATAAATCAATTGCTTGCAGACTCCTATCAAAACCCTATCAGTGAGTGGCAAGTGACAATTAAGCTACACCTGGTGGCAGGCTTTATAGTGGCAAGTGAGCATCTTACTTCGATTGTACAGCTGCATCTGGTGGCAGGCTTTAAGTCAGAATCCAACACTTACTTTAGTCTACGCGTGGCCCACCCATTGTTTTATTTACCACTTCTGTCTGAGCTGATTTCCCACACTGCACACGTCTCTCGGTCTCAATTTTGGTAAGCCCACAAGCTAAGCCTAGCAAAAATGAGTGAAAAACAAACATCACTGGAGAGCTTCTTTGAAAAGGGAGAAAGACCCAATGATGAGAAAGCAGAAGACTCTAAGACTGCCAACAAAGTGAAAGCTGCATTTAAAAGAAAATACCAAGAGTCCTACTTAAATTATGGGTTCATTACAACAAGCGATTCACATTCTCCAAGCCTGCTTTATATAATATGTGGTGACTGGCTATCCAATGAAGCCATGAAAGCTTCAAAACTCCTTCACCACAGGGAGACCCAGCACCCTGCATTAAAAGACAAGGCTTTGGAGTTTTTAAAAAGAAAAAAAAAGGTGAACACGAAGAACAGAGGCAATTATTTAAGGCCACCACTTAATCAAATGTGTCTGCACTGAGAGCAGCATTCTCAGTGGCTTACCACATGGCTAAAGCTAAGAAGCCCTTTGCTATTGGTGAAGAGTTGATCCTGCCTGCTGCTAAGGACATCTGCTGTGCACTTTTAGCAGAGGCAAAAGGTGGCACATGTTCCTCTTTTGGCTAGCACCGTAACTGGAAGAATTGATGAAATAGCAGAGGATATTGAGGTACAATTGTTAGAGAGGATTAATGAGTCACTGTGGTACACAGTCCAGGTTGATGAGTTCACCAATGTTGACAAGAAGGCAACAATGCTTGTTTTTGTGCAATATATTTTTTCAGGAGGACATGCATAAGGATATGTTATGTGCACTTTTGTTGCCAACCAACACCACAGCTGCAGAACTATTCAAGTCTTCAAATGATTATGTATCAGGAGAACTGAATCGGTCACTGTGTGTCAGTATATGCACAGATGGTGGAGCAACCACGACCGGGTGGCTTTCTGGTTTCATTACTCCAGTCAAGGAGGTCACTTCTGAATGTGAGTCTATGCACTGTGTCATCCATAGAGAAACGCTGGCTAGCCGAAAAATGCCTCCTGGACTAAACAACATTTTGCAAGATGTGATTAAAATTATCAACCCCATTAAAGTACATGCCCTTCACACAGCTCTGTGAGGAGATGGACGCAGAGCACACACGTCTTCTCTTACACACAGAAGCAAGATGATTTTCTAAAGGTAGATCACTGGCCACAGCTTGTGAGTTACCAGAGCCGCTCCAGAGATTTCTTTTAGAAAAACAGTCACCACTGGCAGCACATTTCAGTGACACAGAATGGGTCATAAAATCTGCTTACTTGTGTGACATATTCAACCTGCTCAAATGAACTCAATCTGTCACTTCAGGGGAGAAAGACAATCGTGTTCAAGTTGGCAGGTAAATTGGCTGCATTCAAAGCCAAACTGGAATTATGGGGGCAACGAGCGAATGTTGGGATTTTTGACATGTTTCAAGCATCAGCAGAGATTTTGAAAGAGACTGAGCCAGGGCCTTCTTTTTCCCAGCTGGTGCATGATCACCTATCTCAGCTTTCAAAAGAGTTTGAGCATTACTTCCCAACCACAAAAGACGCCCTAACTGGGAAGGAATGGATCCGCAATCCATTTATGAATAAACCAGGTGAATCGACTTTGTCTGTGCTAGAAGAGAATCAACTGCTTGAGATCGCAGATGACGGTGGCCTTAAAAGTATGTTTGAGACAACTTCAAATCTCCATACGTTCTGGATTAAAGTCAAGGTGGAATATCCTGAGATTGCCACAAAAGCACTGAAAAGCTTGCTTCCATTTCCAACATCCTACCTTTGTGAAGCAAGGCTTTCTGCAGTGACAGCAACCAAAATGAGATTACAGGGTAGATTTGACATAAGCAACACACTTTGGGTGTCACTGTCTCCCTTCACCCCCAGATGGGACTGTCTAGTGGCAGGAAAACAAGCTCGGGGCTCCCACTGATTCTGCATTATGGTGAGTTGTAAAATTATTTCATTATATATTACAATATAAGAATAGTAGAAATAAAGTGCACAGTAAATGTAATGTGCTTTAATCATCCCAAAACCATTCCCCCCATCCCCCACCTGGCCATGGAAAAATTGTCTTCCATGAAACAGGCCCCTGGTGCCAAAAATGTTGGGGACCACTGATTTAAGACGTATCTTGTCCTAGGCTCTGATGTTACAAAGGTGAATGACGTAATATCAGCTCATAACCCTGAAAGATTGCTCTTAAGAAGAGACAGTATTTTGGTTGCCGGGAAACACAAAGAAATAGCTGTAAAAGCAGCACTGCAGATTTACTTACCAAGTTAATTACTTTACTCCCTTTTTGTTACTTTCTGTTCTTTATGAATTATTTTGTTTCTGCCTTCCTCATTTGAATTTTGCTGGCCATTTCGTATCTTCTTGAGTTGAATATACGCTTCCATTTTTTTCTTGTTATCTTAAGTGATTAAGAGAGTGAGTTTTCCTTTGAGCAGCATTTTACTTTTGATTGGACATGTAGAACTTCTTCAGCTGAAACATCCCTTTTTATTTCATTATATTTGATATACGTATCTCTTAGTCTATGATTTCAGTATTTGCTTTATGTATTTAAGACTTCAAGCATTTGTTGTACTCATTTCCTTTTGTATTCTGTGATTTTCTTTTTTCTTCCAGGGTAGACTATTCATTTTTCTTTTGTAGGCACTATTCTTCTCTCTCTCATTCTTTTATTTCATTTCATTTGTATGATTGTGTATAGATTTCCTGTTTGCTTCTTTTTATTTTACTCATCTTGGACAGAACTAGCTCTGTTACCCAGGGCAAGGGTGGGGAACGTTTTCATGTTGGAAGGTGGCATTAATTTAGTTGTACTCAAATAAGAATGTATTCAAAAAACTTCAATTAGATATACTTAAAAATGTACATTATTTTGTAAAAATCTAACTATCTATGTACTTAATAATTTCAAAAAATAAAAACTGTTTGTTAATTTTAAAGTTAACTAACCTTTTAATGACTTCTTTGTGTCTGCTTTTGTTGGAAAACACTAGAATATTTGGTTGCAGCATGGAGGTCCACAGTTTCAGTTGATCATCTAGATGACTATCAGTCATTTGTAATCTTCAGGACATCTTGATTTGGGTTAGGTAGGAGAAGGTAGATTCACAGCAATAAGTGGTTGAAAAGCAAGAAAGCATTTTTCGGGCATGTTGCTGAAGGCATGGGTATTCTACTGCATTTTCCCGTATTTCAGTTGGATCTTTCTTAGCATCAAACAATGACTTTAAAATGTCATCTACTGAGAGCTCAATCAATTCCATCCGTAGTTCTTTAGGTGCCTTGGTGATACCAACCATGTGAAGCTGAAATGCTAATTTGAGTGTGATGTCATGACTCTCAAAGTCAGTGAACCATTCATTGTAATTCTCCAGTGAATAGGTCTACAACAGCTGTGTATTCCCCGAATGATTCTCATATATGTCATCCCACTCATCAATTACCTTTGCTAACCGGGGAAAATGTTCATATGAAATTTCCCTCTGAAGAACAAGTGTTTTGAAAAAAGATAGCTTTTTTTGAAATGCCTATATTTTTTTTTACCACATATCATGCACAGACTTAGTTTTTACCTTGCAAAGAAATTTTCAAGTCATTTTGATTTGATGTGATATCATGCAGAAATGTTGCATTCCTATAGAAATCTTCTTCCAATAATTCACATTGCTGATTCTGTTCTTCATAAAATTTAACTATCTGTTCTCGACAGAGATAAAATTTTGGCTAACACCTGTCTCTGTGATAGCCAACACACTTTAGAATGATACCGCAAATTCACACTGAATACCTACCTCATCGTTCAACTTTAGCATGTTATGAAACTGAGGATGCCATGTTGCATTTGCATGAATATAGTGAACAATATTTATAACTTGTTGCAAAGCGTTACCTAAAATAGTAGCTTTGGCACAGAGATTTTGCTGATGCAAGATATGATGAAAAGAAATGAGAGCATCTGGATCTGTTAATACTTTTTTTATCTGTGTAATAAACCCTTCATGTCTTCCTGTCATGAAAGACACACCATCTGTACAGACACTCACTAAATTTACCAAATTCTGTCCAACTTCACAACATTTATCTTGAAAGTTGTTGAAGACATCTATTCCCTGTGTTCTGTTCACAACAGTGCTCAAAGTGAGTAACTCTTCATGTAACAAAGGAAAACCTTCTGTTATGACTCAAGTGCAGTATAAAACCTGCACTGGGTCAGTAGTATCAGTTGATTCATCCAAAGTGATTGAATAATATATATTTTCCTCTTGAAGTATTGCATGAAGTTTTTCTGTTAAGTTGAAGGCTAAGTCATGCTGCCGATCAAAGAGGAAAGAGGCAGTCATTTGTACCTTGAAACATTATTGAGGTCTAAGCTTCCTACAACTTTGACAATGCATTCTTTCATAATTTCTACATCATTGGATGGCTTCCTTTTTCCACGCTGAGTATATAAGCTACTTTATAAGTTGCTTCAGTGGCATTATTTCCAGGTTTTGTTGCTGCTTGAAAGAATTGTCTTTGCTTTTGTTTTCATCTTTTAATTTCTGCAATATAACCTTTCATGCCTCTCCCTCTAATTTAAAATATTTGTGGTCCTTATAGTGTTATAAAGCTGATGAGCATTGAATTTCTTTAATGTTGATATTGCAGTATCACAAAGCAAAAAAAGTCTTCTCTTTAGCAGAAACAAGATAATATTGCAATTCTTAATCCTCTTTTAAAAATCTATTTTCTTCCTTCAGTGTTTTGTTGGTCTTCTTTGACATGCTGCAGAGAGAATGAAAAAATCCTGTCGAGCTGTGCAGCTGTTCACAAATTCCACTTCAAACAGAAACACAGTGCACCATAGTCAAAAGCTGAGGACAGACTGGTGTACTCGACCCCCATAAACTCTCACCAACCAGCCTCGTGCGGTAGTGGCACCAGTCAGGCGGGGGAAGTTAGAACTAAATCATGAGCATAGCAGCCATCAATTTAGCCCTTATGGCTGGCTAATGTTCTAATTGGGCCGGTCAATCTGGGAGGATTATTTTGTTGAAACTTATTTTACTCTTTGGTATTTTAAATAGGTTCATTTAAAAAATAAAATAAAAATATGAAAGATGAACAAAAATGTATTAATAAAAATAAAAGGATTTGTTTTGTAAAATTTGGATTCAGGCAAAAGGCCACACTTAAGGACCTAGAGGGCCACAGATTTCCCACCTCTGACCCGGTCTGTTGCCCAGATACAGGATGGATGAATTCCCCTTACACGCCTCCCTCTTTGTCTGTTTGCTTCTTTTATTTATAGCTTTAACTCGATAATTTGTGCTCCATATTCTGTATTTCTGTGAATGGGAATGAGAGGAATGTTTGTAGCTAGGATTGTGGGCTAGGTCTTTTTTCTGTTATTTTATTAAAAGTCCTATCCTGGGATTCATTCTTGCTAGAGAGGTGCATATCCCATCTTTGAGGAGGGTGCCCTGGGTTTTGGGTTATTCCTTCAACTCAGAACTATTGAGCCTTCACTTCCGTCAATGATAATCTTCCCTAGATTAGTTACTGTTAGTTTTATTTGGTTTTTTTCCTGTCTACATCTCTTTCTACTCCCCCAGTCATTTGGTGGGAACATAGAGAAAATTTGCAGGCTTTAGTGCAGGTTATTTTACACTTGCTTCTCTAGATCCCATTTCTACCCTGCTGTATAACCCAGAGACTGACCTTTTGGACTACATCATTGAGCAGTGTTTCTGTCTAGTTTCTTGTTGGATTAGGTCAATGTCAGGCAGCAACAGGATGTCAGAGGCTAAAGCAGAGTGAGGTCGAGGATTTATTCAGTTGATTCCCAACCTTCCAGATCATGAGAACTGGTTGCATCCACCACTGCTGGGCAGCCCTCTGCCACAGCTGTTGCTTTTTGGTCCTGGTAGCCAACGAGACCTCCCCTTTGCCTTCAGGCCTAGCAGAGAGTTTGGTTCCCTTTGTTGGTGGCCTCAGGGCACTTCTCCAACCCTTGCTGGTTCCTCTTAGCCCTGGCCACATCATTTTAAACCTGTCCTTTATTAAACTCTCTCCCCAACCCCTTCTGTTCCTGATATTTCCCCAGCTGGTATAGTTTTGGTCATAGCACTATAAATGCCAGTAGAAGATGAGGATCTGGGGCTCCTCATGTGTATCTCTTATGGGTCACCTAGCCCATAAGAGGCAAAATCAAGTTCTTGTCTTACTTTCAGTTTTCTCTTTCCATTTCGCTAAATTACTGTTTGTATGTAGAAATATTAACTCTGGACAGTTGTTTTTCAAACTCTCTCTTGCCTTCTTCCTAGCTAGTGAAAAACAAAATGGCAAATCTGGCAATTTCCCCCATTTCTGGTGTGTCATTATCCATGGTGGTGGGAAGAGGATTTTAATCCATAAGGGAATCTTTAGTTTGTTCCTCTAATATGTCTACCTCCCACACCCAGTATGTGCTTCCTTCACAGTGGGGGGTATTTGTACAATTTTTCAGAGTTTTATCTACTCCCCTTCTTCATGGTACAACTTTTAATTAGCAATAATTGCACCTCACATAAACCTCATTGGCAATGATACTGCCACTGTGCAAAGCTGCATGGTACAACTTTTAAAGGGTGGAGTTGAAACCATTTTTCACAATATGTATGAGGTTGTGCTCCTTTCTTAGTTTGAAAACAGCTTGTGTTTATATCTGTCACATCTATATCTGCTGAAGTTTGGATATGTGTCCCCCCAAACCTCATGGTGAAGTTTGATCCCCAGTGTTGGAGGTGGGGCCTAATGGAAGTTGTTTGTGTCATGGGGGCAGATCCCTCATGAATGTCTTGGTGTTGTCCTTGCAGTAATGAGTGAGTTCTCACTCTGTTAGTTCCCACCACAGCTGGTTGTTAAAAAGAGCCTGGCACCTCCCCAGTCTCTCTTGCTTCCTCTATTGCCATGTGATCTCTGCACCCCTGGTTCTCTTTACCTTCACACCATGAGTGGAAGCAGCCTGGGGCTTTCACCAGGTGCCCAATCTTCTAGCCAGCAGAATCCTGAGCCAAATAAACCTTTTTTCTTTATAAATTCACAGCCTCTGGTATTCCCTTATAGCAACACTAAAAAGACTAAAATGATTCCTTTCTTTCTTTCTTTCTTTCTTTCTTTCTTTCTTTCTTTCTTTCTTTCTTTCTTTCTTTCTTTTTCTATTGATCTAACTTATTATTGCCTATTTCATTAGGTTTAATGACATGTCTCCTTCACCATTTTTCCCTAGAAGTTCATTGCACATGTTTATGTAGAAGAGTACTATAGGAAGGTTAATATGTCGGACTGATTAGTGGCCAGAAGGAATGGAACCAGACAGACAAACTTGGGGGAAATAAAAACACAAGGGAAGAGGTGGGTGGAGTGAAAGTTTTTAAATGTTACTGAAGATAAGAAAGGAAGAGTAGGAAGGAATGACAGGGATGTTTTGAGGTTGGGCGATTGGCAATTCAGGAGGAGGGACTGATTTAGGAGGCAGATAAGAAGTTTATTATTAGATATTTTCATTTTGAGGTATTGAAAAAATACTTAGGTATATCCAACAAGTAGTTAGAAATATTGATGAGAAATTTAAGAAAAAAATCAGAAGTTAGAGATATTTGGCTCTCCTTCACTTTGAACAGTTACAAAGATCAGATTGTCAAATTAGACTCACAAATTAGAGCTCTTACTCATTATTAAATTTTACTAATAATCTCAAATCTCAAGAAATCGAGAAAATAGGTAAAGCAGGGATTATCTGGAGTAATTCGGTGGCTCCCCAGGTCCTCCCTTTCCATAGCAGACATGATCTTTGCCCCAAAATAGAAGATGAGGTCTCTAAATGCAGTTTTCACATCACCTTACTGTATGAGGAACATGTAGGTTATGAAACATCTCCTTTTTTAAAAAACACAAATTATTACAGGGATTTTGTGACTTTTTAAGAAGAGGTCATGACTCATAAGTCTACAGATTCTAATTTTATTTAACATAAGTAATCCTGAATAGGGATATTCTGCTAAGAGAATTCTACAGACAAAGACTCATTTCATATCAAACCATCAGTCTATTCCAGGAGATCCAGTCACCAACAGGTTTCTGAGGAGATTAGACTGGGCCATCCACCTTCTTACCTTGAGAAAATCTCTCTGGTAAAAGAGATAGAAATTGGAGCGGGGAGGAGTGGATGGGTATATACACACATAATGGGTGCGGTGTGCACCATCTGGGGGATGGACATGCTTGAAGCTCTGACTTGGGTGGGGCAAGGGCAATATACGTAACCTAAACATTTGTACCCCCACAATATGCTGAAATATAAAGAAAAAAAAAAAGAAATTGACCACAGACTAGCTACCTTAACACAGTCCTTCCCTCATATAACTGAAATATTTGGAATGGATGAGAAGCTGAAAGGACAGAATCTACAGTGAAAATTAGTATAGCCATTTGAGAAATAGAAGGAGAAAGAGGAACCAGTAAGGGGAAGGGAGAGAGAAAATTCAGAGAAAAAGAATAAATTTCATGTGGCTGGGAAGTTTAGCTTCCTTCTACTGCTATTCTCTTTCTCATTAGTATAAGAACCAAAATTTTACTTCACCAGACTCCCTTGCTCTTAAGGACGATCTTGTGACCAAGTATCTACCAGTAAAACCTAGGAGGAAACTTATGAAAGTAAGGAACTTAATTCCCTAAAAAGAAGGGAAGTGCCTTTCTCTTTTCTTCCAAAGCCTGCTGTTTAAAATGTGGATGTCATGGCTGGAGCTCCAGCAGCCACTTCGGACAATAAAAACAAGTCTTGCATCATAGAGATGGTAGTCCAGAGAGTGGCAAAGATAATAGGCTCATGACAGCTCTGTGGTGTCCTTGTCAACACTGGACTATTTCTTGACTTCTTCTAAGTCAGATACAAATAAACTTCCATCTGGTTTAAGTCACTGTTTAAGGAGTTCTTTTCCTAGTTGCTACCCTAGGAAAAGTATCCTAACTGGACATCCAAGATGGCTCAGTATCAGTTAGCTCTGACTACATTTTGTCTTTCACATAATCATCACCTTTTCAACAAAGATCACATTGTCAAGCCACATGAATGAGATGTCAATGTTCTCCAGCATTTTAGTATCTTAATAAAAATCTAATCTGAACAATTCTAGTTTAATCTTTACCACACTTATGAATACTTTCTTTTACTGACCTCAAGGTACATCCTCTTTATCATAGGCATGTTTTTCTTTTTAAGGATAAGAATTGCCTAAATGTTCTTTTTGACTATTGTGATATGGAGTATCTTTGTGTATCATATTAAGTACTTTACAATCATAATTTTATTTAATCCTCATAACCCTGTGAGATGGGTGGCAATAGTGTTCCTAAGGGTCACTCATCTAGGAAGTGGTTAGCCTACAGTTCAAACCCAAGCTATTTTGGTTTCAGAGCATGAGGTCACTAGGCTACACTGGTTTAAAGCTTCTGGAGTCTCTTCCAGTTTTGTATTTAAAGAGACAAGGTCAAAGATTGGAAGGGATGTCTCTTAATGATATCGAGATGGAACCACGCTGTCTGGTCTGTCCTTTTTCCCCTCTATGTCTACTAATGTACAGAGGACTGTTTGAGGACAAAGACTCATAATGAGAATTCAATCTAAGTATGCAAAGTTTCTGGGGTTTTGCATTTTTCCCTAAAACTGAAAGGCAACAAGTAGGACAGATGGGTCCAATGGCGCCGTCAGCTTCCACACACCAATAGTCAGAAAAGACCCCAAACCGGCTACCACGATGGGAGTTCTAAGGCTGTGGCCAGTAGAGAAGCAGGCACCTGCGACTATTTCAAAACTGAGCTGTCTGAAATGGTTATACCAGAAAGCTAAAATTACTAGATGGTTGTTACAGAAGTCCAGGGTTAGAACAGTTCTCAGTAGGAAGTATTAAAATGTATTCTTACAGCTCTCTGACCTTTTTATTTAGAAAGTGGCCAACAAAAGCCTTCCATGAATTTTAAGGAAGAACAGTTTGAACATCAATAAATAGTAAACAACCTAATGAGTACATTTGGTTTTTTAACAGCATTGTAAAAATACAGGACAAAAAGGTCATCTTTATCTGGACATACACAGAAACTTATAGAGTCCTTGCATTAGAACATGATGCATTTGCATTTTAGTGACATCAGTTTCAGAATTCACCAAGAAAAAATGTCTAAAGACTCTCAAAATAGCAGTTTGCAAAAAAAAAAAAAAAAAAAAAAGAAAAAATACCCCATTCCAGGTATACCTTCAGACATTTAAAAGAACTTTTTGACTGCTACGAGAAGGTTGGGTCTTCAGATGAAATGTTCTCAGGAGTCATTCAGTGTATCCATGGCAACATATCACTAAACCAAGTAGGTATGCCATCCCAACCTCGGCCCACCCAGGTAGTTAGAGTGCAGTGATGTTACATTGCTTAAGTCCCGCCTGTCCATAACATAGCAGGAAGTCCTGATGCAAGGATGATGAGTCTGCCAAAGAAGGTACCAGGTTCACAAATTTCTTCTTGGTCTCTGCTCATCACTTCAGCCAGGCAGGCAGCTCACTTCCACAGGCTGCATCTGCTGTTGCTGGAGTCTGCGATGTGCCCCTCCGCAAAGGGGCTCCAGCTGCCTGCGTGGTGGAGAGGCTTGTCTACCTTGCCCAAAGTAGAGGAGAGGGAAGAAAATCCTTCCTCCTTCAGTCTAGGACCAGGCTATGTGCATTTCCTTTGATGAAATTTCCTCATCTTTTACTCATTCATAACAGTTTACTAAGATTTCTCAGTCTTTAATGGGTGAGACCCCAGTAACCCCCCTCAGGTAGACTTGTGTCCAGGAAGCCTAATTCCTTCTTTCATCCAGCGCCAGGTGAGGAGTGGTTGGCCCTATGTGTGGTCTTGATAACGTGATCATCAGTGGTGAACACTTGAGCAGAAATATACACAAACACCTACTAAAAAAAAACACCTGTTTTCAGAGATTGTTCACAATCTACTTTTGGGGTGTGCTTGTGGTGGGGGAAGGGGATCCCTTCTGGTTGCAGGGACACAGTCTCACTAAAGATATAGCCAATTACATCATAAAAACCAAATTAATCTTGGCCTGAAGAATCAGCTATCAGGTAGTCAGCGTCTTCCCCATGAACAATGAACAATGAGTGGGTATTATATAAACATACACAGCATATACATATATGTGTACATACGTATGCACATACATACCACCCCCCACACATGGGATCCAGTTGTCAACCCTGCACTGTCATGCTGCAGACACCTACAAAGTCCTTCCTTGGGGGACAAGGCATTTTTGGCAATTAAGGTTATTATTTAAGGTAAAATGAGATATTTGTATTACCATTGAATTTCTCCTCGGTTTTCTCTGTACATCTCCTCTTATAATGGAGGTATTCCATAGGCGTTCCCATTCTAAACGTCCTTCTCAAAAAGCCCTCCTTCATGGCTTAAAGAAAACCCACCCTGCCCCACGTCCTGGTGTGGAGCGGAGAGAAATCTGCACAGCAGTGAACGGCAGATCAGCACTGCTGCTCTTCCTCCAAAGAGTTCTCTCTGAGCCATCAGTCAAGAATCACTTTCCTGGAGAATTTAGCTCATTAAGAACTGAGAATCTTTCTCCCTTTGGAGTGTCTCAGTGGAAACATTTTATTCATATGGATAACAAGCAGAGGCATCCCCGCTGGCCTGTTTACATACTTAATAGAAGTGCTGAGTTGCCCCCTTCTGTGCTTGAGGCTCTGCCAGAACCGAGATGTCTCTGGGACCGGGAGAAGAAATGTCAGAGCACACTGTTCCCATATTATGCTTGCAGTTACCTCCTCCAGGGCTTACAGGCAGAACAAAAATGAAACCAATTTCTTCTGCTTTGTACAAACTTTATTATTTTGCAGATTGAAAATTCAGGAATTCTAGAAAAACAGGAAGTGCAGTTGGTATCATTGCTTTTACCATCCAACATCATTCATTCATTTTTATTTAACAAGTATCTGTGTAATGCTTACTATGTACCAGTACCATGTAGGTGTTGGCAATTCAGCAATGAACAAGGCAAAGTTTTAGCCCTCATGGAGCTTAGTCTAGATCAATCAGTCAAACAAACAAACCGAAAAGAAGAGCACATGCATAAAACATAATTTCTGATAGTGATAAGTGTTATGAAAAAAGGACAGCAGGGTGAAGAGCTGAGAACTGACAACTGAAGGAATGAGGCAGAAAGGAACTGGAGGTGGTTTAGATTGAGAGGTCAGGATGGCTTGGCTTCTTGGATGCTGACATGAAGAAGGCAGCCCCGAGATCTGGGAGAAGAACTTTCCAGGCAGTGGAACTTGCAAAAGTAAAGGCCCTGAGGCAGGAGCAGCCAGGGGAGATGAGGAACAGCAGAGGCCACTGTGGCTGAGAGGGTAAGGAGAAAACGGGTGGGGCTGACATTGAGGGAAGGCCACACAGCAGGTGGCCCAGGCCCTCCCAGCAATGGTAAGAGTGCAAATTTTTTCCTAAACCTGAAGGGAGTTTGCTGGAGAGTTTCGACTTGGCTCTAAATTAGGGTTTAAAATTAAGCACTTGGTCTATTGCCATGAAAATTATCAGGGGGTGCAGAGGAGGGGGCAAAATCTGGAAGCTGGGAGACTACCTAAGAAGCTATGGCTTGTTCTACTTTCCGGAAGACTTCCATTCCGTTGAGTTTTTCACTGCCGTTTCCGTATTTTTCAACCCCATTGCTAAGGCTCTATTAGTTCTCTGAATATTCCATTTTTATAGCATTCTTTTCTTGTTTCTCGAGGCAATTTTTTTCTCTTATCTTTCAGAGGATATTATTATTACTTTTTGAAGTTCTCTTTTCTCTGAATTGTCTCTATTGCTAACAAGTGTGCTTTATTTTATTATTATCATTTTTTAGGCTTAGTGGTTAAAAACATAGACTAAAGCCAGATTGCCTGGTTAGAATAACAGCTTCTCAGTTTACTAACTGTGTAACTTTGGGCAAGTTACTTAATATCTCTATGCCTCAGTTTCTTCATCTTTTCCATTGGGATAATAGTAGTATCAACTTAAATGGTGAGGATTAAATGAGTAAATAGATGGCTGGGCATGGTAGCTCATGCCTGTAATCCTAGCACTTTCACAGGTTGAGGCTGGAGGATCGCTTGAGGCCAGGAGTTCAAGACCAGCCTGAGCAACATAGTGAGACCCTGTCTCTATAAAAATTTTTTTAAAAAATAAGCTGGGTGTAGTGACTGACATGCACCTGTAGTCCCAGCTGCTCAGGAGGTTGAGGCAAGAGAATTGCTTGAGCCCAGGAGTTTGAGGTTGCAGTGAGCTATGATGATGCCACTGTACTCTAGCCTGAACAACAGAGCAGGATCCTATCTTATAAATGAAACAAAATAAATGAGTAAATACATATAAAGTAATTAGAACAGTGCCTAGCTGGCAGTACATGCTCCGTAAGAATTAGCTTTTATTTTGCCTATTTGCTTTGGTCTATCTGTTATATTAGATGCTTTCCTCAAATGCCTGGGGATTCTTGACTCTACGTTCCTATCTAAGAATGGGACACTGTAAGCTGGGCACGATGGCTCACACCTGTAATCCTAGTACTCTGGGAGGCCAAGGTGGGAGGATTGCCTGAGGTCAGGAGTTCGAGACCAGCCTGAACAGGAGCGAGACCCCTGCCTTTATTGAAAAATTAAAAAAAATTAGCTGAATATTAATAGAAAAAATTAGTCGGGCATTGTGGTGCTCACCTGTAGTCCCAGCTACCGGGAAGGCTGAGGCAGAAGGATTCCTTAAGCCCAGGAGTTTGAGGTTGCTGTGAGGTAAGCTGATGCCACGGGAGCCTAGCTGGGGTGACAGAACGAGACTTTGTCTCAAAAAAAAAAAAAAAGGAAAAAAAGAATGGGTCACTGACAGGCTGTCTTGGAGCTCTGGGCAAGAGAGGAAGGCTTGCTCACTATGGGCATGACTCTAGGGTCCCTGGTGGGGCTGGATCCTTTAGAAACAGTATCTATCTTCAGTTCTTTTCTCTTGGGCTGGTCAGATTCACAGAGAAGGATCTCCCAGTTTCCTTTCTGGGTTCTCAACATTCAGGTTGTAAGCTTTCCTGTCACTCCCCTATTTTCCAGTGGTACCTCTTCCATCAGTTGTGTTTTATGCACCAAATCTACAGTTCCTTTCTTTAATCTTCTCCAGACAATGGCCTTCTAGCTTCTTCCTGGGTAGGTTAGAACAGACACCAAGCTTGGTAAGGATGGGAGAAGACTGCAGTCAAATTTCTTTTCAACAGACTTTCTTTTCATTCCCTGCTTTCAGCCTCGTCTTTACCCTCACTTCAAAAGACACCAAGTCCTACTAATTCCTGGGCTTTGGGGGGTTCAGCAGTGTAAACATGGCTATTTCTCAGCTTTCCTCACTGATTTTTGGGATTTAGCCTTCTTTGGACAGCCAAATTCATCTGTTTTTCAGCTTCTGCATTTCATTACCATTTTTCCTCTCCAGCTTTCACTTTCTTGAAAAATTCCTTTGCAGTTAATTTCATGGGATTTAGGAAAGATCAGAGACACATGTGAGTAGATACTCACAGTCCATCATTTGTAACTGGGGGTCCAGTCCCTTACTTTAAAGATTTGAAGTCTAAAGTCCAGGAAGGCTGCACAATTTGTTGGAGACAACATGAAGAGATTGGTTTCTCTAATTTGTGGCCCAAAACTTTTTCCACTACTTCATCCTGACTCATAGCAGCCTCAGAAGATATGCTTTGATGAAGGTGAGTAGATTTTTTTCATAATCTCAATGTCCAAGAGCAAAGAGCCCACTCTGGCCTCCAGCCTGTCACTAGAGCCCCAGAGAGCTCGTAAATTTGTGATTCTTCATCTTCTCTAAATCCTCATGCATGGAGCTGTTATCTGTATTTTGGAGAGCAACTAGACTTTCTTATTTTCCCCTACAGTAGGCTAATGCCTGAGGGAGGTGCCTCCTTCTAATAGATTCTCGTAAAGAGAGTGAAATTTCCCTGAATTTTTGAGTAACATGATGGATGGCTCCTCTTAGGAAAAATACAACCATGCTATGAGACAACATGTATGAGACAAAGCAATGTGATGAAATATAGGGGATGAGTTGGGGGAAATGGAATCAGTGATAACCTAATGGGCCAGGATCAAATGAAGCCTATTAAGAGGAGATGAATGCTGTAGCAGGATGCAGGATGGGCCAGAAGAATTATCTGTAAGGTTTTATCTGCTGTAAGCTTTTATCAGCTGTAAGCTTTTATAATTTGGGTCATGAATATCCTAACTATGAAAGAGAAGACTTTATATTATAAAAACAACTGAAGCTTCTACAGAACTTTCAAGGCTTATAAACAGAACATATTCAAGCTGGAAGACAACTTATTGTTTACTTCATCTAAATTCTTTTTTTTTTCTTTTCTTTCTTTTTATTGTTTGTTATTATAGGGGTATAGATGTTTAGGTTACGTATGATGCCCTTGCCCCCCCTTCCCCCCAAGTCCCAGTTTCAAGTGTGTCCATCTCTCGGATGGTGCGCATTGCACTCTTTGTGTATGCATATATCCGTCCCCTCCTCCCCCTCGCCCCTCCCCCTTCCCCCTCCCTCCCTCCCCGACATCCAATAGATGTTATTCTTATATGTACACTTATGCGTTGTTCAGTTACTACCAATTTGATGGTGAGTACATGTGGTGCTTGTTTTTCCATTCTTGGGATACTTCGCTTAGTAGAATGCGTTCCAGCTCTATCCAGGAGTATACAAGAGGTGCGATATCACCATTGTTTCTTAAAGCTGTAAATTCTTTGTTTTATAGAAAAAAAATGGACCCTAGGAATTTGCTGAAGGTTGCATAACTGGTAGCAGAATTTTAGAAAAATTTTATTCCCCTTCAGACAGGGTTGAAGTGGAAGTTAAAAGTCTTTAATTCATGCATTCATCAAATACACATTTATTACAGGCCTAGTATATGGCAGAAAGTGCTCTAAGCACTAGGGATCTAGGGGGAACAATCAGAAAAACCTTTGACTTCATGGAGTTTATATTCCGGTGGGGATAGACAGGGAATAAACCAGTACACAAATAAATATACACTATGGAACATGAAGAAAAATAAAAGAGGCTAATGGCAATTGAGGGTGATGGCTATGTTAGAGTGATGTGAAAGGACAGCATTGCTAGTAAATCATCTAACATAAACACATCACTGCACACAACAGTGTGCTCGCCCCCATTGCTTGCTTCTTGCTTGACCACTTGTGGCTTAATTTGTTTTTTTAAGAGCTTGTTTTGCAGAACTGGAAGATTACTAAAAAAAAAAAAAAAAACAGAATAGGGTATATAGCCCCTAGGCATCTGCCAGACCACACATTCTGAGAAGTCAGATAAAACCAGCCCACCAGAAAACAACTGCCTTCTGTTATCATTTCACATGAACAAATGCTCTGGAAAACAACTGCCTTCTGTTATCATTTTACATCTGGAAAACAACCACTTTCCATTATCATTTCACAACTACAACTACTCTGCTCCTTACAACACCAATAAAAGCCCAAGCCACCCTTCCTTGGGGCTGGCATTCTTTCTTCCTTTCATGCCATGCCCTTTCCTCTCTTGGAAAGTAAAATTAACTTTTGCTTCAAAACCTATCTTAATCTTTGCATCGAGAATTCTTTCTCAGCCTGTGGTACGAACCCCCTAACATGAAGGTCAGGGAAGTTGTCTTTGAAAGAGGTGGCATGTGAGCAAACACCTCAATAAGGTGAAGGAACAAGTTGTTAGAATACCTGAGGTAGAAAACTCCAGGTTGAAGAAACAGCAAGTGCAAGAGCCCTGAGATGGGAAGAAGATTGGAGTGTTTAAGGAATGGTGAGAAGGCAGGGTAGAGGGTACACAGTGAACAGAATGGAGGAGAACAGGTGATAAAAACTGGGTAGCCAGAGGCCAAATTACATAGGACCTTGCAGGCCCTGGAAGGACTTTGGATTTTATTCTAAGCGTTTGGGAAATCACAGGGGAGTTTTAAGCAAAGGAGTAACAAATATGAATTGTCTTTAAAATGTGCACTCGCCCTGTTGTGTGTAGAATCAACTGTGGAGGCAGGAGTGGAAGAAGGGAGAGCAGTTAGGAAACACTAGTACAGGTGAGATAGAAACATGTCATAGGCAAGGATGGTAATCACAGAGATGTGGACAAGTGAATGGATTCAGGCTATATTTTGAATAAAAACCTGATAGAACTTTGTCAGTATTAGATGTGGGTGTAGGAGGACAGAGGAGCCAAGGATGACTCCAAGGCTTTTCCTGAAAAACAGGGCAAACAGTGATAGCATATTGTGCTGGGAATGCTGGGGATAATCAGGCTTTGGGAGAGTGGTAAATTGAGTATTTGGCAATATTAAGTTTAAGAGTGAAGTTAGAATGAAGAAATTAAGAAGTTATTCAGATATACAACTCTGGAGATAATGAGAAAGATTGGGGCTGGAGACACAAGTTTTTGAGTCATCAATGTCTAGACAATGTGTAATGGCACTGGATTGCATGAGATGGCCTAGAAGGTGAGCACACAAAGGACATAGGTCCAGTGATTAAGTCCTGGAATATTCTAGCAAAGAGAGGCTACGTGAAAGAAGAGGATACACTAAATGTTACTGAGAGGGAGAAAGTAAGAATTAAACACATGGGTCTTGTGTACCAAGATACACCAGGTTGTTCAGTTATGCTGGAAGCTGCACATAAACATTCATTCATTTATTCAAATATTTATTTAGAGGAAAAGGTCCCTTCCTTTCCCACATAGAACTTAGGTTCTTATGATGGAAGGCAAGCCAGAACCTAGTAAACCAAAAGTAAGAGATCAGAAATTATTAACACAGAAAGTAATAATAATAAAATATAGAGGATAGACAAAACCAATAAAATTTGTTCTTTAAAAAGACTAGCAAAAGACAAATATCTGGCAAAATTGATAAAGGAAACAAAAAGGAAAGGCAGAAATAAACAATATTAAGAAAGTAGGATACAACTAAAAATAGATTCAATAATTTAAAAATCATAAGACATTGTTATGAACATTATGCCAATATATTTAAAAACCTTAAATGTCCACCAACTGCAAAATACACATTCAAGTAATTTACCACATTAGATTATAGGCTAAGCCACAAAACAAGTTTTAATAAATTTCAAAGAATTGACATAATATAGAGTATATTCTCTGACAAATGCAATTAAATCATAAATCAATATCAATTATATAGCTAAAAGAATTCTCCAAAGTTTAGAACTTAAGCAGCACATTTTATTCCTTTTTTAAAAATTTCAGAATATTATGGGGGTACAAATGTTTCAGTTACATGGAAGCAGCACATTTTTAAATGATCCAATGTTTCAAAGAAGAAATTACAGGGGAAATTCAAAAATATTTTGAACTGAATGATAATGAAACATGATATATCAGTATTTGTGGAACGCAGCTAAAGCAGTTCTTAGAGGGAAATTTATAGTTTTAAATGTTTGTATTTGAGAAGAAAATGGTTTAAAATTAATGATCTAAGCTTTCACATGAAGACTCTAGAAATCAAAAAGAAAATTAAATCCAAAGGAAGTAGAAGAAAGAAAATTTAAAAAATAAGAAAAAAAATAGAAAGCAGACAAAAAATCGAGAAAAACTGACAAATTTAAAGTTTGTTCCTTGAAAAGATTCATAAATTTATATATCCTTAGCAAAACCAATCAAGAAAAAGAGATGAAAAATACAAAAATCAATACCAGGATTGAAATAGGAGACTTCAACAAAGATTATAAATATAATTAATAAAAGATAAAGGGGGATAATATGAACAATTTTATGCCAATAAAATTTAAAATTCAGATATAATGGATGAATTTCTGAAAAGATACAACTTAGGAAACTAACACAAAAAGAAATAGAAAATTTTAATAACTTCATATCTATATTTAAAACATTGAATTTGCAATCAAAACTCCCATCCTCCTCCTCCATAAAAACTACCACTACCAACAGCAGTAACTCTGTCCCAAATAATTTTATAAGGCTAGCATAATTTTGATCCAAAACCTGACAAAGATAATACAATAAAATTACAGATTAACATCCCTAATTAATTTAGATGAAAAATTAATTAACAGGGTATAAGAAAAATGTGTAGAGTAATATATTTACTTGATATATTAATTGAATATATTTATTCAAATGTGCGTACGTATTATATATAATCCAGTAATATATGTGTTTATAGACATATATATTATATGTATGTGTATGTGCGTATATATGTAAATAAAATCACAATAATGACATTTAACCCAAGATTGCAAGGTTGGAAAAACACTTGAAAATAACCAACAAAGCCTGGGCGAGGTAGCTCATGCCTGTAATCCTAGCACTCTGGGAGGCTGAGATGGGAGGACTGCTTGAGGTCAGGAGTTTGAGACCAGCCTGAGCAACAGCGAGACCCCATCTCTACTATAAATAGAAAAAAATTAGCCGGGCATTGTGGCACACGCCTATAGTCCCAGCTACTCAGGAGGCTGAGGCAGGAGGATTGCTTGAGCCCAGGAGTTGGAAGTTGCAGTGAGCTATGATGATACCACTGCACTTTATTCAGGGTGACAGAGTGAGACTCTTTAAAAAAAAAGAAAAGAAAAAAACAAACAAGAAAATCAACGAACAAAATCAAAATTCACCACATTAACAGAATAAATAATAAAAACCTTACGATTATCTAAATAGACACATGTAAAACATTTAACAAAATCCAACACCGGTTCTTGATAAAATGTTCAACAAACTAGTGATAGAAGTTGACATCCTCAAACTGATAAGGTTATCTACCCACAAAAAAACCTATATAAACATCAAATGTTTTTCCTTTATAATCTGAATCATGACAAGGTTGCCTGCTCTTACTACTTCTGTTCAACATTGTGCTAGAAGTTCTGCTAGTTTAATATTAATAAGTCAAGAACAATACTTAAAGAGGCATAAAGATTGGAAAAGAAGTAAAACTGTCTTTTGTGATTATACCATTTTGTTTCTGGAAAGCCCCAAGTAATCTATAAAAAAAACTATTAGAATTAGTAATTCAATTTAGCGAAGTTGTAAGATATTGTATATATAAAAATCAATTACATGTCTATATAACAACAAACAATTGGAAAATAAAATTTTAAAGCAATGCTATTTACAATAGCATCAAAACCCATCAAATACTTAGGAAGGAAAGATGTGAAAGACCGTTGTACTTGAAACTACATAATTCTGTTGTTATTAAAGAAAACATTTCATTAAAGGAGACATTAAAAAGACCATCCAACCAACCGTCCAATGTGCATGGATTGTAAGACTCAGTTTTGTTAGGATACTCATTCTTCCCAAATTTATAGATTCAACAAAATTCCATTTTCCTTTACCTGAGGTCCTTTTTGAGGAATTGCAATCAGATTTTATCCAGTTGCTACTCTCACAAACATACAGATATGTTCTGGTAATGATTTGTGTTTTCTCACTGGATAGAGGCATTTCCATGCAGAAGAGCAACAGCCTTAGCAGTGAGTAAAATTCTCTTAGAAAAATTATTCCAAGCTGTGATGTTCCTCTGGAGCTTCATAGTGATAGAGGTATTCACTTCATTGGAAAAAGAATTCAATCAGTATGTAAAACTTAGCCTATTCTCCAAAATTTTCACTGTGTTTATCATCCCCAGTCGTCTGGGTTAGTGAAACACACAAGTGGAATGATCAAAACTCAGCTGGCAAAATCAAGTGAGCCTTTTAAAATTCCTTGGCCAAAAGTTCTTCCACTGGTTCTGCTTCATCTGTGGTTGACCCCTTCTGGTAAATACCAGTTATCTCTATTTGAAATTATAATAGGCAAACCTATGAAATTATCTCCAGGAAACTGTACATCTTTAATATTAATAGACTGCTTTTATTTTTTGTTTGTTTAGATGCATTTAGAGCAGCTCTTTTTGCTACCTTATCAGCTGGCTGATTTCCTTTGCTTTCTAGGATATCTGATTTGGAATAGCTTGGAATTTTAGTTATGGCCAGTGACTTTGGTGGTAATACAGTTTCTAACAATTGTGAAATGAGGTGTCCATTACTCATGGATTGGCCAGAAGAGGTTAAAAATCCTCTCTGTTTCCATAGCATTCCAAAATCATGAGCTACTCCCAAAGCATATCTACTGTCTGTATGAATGTTAGCAGTTATTCCTTTTGCTGACTGACAAGTCCTGATTAAGGTAATTAATTCTGCTTGTTAAGCCGAGGTGGCCTCTGGAAGGTAAGCACTTTCTATTTTTGTTGTTGTTGTTAAACGTAATATTGTATAACCTGAGTGGTAAGTTCCAGAATCACCTTTTAAGTAAGATCTGTCTGTAAACCAAACATCAGCATTAGTAAGGGGAGTCTCCTGTGGGTCAGTCCTAGGGGAGAGAAGTTGATCAGTTACAGTTACGCAATCATATGTTGTTGCATCTGAAAATGAAGGCAGAAGAGTTGCAGGATTTAAGTTATTACATCTAGAGATGGTGATATAAGAAGCTGAAAGAAGTACAACTTCATATGAAGCTAGTCGACTAACAATAATGCTGAATGTGGTACAAGTTTAGCAATGCTTCCACAAAATAAGGGATGAAAACAGTCAGGGGTGTCCCCATTACAATTTCTACAGTTGCCTTAACTAACAAAGTAGTGGCTGTTATGGTGCATGCAAGGTGGCAGTCCCCTTGTTACAGGGTCTAAGTGTTGGCTATAATACCCTACGGGTCTATTTTGGTCTCCATGTTTTTGAGTTAGGACTCCTAAAGCGTTTTCATCACTTTCATGTCCAAATAGAAGGTTATAATTTGGATACCCCAAAGGTAGGGTGTTAGCAAGGTCATTTTGGATCATTTCTAATGTTAGTTGATTTTTTTTCTGTCCAATATAGACTGGCTGGCATGTCCTGTTTTAAGAGAACATATAAACACCAGGCTTTTAAAGAAAAGTTTGAGATCCAGTTTCTACAATACCGTACCAGTCCCCCAAACCCTCTCAACTGTTTCCTGGTTCTGTATGGTTGAAGAGCTAAAATTCCTTTCTGTCTATCTGGATTAATAGAAAGTCCTTCCTTAGATATTAGGTGGCCTATGTACTTTACTTGTTTTTGACATAATTAAAGTTTTTCTTTAGAAACCTTAGGTCCCTTTAGGGCTAACTGTGGTAATAAGTGAATCCCATCTTCTATAGAGGCTTGCTTATCCTCTGAGCAGAGAAGTAAATTGTCTACATATTATATTAAAATAGATTTTTTAAAGAAGTCGATACCTGAGAGAACTGCTTTTAATATCTGTGAAAAGTAATTTGGGCCTTCAGTGTATCTCTGAGGCACAACTCTCTGTGTGTATTGTCTAGCTTCCCACGTGAAGGCAAAGAGAAGTTAACTATTTTTCGTCCATAGGAATACTAAAGAATGTACCACATAAGTCTGTAACAGGAAAGAACTCACCCTCAGTTGGAGTGGCGGCCAGCCACGTGTGGGGGTTTGGCATTACTGCACATCAAGGAATGACTATGCTGTTAATTGCTTTCAGATTCTCTACCGACCTCCATCTTCTACCACGTGGTTTCCTTACAGGAAGGACTGCAGTGTTACATGGTCTTGTACAGGGAATAATCATTTTCTTCTTTTTATATAAACTGAAATTATAGGCTTTACTCCTTTTGGGGCTTTAGTTCTCAAAGGATATTGTTTAAGGTTTGGAAGAGTTTGATGGATCTATTGGAATTTCGATTGAGGTAGCTGAGAAGATTTTTCCAATATCAGTGGAAGACTCTCACCACAATTGATCAAGTGCTGCTTTTAGCAGGTTTTATAATTTTTCATTATTCAATAATTCAATGTCTTCTATGGCAATATGGGTTGCAACTGGATTAGATTTTGAAAAATTTGTTATGTCTAGTAACTTAGTTTTATTTTCTAATTCTAAATATTAATACATTTTCCCCTTTTGGGGGGAAAGAAATATGGGTATTATATGCTTTTTAAAAGCCTCTTTTCATAAAATGGATGGGTGCTGATTGAACAAGAAGGCAAACAACAGTCCCTTGTAACAGACCTAATTGAAAGATTACAGGTTGAGACTTGTATGATGATTCAAGAGTACTTGTGACACCCACCATTTGAACTATTTATTCTCAGGAATGGAACTTTTTAATAAGGTGAGATTTATACAGATAATGTGACTCTAGTGTTAATAAAAGATTGGGTTAGCAAGAGCTTCCGTTAGTTCTCCATTTAAAATAATTTTTATTTTTGCTGAAGTAGAGCCAGGGACACAAGCTTGAATATTTAATTTAAATTTCCTAGCAAAACCAGTAGGGTCCTGGTGAGGATCAGAAAATTTCTTAGTTATTTCAAGTTCTACCTTTGACCATGATTGGTAAACTAGGGCGGGCTCTCCCCTGCCAGACATTGGCTGTTTAAGAAATGGAGTCAGAACAGCAGGATTAAGAAGAGAAAGAGAAAGAGGAGGTAGATCTGTGCAAGGTAGTTCAGATAATAAAAGATAAAGAGAAGAAGGAACTGCAGGAGAAGAAGGAGAAATCTCAGTAGTCTTTTTAAATTCAGAAATTCTTTTAGACAATTTTTATTCTCTTGTAAAGAAATAACTTTATTAGAATCTCTTTTGGATACTTCTAAATACCATTGAAAATAATCCTCCCAATTATTTTGGTTTATCCCAAAGCTGGATTTTTTTAATGGAGTGTGCAAGTAAATTAGTTTAGGCATGTCAAATGTACCCCATTTTGGCCACTAAGATTTTGGTTTTCAAAAGTTATGTGAGACCATTTTTCTAAATAAGGACAAGAGGTGGCGCCATAAGGATTGTACATGAACCCAGCTGGAGTTTCTAAAGGCGGATCTTTACTTAAGGAGAAAGACGTAGTTTTGGATGTTCTCTTCTTAAGTGACCATAGGGGAAATTTTGGTCACTCAAGAAGAACATTTAGATATGTCATTTGAACCAAGCTTTGGAACCTGGTCAGTTTTAAAAATTACAAATTTTGCTAAAACCACAAATATTCACTTTCTCTTTTCAAAGAGAAATTCTTTTCTCCTTGACCAAATTTGAATGAGAGGAAAGGTTACACATTTTAGCAAGTAAGGCAAACAAAACCTTAACCTCAAAGAAAAGTGAAACCACAAACCTGTAAACAGTGGAATCTCTAGAGAAATAACAAATGAAATTCCTGCCTTAAAGCCTTAAGGCTGAGCTTCAATTCCAGACCCATCAAGTGTAGAGTCAAATCACTTGGCTAAAGACTGAGTCTCAGCCAAAACCAGGGAGATTGGAAACCTGAGAAAGTGTTACTGAATCGGCACTTGTCCCCGAGGCAACATCAGAAGAATGAGGACAAGTGGTTAGAGGAGAAGGAAAGAGAAGTATATTAATTTGTTGGCAAATGAGGAAAACAACAGACTCTCATCTTAAAGTACCAATTCCTATCATAATCAGAAATACAGAGCTTTTAGAGGGAGGTTTCTCAGCTTCAGGCTATTGCTGAACTGTAGTCAATGATTCTAATCAGTCCCATTTCCTGAGAAGACAATCTGTGAACTCAGCCCATACGGACCTCCTGGACCTCTGCCCTGACAATTCCCTGGAACCATCTCCTGTTTAACAAAGAACAAAGGACACTCCCCTGACCCTCCCAACTACTTGCCTGAGGCAGGAATGCAGGTTTTAATTCTCAAAAATAGTGAGGGAAATTTTAAAGAAACAGAAAACATTTTGACCCTTTTTTCAGGTCATTCTCTCTGTTACATATTCCCCACTGTCAGTTTTACCCTTCCATATCTATTGGAGGAGAGGCAGCTACTCTGTTATACAAGGTCTCACCAAAAACTCCTGTGCCTCCAGGGAAGTTGGTTGGATGCAAGTGGTCAGTGCTGGTGCCTGGGTCCCAGCTGTCCACAGAGCAGTAGGAATCAGACCAAGCCTATTTTGGGTCCCCTTTGGGTTGCCAAAATGTCAATCTAAAATAATCAAAAGTGTCAGAATCTAATTTAAAGGAAGTTTATTCAAGCACAAAGTGTGAGGATGAAGCACTGGAAATACCAGCTCCAAAGGAATGGAGTCATAATTCCAAAGCTGGGAAGTTAAGATTTTATGTATATAGGCAGAGACAGAGGAGCTTTTACCAGGATTACAACATTATTTATATAAGGTTAACACATAGTTACAGAAATTTGATTGGTTTTAGGTAGTGTTTCTTTCTGGGAAGTATACATTTAGCATTTTTTTTACAGAGGGTGTAATAATCACAGGCTTTCTGTCCTCTGGTCTAAGTAAAGCAGCACAACAAAAGAGAGGTTAATCTCTAACAAGGGCCATTAATTAAGAAGGTAGGAGGTTTTTGTCCCTGGTGTGGTTTAATTCTCTCTAGTCATTGTATAGAATAAGAAAAATAAGAAAGTGAGTCAATCTCTAACCTGAGAAACAGAAATTATAACCACCTGTGATGTGACTCAGAGCCCAGTCACATCTCTCTCAAGGCTTAGACTGTTTGGGGGCTTCCAACAGCTTTTAAATTATATTCGTTTTCACACATGTTCATATTATTCATTTATTCAAAAGAATTTCACTCTTTTTTTTCTACTTGTTAATTTAAAAAAACCTTAGAGTATTGAAGGAATGATCACACATATCCATTTATCTCCTGGCTGCTGCTCAGAGCAGAAAATCAGTAATTAGAAGAAATGTGTTTTACATGAAATTTTATACTCGAATCAATGTAACTATAGCTGAAATTGATATCACATTCTAAATAAGGGACTGGGTAATTCTTATAGGAAATATGAGTCTGGTATGAAAATTAAGTGCTTATCAATGACAGTTCCAGGAAGCAATTTCCACTCGGGGGGCCATTTGCTGTGCATGCTGGGTTACTGCTGCATCAAAGCTTGAGAACTTCAGGAGATGAAAATGCTTTTATTCCAGGTGACTCACACTACTGAGTTTCAGAGTTGGGAAAGCACTTAGAGGCCACCTGGTCCAACTCCCTTATTTTTTTCAATTGAGGAAACACTGCTGGGAGGTTAACCATTTAGGCAAATATTACTTAGCTAAGATTTGGGATAAGTATGTGGTCTTGCAGTGCTTGGTTTATTCTTTTTTCCTTTACTTCACGTAGGTAAGGAGATAAGTCATAGGCATGGCTTATTGCTGAGGTCCTAAGGGAACAAAGCAGCAGTTTTCGGGGGAGTAATCACAGAGCTTTCGCGAAGCCATGTCCCTCAGAAGCCAAACTATGCATTTTCTTTCCCTGCCACCAACCACACCTCTCGTGCAGGTTTAGGTCAGGCAGGTAGGAAGGGAGCTGGATACTAAGGGATGTATAGAAAATGAAGTTCAGCAACTCATTCACGGAAGAGGAACTGAGACTCGTTTCCCAGGTTTAGCAACCTTCTTCATCCTCCTCTCAGTGAAAGAGACAAATCCTCCTTAGAAACCCATGTGAGAGCTTAGTTCTATTACAGCTGATTTTGAATCTCACATTTAATCATGGTCTCTAGGCTGTGGGCTTTATGGTCTTGAGGCTCTCATTTTACTGATTTATAAAGCAGAAAAACAGAGAAGTGGTGTGGTGTGGTAAGAAAGTGCTGGCAGGAGATGAGATGGCCATTACCACCTGGGGCTCTCCTGTTTCTCTCTGCAAGGCTCCTTTGGAAATCTTCTTACATCGCCTTCCTGTTCTGAGTAATTTAGCAGGGCTTCATTTAAATTGTGCTCATTTGCATTAACTCTCATAATGAAGACGTGTGTTCCCAACTGGACTAGAACAAAGCCTGTGGTTACTTTGTGCCTTCTGTGATGTCTCCATTCTCTGGGGCCTGAATCCATCCTCAGTCCTGAGAGTCAGAGAGGAGCAGACCAAGGATTACATGAAATAAAGTAGTATGTGCCCAACATCCCGGAAGTATTCAATGTTTGTTAGCTCCTACTACTGTTGCAATATTCTTATGAAGCACATTATTACAGAGGAAATGCCCTAAAAAATGACAAAAATGTTTTCTCTCTCTTGAAACCTTCTCACCCTTTTTGAGAACTAAAAGCTATATCCCTGCCTCAGGCCAGTGGTCAGGAGGGACAGAGACATGCCCTTTGTTCTTTGTACTACAAGAAATGGCTTAAGAAAATTGTCCAGACAGAGGTCCTGGGTGGAGGTCATGAAATTGTCTTCAGCAGAGATGAAACAATCACAATCATTAACCGTAGTTAAACGACAGTAGCCCAAAACTGAAAATTGTCCCTTCAAAAACTCTGTATTTCTGCTTATTATTAAGATGATGACACTTTTAGACAGGAGTCTCCAGCCTCCGCATTTCCTGGCAAATCAATAAATTCCTCTTTCCTTCTCTTCAAACCACTTGTCCTCATTCTTCTGATGTGACCTCCAAAGAAAGTGCTGAGATTTTGGTAACAATATCTTTTGATTCAAAGGTATCATTAGGCCTTAATAATTATTAACCAATCTAACAAGTTAATGTTTTAGTTTGTACTTTTGTTTTAAAATCTGAATATTATACATAAATTCCAAACAGATATTTGGTCATTTGTAGGTGTGTGATAGGCGTAGAACCTGTTTGGAGTTGACATCAATGTCTAAAATGGAAAGCCATGCATCCCAACACATGGTGATTACCAGCCAAAGATCAGTGAAACATGCTTCTCTCCCTCAGAGGGAGGTATAAGGAGGTGTTCAGCAGGGGCTTATCTTGTTCCCAACACACCTGGCCTGGGCTCTGCTGTGCAGGAAAAGGTTTGTTCACTGCACTGAGACCCCCAGGGGTAGAGCATGTGGGGTGAGAAGCCAGGTCTCCAGTGTTGCTGGGTTTGGGGAAGGCCTCTAGTAGATTCAGGTGCCCAGCTGAAAACAGCTTTCCAGGAAGTGTGCTGCTGAGGGGGATGGTCTCTCTGCACCTGGCCTGTGAGCCCTCAGTGACGCTCTAAGCAGCAGGAGATCACCAATGAGCCCGACTTCCTGCCAATGACCAAGGTAGGAGGGTCCCACCCTCATTTTTCACAGGGACCTGCCTACAAAATTCCTATCCAGGTAGGGATGGTAGTTCTGGACAGTTGAATAGATATGCTCGCTAAATTTGAGGGGAAAAAAGCTAGTGACAGAGCAGGCCACTCAAGGTCCCTGAAACCTTGCTCAATGATTTCACATTAGTCCTCATAATTCTAAAATGACTAATTAAGGCTTTTATCGTGATGGTCTCTTCTAGACAGGTCTAGTGAACACATCTGCTCATGCCAGCTTCAGAAAATCCCACTCTAAGCTTCTGTTTTTTTGTTTTTGTTTTTTCAATGAAGCCCCTTACTCAGATATAAAAGTGGCGGAGAAACATTTCCTCCCTATCAAAAAATACCTCGATCCTGTCTAAGAAATCCTATTTTCCTTGAACAGTACCTATGAAATCAAATAATGCATAAACAATCATAATCTCTGACATTCCCCTTGCCCGTAAGGAACATTCTGGAAATTCTAGCATTGTTGACTTGGTCCTTCCCTTTGACCATGCTGTCCTCCCTGCTTTCCTTCTCCCCCTCTACTCCCCTTTTCCCAGTGGTCATTTTTGTTATCATGAGGTCTAGTGTATTAGACAACAGGAGAAGTATTAGAGAATTTATACAGGAAATTAAAGAAAAAATGCAATAAATCTAGGAATGAGGTGGAGTGCTAGAAGAGCCCAGTAGGGTAGGTTTCAGGGAGTTTGGTTTTTTTTTTTTTTTTGAGACAGAGTCTCACTCTGTTGCCCGGGCTAGAGTGAGTGCCATGGTGTTAGCCTAGCTCACAGCAACCTCAAACTCCTGGGCTCCAGCGATCCTTCTGCCTCAGCCTCCCGAGTAGCTGGGACTACAGGCATGCACCACCATGCCCGGCTAATTTTTTCTATATATTTTCAGTTGTCCGATTGATTTCTTTCTATTTTTAGTAGAGACGGGGTCTCGCTCTTGCTCAGGCTGGTCTCAAACTCCTGAGCTCAAACAATCCGCCCGTCTCGGCCTCTCAGAGTGCTAGGATTACAGGCATGAGCCACCATGCCCGGCCATGGTTTCAGGGAGTTTTAAGTTGGGAGTTGAGAACGGGAGAGAGAATTTCCAAGGGAGACACTTGAATCTACATGAAGGATATTGAGAATGGCAGAGCTGAAAGAGAGGATACTTAAGATATTTGACTATGGTCTAAGAACACAGGTCCTTAAGAGATGGAATGTATCTGAATTATCTTGAATTGTTTTTGACGACTATTAAGTTGTCTGTTTCTCTTTGAATTAGGAGGCATTGTTTAGAGTTTGGGCCATGGGATAGAGGCAATTATATTCATATTTTTCAAAAACTAAAAGTGTAGTGAAGCTATCTTTGCACTGTATGCAGGAACCCTGCCCTATGAGAGAAGGATCATTTCTTCCAGTAAACAGACAGGAAAATGAGCAGTGCCAGAGCCTCTTGTCTTTGGGAGCTGGGTAAATTGTCTACTTTAGTTGCTCTTTCCTGCTACAGTAACACTACCTTTAATTGCTGCTGACAACCCTTTGCTGTGTGTGTAGAGGTGCGGTTCCTTTCTAAGAAGCACCCCCATGCCATTGCCACCATTGCCTCTCCTCACCCCTTCCCTCTCCCAGGGGTGCTCCAAAGATGGCTGCAATTCCAGGCTTCACTCAACTACTAAAGTTGGTTGTCTTCCAGCAGCCTTCTCAACTCCTGTTCGAAGAAAAAACAAGGGTAGAACAGAACAGGTGAGATGGTAGAGGGATGTGCACTGTCCAATGTAATTCCAGATCTTCAGCAAATCCTACCAAACTCAAAAAATGGTACTGACTTCTGAGTCTAAGCTGATGCGCAATGGAGGCAGTATCGGCAGACTCAGGAGCCATTGGCAGGGAACGCTGAGAGGACAGCTCTTGGAAATTCAAAAAATCACAAGGAGAGCTTTGGATTTCAAGGCTGCGGAACTGGGAGCTTTGAATCAAGTTTGCCCATATCTCTAGGACAGCTGATATTGGATTTTCATGTAAAAGAAGATTTTCAGTACGCAGTTGGAGATAAAGCTTTAGAAACCAAGTGTCTCTGAGGGAGATACCTCGTTGGCATAAATACACACTAGGGTATAAAGAACTGAGTCATTTAAAAGCCTTATTTAAAAGTACACATGAGAGGGTAACATGTGAAATAGAACAAGAGAGAACGAGAAGAGATGCCGCCATGAGGAGCGAGGTGGTGATGAGGAGGACGTATCTACAACTGGGCAGCAGGTGTGGGAGGCAGGGGAGTGATCAAGTGAATAACAAGTGTTAACTTTTCTGTATTGCTGTATAAATTGTGACATTTAACACAAATATTTTAAGAGGGTCTGCTGTATCAATTATGAATTTAATGAAAACATTTTAAAAGGGTCTCAACTTCTGTTCCTAAATCTCAGTGATATGAAATAGTATACATATTCCTACATCTTTTTTTAATGACCTAAAAAAATCAGGTATGAGACCTTGAGGTTTTGTGATCCATTACAGTGTGCACATTCTGAAGTTTATACTCATTTTCACTTTTAAGTGTCTTCGTTGTTTATTTTTCATTGAAACATTATGCCCATAAAAAAGAACACGTTTTTTGTTGCAAAAATGTTTTTATTTTCTCTTTGGGTTCACCAAGTCACTTCCAAAAAATGATTTCTTAGTTAAATTAGCTGCCCTTTTCTGTCCTTGACATTGAACACATATGCCCACCACCACCTCACCACTCCCGAAGGTAAAAACCTATAGATGTCAATTCAGATGATTAAAATGAAGCAATTCCAATTGCATTGTGAACATTTGAGCCTGCTTTGCATTTTCCTAAGGTCTTTGGGGAAAAACACCTAATGAAAAACATATTTTCAACATGGAAATTGCAACTGGAGGCACAGCCTGCTGCAAAGAATTCAGACATACTTGGCTAATACGTGAACAGATTTGACAGACGGCTATTTGCACAGGGGACAAAGGAGTCTTCTGATTGGTGCTGCATGTCTCTGTGTGGGATTCAACCTGCACACACCGCTGGAGTTCAGACATAACAGGGTATTTCTGGGGAGCTGTTGGGATGGTCTTGAAGAAATGTGCTGTGGGAGGTCGTAGCCTGAGGGAAGAAGAAGCCAAGTATAAAGACCTCCAACCAGTGAAAACAGGTGTTTCCCAAAGGGAGTAGAAATTCAGAGGATATAATTGCTATTAACTTAAATCTGCCCTTAGCTCAGATGCCTACATGTCTATCAGGGGATAAAGCTGACGGATAAACTGGAAATTCTATAATACACCCGGCCCCAGCAATCCTGCTCTGGGATCCCTCACACAGCATGTAACACTAAATGGAGGGAAACCTTCTCTCTCACTGCTCTCTACAACTTTTTTTTTTTTTTTTTTTTTTTTTTTTTTTTTTTTTTTGAGACAGAGTCTCACTCTCTTGCCTGGGGCGAGTGCCGTGGCGTCAGCCTAGCTCACAGCAACCTCAACCTCCTGGGCTCGAGCAATCCTACTGTCTCAGCCTCCCGAGTAGCTGGGACTACAGGCATGAGCCACCATGCCCGGCTAATTTTTTCTCTATATATTTTTAGCTGCCCAATTAATTTCTTTCTATTTTTGGTAGAGACAGGGTCTCGCTCTTGCTCAGGCTGGTCTCGAACTCCTGAGCTCAGAACGATCCGCCCGCCTCGGCCTCCCAGAGTGCTAGGATTACAGGCGTGAGCCACCGCGCCCGGCCCCTGCTCTCTACAACTTTGCACAGCCCTGCTGCCCTGTGGCTCACTCTTTGCAGCAGAATACCCCGGGGTGGCAGCAGTGATGGTTATCCCCGATAAACTTCACTGGAGCAGGGGCAGGATCTGCTTGGCAGCGTGATGGTGACCACAAGCCAGGAAACTGCTGAGCGTGGTGGATATTTGAACAGAGACCATGGTGCTCACACAGTGGCAATGTCTATGGATCTGTGCAGGTATCATGGTAATGAGATTTCCCTATGTACGCAGCCCAGGGAGACTGCCAGAAATACTTGGGTGGGAGTAACAATGTGGGCAGATAAGAGTCAGGTTATTTCGTTTCTTTATTCAGCAGCCCCCAACCTTTTTGGCACCAGGGACCGGTTTCATGGAAGACAGTTTTTCCACGGACAGGGGCAGGGTGGAGGGGGAAGCAGAGCTCGGGTGGTGATGCGAGTGATGGGTAGTGGCCGCGGACAGTTCCTAACAGGCCACGGGACTGATACCAGTCCACAGCACGGCAGTTAAGGACTGCAGCTGTATGTAATTTAACTGAAATTAGTATTATAATACCTTGAAGCTAAAATGTGAGGAATACACAATATTAGAAGAATGAATAGAATTAGAATATTTTAGCATAGTGGTTACTAAATTTCATTTTTAGGTAGTGGGTCACTTTGAGGTCCTCAGGGAATTCAGGATCTAATAAGAGTCAAACATCAAGATACAAGTTTTGCTTCTGCTTAGGATATAGAAAGCTGGAAGTGAATGTCACTCCCAAACTAACACTGAGAAAAAGCCAGATAATCTATAGAACTCTTGGGCCCATCAGAGAACTAGGGTTGTAAAATGAATAGGCAACTGGATTTCGAAGGATAACAGGCCCTAACAGGGAGAGCTAAGACATGCAGATTGTTTTAGCTTAGGAAGAGCATGGAAGGAAGAGGTAGGAGCCTTAAAGGCAGATAATAAGAAAACAATTGAAAATTTAAGGAAAAACGTAGGGCCAAATGGGATAGCATGACAGTTTAGGATCCTGGGCACTGCAGGCACAAAAGAGCATGCGCTCACTCACCAGCTTTTTCAATAAAGCCTCCACAGGAGCTCAAGAGAAAGATTGGCCAGGGAAGGAGACCTGAGAGAGGCACACTCCCACCCTCTATTAGTGTGGTAAAATATACATAACAGTGGCCATTTTAACCATTTTTAAATGTTTAGTTCTGGAACATTAAGTACCTTCATGCTGTTGTACAACCATCACCACCATCCATCTCCAGAACTTTTTCATCATCAAATCTGTATCCATTAAATAATAATTCCTCATTCTTCCTCCCCCTAGTCCCTGGCAACCATCATTCTACTTTCTGTCCCTATGAATTTGACTACTTTAGGTACCTCATTGGTTTTGTTTTAAATTTGTATATATCTTTGGATAGTAGTACATTGACTTAGTTCAAAATTTAAAAGATACAAAAGGTGATAGATATAGTGAAAAGTCTCCTTCCCACTGCTTTTCCCAGCCACCCAGTTCTCTTTAAAGAGATCAAAAATGTTCTTGGTTTCTTGGAGATACTATCAGAGGTAGTTTAGGAATACACCAGCAGATACACTTTGTGTGTGTGTGTGTGTGTGTGTGTGTGTGTACATACATCCCTGTCTACCCACCCCCAACACACATATACAGTCAATTCTCTTATTGATGGTAGTTATGTTCTACAAAATCACCAGAAACACTGAATTAGTGAATACAGTACCATTGCTCCTAGGGGAAATACAGGGTTAGGTTCCTATGAGCCACTGGCAAAAACATTTCTGTCAACAGATCAATACATAACCTTGTTTTATGTGTGTTTCTGTTAAAGACACCTTGTTCAATATATATTGTTTATTCTAATGCTTAATTTTGGTCAACAGCACTATATCTCATGCTTAACCAAAGTTTATATAACACACATATTTTCTCCATAAGAGAAAGTATTGCCTTCTTGTGCTTAGAAACATTAGACAACATTTCAGCACTATACTTGGGGACCATTTTAAACAATTATACCACCAGAAAAAAGCACAAAATGCAAAAATCATGGCATTAAATAGACCACAGAAAGGACATGGAAAAGCCTTATGAGAGCTGAGAAGAGGCAGAGCCTTGTTAAACCTTAGTGAGACAGCCCATTTTGATGGTCTAGACATGTGGAGATTGCCAAGGTTTGAAAGTGGAGCAGGAGTACCCAGAAAGGCTTATACAAACCCCAGCCCTGTTTAAAAACAGGGTGGTGATTAGGTGCTGCTCAAAGACAATCAAGATACCTGCCCACTTCTGCAATAAGAAACACATGCCATCTGCTAGAGAGATAGAAAACTGCCTACATCCTGGACATGACCTTGCTTGATATGAGGTGAAGTCATCTGCTGCCAAGGGAGCATCTTCTTCTCCCTATTACCCTTTTCCTCTCCTCACTCCCCACCCCACCATCCCATCCCAGGCTAAGTTGGCTACTGCTGGGGAGGGGTAAAGAACCTGCTCCTCCACCTTGCCTGGACACTAGGAAAAAAATTTCTCTTCCTAGGGGAGCAACAGAAATTTTGCTTGGGGCAAGTATGGACTGATACAAAACAGAGCCTTTGTGCCACTGGAGGAGAGGCAAGAAACTGGCTCGCACAAGACCTCTCTACTGATACAAGCCAGAATTTGGTTGCCATAAGGAGGAGCATCAGGAAACCTACCTATGTATTAGACCCTGCACTGAGTAGAAGATAAAGGTCATCTGACATTGGAGGAGGACAGAAACAAGGAGAAAGCCATACTCTGAGATTCAGGAAGACAGACACTGCCTAAAACAGTTCTGTTCTGAGGCTGAAGCAGAACAGAAAAACTTTCCCTGCTGCCACCATGAGCCTTGAACTGAGTAACAAGCAATAAGCAACTGCCACTGAGGAAAAGTGAGAACAGAGACCCCTACCTTCTGCAGCACAAGAGGGCAAGGCTGGCTGAAAACTAAAGGCAGAATGGAAATATTGAGAAAAACCATCTGTGACTCAAAGCACCTCAGTATGTACAAGGTAGTAGCAATCTACCACTGGAAGAACATGAACCCCATGGTACACTAAAGGTAACTATAGCACCAAAAGAATCCAAACCAAGCTCAATTATTAGCTAGATCGATTCACCTCTTCATACACATACACACAGCCTGAAAAAACAAAATTCTGCAAATTTCCAGCGTAAACATTATTTACTTTATTCTCTATTCTTCTTTTATACTCATTGTTTGGCATTCAATTAAATATTATAAAGCAGATTTAAAAAAGAAAAAATCTATTATCAAGAGATAAAGAGAACAGAATGAGACCCAGAAATGGCCAAGATTTTGAAACCAAAGGCTTTAAAATAACTATGATTAATATGTTAAGTAATATAGTAGAAAAAGTGAACAGCTTACATGAGCTGATGAACAATTTCAGTAGAAAGAAAAAAATTATCAAAAAGTGAAACACAAAATGCTATAAATAGATTTTTAAAACCTATTACGTGAAAGAAAAATAATCCTTTGGATAAGACGATCACAGGGAAGCAGCAAAGAACATAATCAGTAAATTTAAAGATATGCCATTAGAAGTTATTCAAACTAAAACATAAAGAAAAAAAGCAAAAAAAAAAAAATTAAAAAATTCAAGATCTCTGAATAATATCAAACTAACAAAGGAAATTAGAGTCTGCTAAGGAAAAGAGAAAGATAATAGAGCAAAAGAAATATTAGAAGAGATAGTTGCCAACAGTTTTTCAAAATTAATGGACTATAACAAACCACAGATCCAAAAACCTCAGAGAACAACATGTTAAAAAAGTCAAACTGTTGAAAATCAAATATAAAGAGAAAATATTGAAGAGAAGACAGTCCAAGGAAGGGAAAAACCCATCACAGAGAGAAAAACACAAGCAAGAATGACAACAGACATCTCATTGGAAACTATGCAAGCCAGAAGACAATGAAATAATATTGTCTTTAAAAAAAAAGAATTGTCAAACTAGAATTATATATCCAGTGAAAATATGCTTCAACAATAAAGGTGAAAATTTTTTTAGGTAAACAAGTACTGAGAAAACTCATTGCCAGCACACCAGCACTAGAAGAGAGATGAAAGAAATTTATTCAGGCTGAAGAATGAAATACAAGATGGAAATGAAATTTGGATATACACAAAAGATTGAAGAGTGCTAAAAATGGCAAAAGAGGTAGAAATTTTTAAATTACTTTTATTCTTCTAAATTTCTTTAAAAGAAAATGAACTGCTTAAAGCAAAAATTATGACATTATTTGGTGGTGTTTATAACATACATAAAATAAAATGTATGATAATGATAGCACAAATGCAGAGTGGGGAAAATGAATGCATACTGTTAAAAGGAGTTTATACTATATGTGAAATGGTATAATGTTATTTGAAGGTAAACAGTAAGTTAAAAACAAGAACTGTAGTCCTATAACAACTACTAACCAAAAACAAACAAACAAATAAATAAATAAAAGAGTTATAGCTAATAATCCAATAAATAAGATAAATGGAATTATAACAAATAGCAATTTAATAAAAAATATAGGAAAAGAGAAAAATGAAATAAGAATCTGATAACAGAATTTCAAAATATATTTTTAAAAACCTAACCTGATAAAACAGAAAATAGATAAGGACAAATCCACAGTTATAGTTGAAGATTTCAATACTTTACCTTTAGGAATAAATAGAACAAGTAGAAGAAAAGTGAGTAAGGATATAGAATTCCTGAACAAAACCATCAACCAGTTTTACCTGACTTACAATTATAGAAAAATCCACTCACAACATTAGTATACACATTCTTTTCAAGTGCATATGCTTCATTCATCAAGATAGGAAATAGTCACAATAAATTTAAAATGAGTCAAATTGTATAAAGTATGATCCCTGAACACACCGAAATTAAACTAGAAATTAAAAAACAGAAACATGGCTAAAACATCCTCAAATAATTAAAAATTAAACAACATACTTTAAATAAGTCATGTGTCAAAGAAGAAATCACAAGCTAAATTGGAAAATATTTTGAATTAAATGAATATAAAAATACAGCGTATCAAAATTTGTGAGCTAGAGTTAAAGTTGTTCTTACAGGAAAATTTATGGCATCAAATGCTTATATTAGAAAAAGGATAAAAAGTCTTAAGTCAATAATTTAAGTCTCCATATTAAGAAAATAGAAAAAGAAAAGTGAATGTAATAATAGCAGAATATTAATGATAAAAAGTAGGAAATAAGAGCAGAAGTTAATAAAACTGAAAACAGAAATATAATGGAGAAAATCAATGATAAATGAAATTAAGTTTGTTCTTTGAAAAGATCAACACAAATGAAAAACTCCAGCTAGACTTATCAGAAAAAAATGAAGAAAATAGATACACTAGTAAAGCTCATTTAAGAAGACAGTAATCTGATTAGCTCTATAGCTATTAAATAAATTAAATTTGTGGTTAAACACCTTCCCACAAAGAAAAATCCAGGCCTGAATCAGTTCACTGATAAATTCTATCAAACATTTAAGGACGAAACAATACAAATCTCATACAAACTTCTCCAGAAAATAGTAGAGGAGAAAATAGTTCCCAAGTTATATGAGGCCATCATATAGTACAGACTATGCCCCATCAATCTAGACACAAAAACCCCTAGTAAAATATTAGCAAATCAAATATAGCAACAAATAATAAGGAAAATATATCAAATTAAATGGGATTTATCTCAAGAGTGCAAAGCTGGTTTAACATTCAAAAATAAATCTTTATAATTCACCATGTCAATGGAATAAAAAAAGAAAAATCATATGATTTTAATGTATTTCACATAAGTATCTGACAAAATTCAACATCCATTCATGATAAAAGCTCTAAGCAAATCAGAAACAGAAGAGAAATTTCTCAACTTGATATAGTGCATCTTCAAAAAAATTTGCAGTTAATTATACTTAATGATGAAAATCTGAATGCTTTTCCCTTATGAACAAGAGGAAGGCAAGGATATACAATTTCACCACTTCTATTCAACATTATACTGGATGTCTGAGCCAGTGCAATGAATCAAGGAAAAGAAATAAAAGGCATACAGATTAGAAAGAGGAAAGTAAAAGTCATTTTATTTTCAGACATGATCATCTATGCAGAAAATCCTAAGGTACCTACAAAATTATTAACAGAATTAATAAATGAGTTTAGCAGGGTCCCAGGATACATGGTCAATATACTAAAATTATAATTCTGGATTCCAGTTCAAGATGGCTAATTACAGACATCAGACACCTGCCCTTTCCAGAAAGAAGAATCAAAATTACAAACAGAAAATCATATCTCAAATAGAGCATCCAAAAGAGAACACTAGAGTCCAATGGAGAACTCATTGGGGACATTTGAGAAACAGAAGGAGAGGAAGGCAAGTTATCAGCTCAACTGAGATTGACCAGGAGTTCAGAGGGGCTCAGGATTGTGGGGAAAGGGTAGATAAGAAAGCTTCAGTGGTCCATATCCCTGATACAGACTGCTGCAATCTGAACCACAGAATAGCCCCTCTACCCACACAAGCCCTGACAGTAGGTAGTGATTTGGAGACCCTAGGAGGGCATTGCATCAGACAAGGGACTCTCTCTGAGTCACTCAACCTCTCTCCCCAACAAGATTGTGGCAGGGCACCACTTTAGGAATGCAGCCATCACTGGACTGCATCCTACCCCAGGAAACACAGCCCCCATACCTCCACATATCTCCTGGGAGCTCCAACTGATATTCCCCAGCATCCACCCAGAGGGCTGCAGTGGCACAGCACTGGATGGACCCAAAGGTGCTGCAGAGTCTCCAGTACTCTAGTCTACAGGGAATACTACTACCCAGGGAAAGGAGGGTGCACCACATCAAAAAGGCAGCCCCTGAGTCAAAGGAAACCAAAGCACTTGCTTTCCAGAGCCTGAGAGCTCCCTGTTTGGGGCTATGAGAAGTGACCCTGCCCCAAGCAGTGGTGCACCTCTGTGCTTGGCTTTGCAAGTGAAGAGTGAAATCCTCTCCCAGCAATGGAGCAGCCTCTGTGCTCAGGCTCTTGCATAGCAACAAGATCCCTCCTTCCCTTCTGCACACACACTCCTGCTGCCACTTGAGGCTGGGGCTGGCAAGCCAGAGGACTACCTGCCTGGGGTGGTGAGTGGCAACTATAACCTCACTGGCAGCCTGGCCTCCATGACTGGGCTCACACACAAAGGTAGGATCCCTCCTGCCCTTGCATGGTGCTGTGACACTGTTGCCACAGAAATCAGGAGAGGCTGAGAGCAGTGTGTCTGGGGCTATTAAGGATGACCCCACACCTCAGCCATCACCAATACCAGCCTGAATTGCTCAGGACCCAGAAAGTTGTCCTGCCACTGCTACTGCTATCGCCCATACCAAACTGGCCCAAGGTCCAAAGACTTGAGAACCTATTTACCCACCTGTCCCCCTATTGCCACTACTGGCATCTAAACAAGCCACCTAGAGGCCTGAGAATCAGCCCACCAGTAACCACCAACACAAGTGCCAATGTACAGCACCCTGGAACATAAAGATAGGCACACTCAACCCACTGCTGCCACCACTGGTGCCTGAAGACTAGCTCACCTGGCTTCCCAGGCCTCAGCACAACTTCAGTATAGCCTCCACTAATAACTGCACAATTATCCTTCAAAGAAACACAGAAAGCACTAACACTGTTTATAGCCAAAGAAATAATTCAAAGACTATACTATGGCATGCACCCAGAATCAAAGTCAAAGTGTCCTACCAACACCACAGATATATCTTCAGGAAAAACTCCTCCCCCATAAAAATAAATTCAAAAATAGGAAGAAGCAGCTATTATACCAGATGCACAGATATCAACATAAGGACACAGGAAACAAGAAAATATGACACTTCCAAGAAAAACACAATAATCTTCTAGCAATAGATCTCAATCAAAAAGAATTCTTTGAAATCTCAGATGAAGATTTCAAAATACTGATTTTAAAGAAGCTCAATGAGATACAAGAGAATTCTGAAACACAATACAAATAAATCAGAAAACCGATTCAGGATATCAGTGAGAAATTTACCAAAGAGATAGATATTTTTTAAAAGAACAAAATAGGAACATTGGAATTGAAGAATTATTGAAGGAAATATAAAATACATTTGAAAGCTTCAACAATAGACTAGATCAGGCAGAAGAAAGCATCTTGGAATTTGAAGACAGGTCTTTTAAAATAAACTAGTCAGAGAAAAATGAAGAACAAAAAATAAAAAAGAATGAGCAAAGCCTTCATAACATTTGGGACAACATAAAGTGACTGAAGTGACTTATTGGTAACCATCACAGAGGGTGAACAAAAAAATGAAAGAATTAGAAAGCCTATTTAATGAAACAACAGATGCAAACTTCTCAAGTATAGCAAGAGATTTAGACATTCAGATACAGAAGACTCAAAAATTTTCAGGCAGATACAAAGCAAAAAGTTCTTCTCCACAGCAAATAATAGTCAGACTGTCTAAAGTCTAAAATAAAAAGTGAATCCTATAAACAGCAAAAATGTCTAGTCATCTATAAAGAAAATCCCATCAGACTAACAGCCAATTTCCCAGCAGAAACCATACAGGCCAGAAGAGAATAAAATGATATATTCAAAATGCTGAAAGGAAAAAAAAAAAAAAAACTTCTGGCCAAGAATACTATATATAGCAAAATTACTTTTTATAACTGAAGTAGAAATAAAATCTTTCTCAGAAGAGCCAATGCTGAAGGAATTTGTTACCACTAGGCTGCCCTTATAAGCAATGTTCGAGGGAGTCCACCAAACTACAACAAACAATAGGCGAAAAAGAAAGGAACAATGAATATATATAATAACCAGAAACAATCAACAACATGACAGAAACAAAGCCACACATATAAATAATAACCTTGAATGTAAATGGACTAAATTCTTTACTTAAAAGATACAGAATGGTTGAATGGATTAAACAACATGATTCAACTATATGCTGCTTATAAGAAACTCACCTTACCAATAAAAACACATGTAGACTGACAGTGAAGGGATGGAAAGGATATTCTATGCAAATGGGAACCAAAATGAAGCAGGAGTAACTATACTTAGATACAACAGATTTTAATTCAAGAACAGTAAAAAAAGACAAAAAAGGTCATTATATAATGAAAAAGGAATCAATCCAGTGAGAAGATATAACAATTATAAATATATATGCACCCAACACTGGAGCATCTGCATTCATACAGCAAATATTACTAGATTTAAAGAGATAGATAGATTGCAAGATAGTAATAGTGGAGGACTTCAGTGCCCGACTCTCAGCATTAGATGGATTATCTAGACAGAAAATCAACAAAGAAACATGGAATTTAAACTGAACTTTAGACCAAATGGACCTAAGAGTCATTTACGAAACATTCTTTCTAACAACTGCAAAATATACATTCTTTTTACCATTACATGTGACACTCTCCAGGACAGATCATATGTTAGGCCATAAAACAAGTCTCAACACATTTTAAAAAATTGAAATACTATTAAGTGTCTTCTCATATCATAATGGAATATAACTAGAAATCAATATCCAGAGGAACTTTGGAAACTAAATACATGGAAATTAAATAACATGCTCCTGCATGACCACTGGGTGAATGAAGAAATTGAGATGGAAATAAGAATATTTCTTGAAAGAAATGAAAATGGAAACACAACATACCAAAACCTATGGAATATATTAAAAGCAGTGCTAAGAGGGAATTTTATAGCAATAAATGCCTACATCAAAAAAGTAGAAAGATTATAAATTAACAATCTAACAATGCACCTAGAGGAACTTGAAATGCAAGAACAAACCAAACCCAAAATTGGCAAAACAAAAGAAATAATAAAGATCAGAACATAACTAAATGACATAGAGACTAAAAAAATACAAAGGATCAATTAAAAGAAAAGTTGGTTCTTTGAAAAGATACAAAAAATTGATAAATTACTGACCAAGAAAAGAAGAGAGAAGACCCAAATAAATAAAATCAGATATGAAAAAGGAGACATTACAACTGATGCTACAGAAATACAAAAGATCATCATAGACTATTATAAATAACTATATGCTGAGAAGCTGGTAAACCTAGAGAGATGGATAAATTTCTGGAAACATATAAACTCTCAAGATTCAATCAGGAAGAAAAATAAAAACTGAACAGACCAATAATGAGGAGTGAGATTGAGTCAGTAATAAAAAGTCTCCCAGAAAAGAAAAGCTTAGGTCTAGATGGATTCACAGCTGGATTCTACCAAATATACAAAGAATAACTAATACCCCTGTGAAACTACTCAAAAAAATCAAAGAGGAGGGAATTCTCCTTAACTCACTCTACAAGGCCAGCATCATCCTGATACAAAAACTAGACAAGGGATACAACAAAAATAAGGAAACTATAGGCCAATATCCCTCTTGAACACGGAGGCAAAAATCCTCAACAAAATGCTAACAAACTGAATCCAGCAGCACATCAAAAAGGTTATATGCCATGATCAAGTTGGATTTATATCAGGGATGCAAGGATGGTTCAACATATGCAAATCAACAAACATGATGCATCACATCAACAGAATGAAGGACAAAAACCATATGAGATGCAGAAAAAGCATTTGATAAAATTCAGCATCACTTCATAATAACAACTCTCAATGAATGAGGCATAGAAGGAACATACCTCAAAATAATAAGGGCCATATATGGCAAACCCACATCTAACATCATCCTGAAAAAGTTGAAAGCCTTTCTTCTAAGATATGGAACAAGACAAGGATGCCTACTTTCACCACTCCCATTCAACATAGTGCTGGAAATCCTAGCCAGAGTAGTCAGACAAGAGAAAGAAATAAAGGCATCCAGATTGGAAAAGAGGAAGTCAAGTTGTCCCTTTATGCTGATGATATGATCTTCTGTCTAGAAAAACCTAAAGACTCTGCCAAAAAACTCTTATATTTGATAAATGAATTCAGAAAAGTTGAAGGATGTAAAATTACAGTCCAGAAATCAGTAACATTTCTATACACCAATAATGATCTAGCTGAGAAAGAAATCAAGAAATTAATAGCTACAAAAATATGCCTAGGAATAAATTTAACCAAGAAGGTGAAAGATCTCTACAAGGAAAACTACAAAACACTGATGAAAGAAATTGAAGATGATACAAACAAATGGAAAAACATTCCAGGTTCATGGATCAGAAGAATTAATATCATCAAAATGATCATATTGCCCAAAGTACTCTATAGGTTCAATGGAATCCCTATCAAAATACCAATGCCATTCTTCATAGAATTATAAAAAATAATCCTAAAATTCACATGGAATAAAAAATGAGCCCAAATTGCCAAAGCAAGCTTGAGCAAAAATAACAAAGCTGGAGCCATCACGTTACCTGAGTTCAAAGTATACCACAAGGCTATAGAAACTAAAACACCATGGTATTGGTATACAAATAGACACATAGACCCATGGAACAGAACAGAGAATCCAGAAATAAAGCCACATACTTACAGCCAACTGATCCTCCACGAAGTCAAAAAGAACTTACATTGAGTAAAGAATACTCTCTTCAGTAAGTGGTGCTGGAAAAATTGGATGGCCACATGAAGAATAAAACTTCCATAGTATGCACTGTATTTTTAACAGCTTTGTGTAAACTTTACATTGCATCTTTTAGCTGTTGGGAGTGAAATATAAAATAAAAGGGAAAATGAGCATTCAAACGAGTAAATAAAGAGCATTGCCAGTGGATGCTTGAAGGTGCATATTAGTTTTCACCTTGGAGAGTAACAAAGATCTACAAAGTATTGCTGACATTATAAAGAAGCATCTCCCAGCTCTGCTGCATGGTGAACCTATATTATATCTGTAATAAAAATTTTTTAGAAAGAGGCATGTCTCTGAAAAAACCTAGACAGCTTTACCTATATTTAGCTTAGGATTCCTTCTTCCGTTCATTGAAGCTAGACTGTTTCAATGTGTTGCCATTGGTATTTTTCAGAAGGCTACTCGCAGGAGATTAAATTTGAGTGCTTGTGCATTGTGCTATTAATTGAGTCCTTACAGATATTTTGAGTTAATATTTGTCAAAATTGGAACATTATTTTGAATAATCCAGGAGTTTATCTTAAAGATGTTAATCCATTTTTTAAAATTCCCTGATTTAAAAGTTACAGATGTATGTAAAAATATGTATATGAGTGTATCTATATATACATAGACACATACAGACATATAGTAAAAAATCAATTGTAACAAACTATTGGAACAAATTAGTTTTTTTAGTTATGAAATTTGATCGTAAAATACATATTAACATGCTTTGTAGAGAATGAAGGGTTGTAGAAAGGTATTATATTGTGCGTATATAATATTTTCCTAGATAGAATGAACTATGTAAATGTTTTGTTCTCCTGTCCTATGTGTGCTTTGCCTGACCCATGGTTATCTGGACAAATTCTGAGTTGTTTCCCTTGGTAGGAAATAACCAAGACCATAAATTTGTAAGGCATCTGCCCAATATCATGGAGACAGCCTAGAGCCTTGAAACTGTTTTTCTTGGTGCAGCTCTAACTGGGGTGAATGGAATTTGAATGTAAATCTTGCCCTGGCCAGTGAGAAGCAATTTCTTAGTCACTGAGCTGACACGGCAAGATCTCTTCTCTTGCTAGGGATAGGTTTGATCTATAGACCTTATCTTGGGCTCAGTGAGCTGTGTGTGTCATTCAGCACCATGTCTTGTCTTCCCTGCCATCATGCACAATGAATGTGTGAGCAGGTTGGGAGTTGTGACCCTTCCGTCACTGGGTGGCTGTGTAGTTGACTGCTCATCGGCTTCAGAGAGAATGCAATGACACTAACAAAACCCCAAGGAGAAGAAATGAGAAAGCGCCAAGATAAGAAAGCAGCAAGGTTTTTGGAAACTCAGGTGTAGTGCTAAATATCTCTCTGAATCGCTAGTATTGGTTTCTCAGAATCTTTCAGGAGGATAAGAACCATGAAAAAAGAATAATAGAAATAATACAAAAAAAATTTTTTAGCCCCAGAAAGCAATGCTATAGGTGCCATTTAAATAACCAAGCGTATTTAGTCAGGTTAATGATTAGCTGTTCTACATTTTCCCCCCTACTAAGCCTGCAAAAGAGATATAAATTTAAACTATGGCAACCAGAATTTGCATTAAACATAAAACATAAAACAGAACTCCAGGGCCTGCGGCTCCTAATCAGGAGGGACAGCGGATGACCTGGCATTCTGTCTCAGAATAAACATGCCTGGGTCCCACCTCAGTCTTACTTCTCTGTGGGGTGTGCTGGAGAATCTGTGTTTTAATTTGGACTCGCCATTGGGAAGGTGCCCTTCCATTCTCATCTTTTGGAGCACTGGGTTCCTTGAGAAGCTAAAGCCTATTTTTCCTAGTTGATGTGGACCCGACTTCCCTCCCAGCTCACGTTTGGCAGGAAGATGGTCCTCTACGTTTACAAAGCTCAGGACCCTGCAGTATGGGGACAAGTGGTTTTCTGAAAGGCCAGCAGAGGGAGCTAGAAACAAGAATTGTTCCTCTTGCCAACTATTCGCAGTGGTTACACACAAAGAAAAACAGACAACTTTTCTCTACTAGGCTATAACTTGGAACAGAAGAATCCAAGATCCAAATATCCCATGATTTGGCAAGTACATGTGCCTGGTATTTCAGTCCCGTTTTGCCTCCCTGAGCCAGCCATGTGGTCCTTGTCCCTGAGTGCTAGGAGGACAAATAGAACAGGCCAGCCAATGTGGACGTCTGTATGGCCTCATGAGCCTCTTCAGGGTGGAGACAAAAAGAGCAGAATCTAATTGGATTTTGGATTATGAGACTAAATGACCAATACATTTCTCCTCAAATTTTTTTGTTCTAATAAGTTAAAGAATGGCTTTCCTTAAGGTAATAGTGTTAACCTTTCTGAGAGATGCGTTATAGAAAGGTCTGATGACAAGCCTTTCCATTTGATCCATAAAGGAATCAGCCAATTAGCCAGCATGATAGCATGAAGTTGATTTTATGTTAGGTCAGCAAATGAATCAAATAGGTAATTTATAAATAAAAAGGAGAATTGGCCATAGAAAGGAAGAAAAAAAATAATAATTCAACCTAGGGTTGCAATTAGGAAGAGAAATAGAAATGCTTTTATAAAGAAAAAAGACACAAACTTGAATTCTAGAAGAAATACATTGATGAACAGAATCCATTAAGTTCCTGAACAAATGGAATAATAACAATAATTTTGTACTAATGGAAGAACTTCAGATTATTTCCTGGGTATTAGTGGGGAATGATGACCAGAACCAAATGGAACATAAGTATCATTTGAATCAGAGTCTCTGTTCTTCACAAGGTGAATGAAATAATGATTATGGCGTGAGCCAGGCTTAAAATAACTATAGAGCATTTATTTATTTATTTACTTACTTACTTGGAGAGTCCCCTGCAATGGGTCAGACTTGGCTTTTGTAGCTTCTTCTACAGATAAATGCCAGCCTAGGAGCTCTGAGAGTTGTTCCATCTGAAGGCTACACTTAGCTTTTGGTCTACAGTGACCTCTAGCCCAAGTGGCTCTGGAAACTGCTGGATGCCCCCCACCTCCAATCCCCTCCAGGAAGATGTCTCTGCAGCAGGTGAGCGACAGCTCCTTCTCAGAAGGGCAGAGTCCTCAGTCACCTGGCAATTTCACAGGGCTGAAATATTTGCTCTCTGACATGAACTTGGCGGCTTTTTCTATTTCTTATATAACTGGGAGTCAGCTAGGGGCTGATCTGCCCCTTGCAATGAAGGTAAAATTGCTTTCAACTCTTGAATAACTTGGCCTACAGAAAGTGAAAACCAAGATCTCTGCTACATCTCCCTAGTGTGGACTCACCTTATGTAGTTCTTGGAGTCTCCTCTGCCTCTTTGGCCTTCTGCTTCCTCCTGGGTTGTCTGGGTAATCTCATGTCAAACTTGAAACTTGGACTTTTAGTTTCCACCTAAAAAAAATCACTCACATGGAGTGCAACCCCCTCCCTCTCGATGGCACCCATTTCTCTCTCATTCCCTCCTCTGCCCTCTGTTGCATTTCCCAAGGAGGTCCAAGGGCTACTGTATTTGCAGAGCATTCTGCTTGTTTCTCTGGAGCCTTGGTGCTGCCTTCGTGGAAGTCCATGGTGCTGGTCGTGGCTTGGAGAGGAGTGGATGTGAACTTTCCTACCAGGTCCTTCTCAAAATATTTTTCCGAAGGGGAAGAGTGCCTTTCCTAAGATAAATTTTGGTGCAAGCTATAGCTTAATATGTTCCAAACTCAATACAATGATTTAAACTCAATTATTGATATCCTTGAAAGACCAGCTACTCCCACCTACATTAAGTTCCATTCACAACCTTGACTTGATGCATGGAAATGCCTGTTTGGAGAAAGGAAAAAAGTTGAGAATATTCTTTAGTTGGAACAACGTGTGCTACAAATGCATTCTTATTAAAGCAATACACAGAAGAAAAGAAAAATCCCATCTGTTCAGATGGGCATATAACCATCATAAAACGTCTCATTACTTTCCTTGCTCCCCTCCTCTCCTGCTGCTCCCCAGAGGTAGCCACTTTGGGACATTTCTGCTTTTAGCTCTTCTGATGGTTACAATCGTAACTTCCCTCACTGAGGGGATGACTAGCCCTGAGCAGGAGGGCGGGGCGTGTGCACTGGAAGGCTTAGCTTAAAGCCTGTGGGCAGGAAGCCAGGCTTGAAACCACTCTTAAAATGCCGAGGCAGATGGTCCCTTTCATGGCTGGTTGCCTCCTCAAATCGAGTGGTTCTCAAACCAGCACCTTCGGCACCATCCGGGAACTCGGTAGAAATGCAAATCTCCGAGCCCCCCACGCCCAGATGTATTAAATCAGAACCTCTGGGGGCGGCGCCCGGCAGACGGCCCGATGGTTTAACAAATTCTCCGGGTGTTTTTGATGTGTGCTCCAGTTGGAGAAGCACTAAGACAACCGAAAACAAAAAAAATGAAACAAAAAAACTCCCAAACCCTAATTTCTCTTGCCAGTGATTGGCTTAGGGGTGGGTACGTGACCCTGCTTAGGCTAATGAAGTGTGCTGGGAGGTTTGTTTTAGGGGCCCCGAGAAATGTTCTTCCCTTAAAGAGAAGCTCGGGAAGAAGGGAGGTCGCATCAATCCTTGCTGGAGACGGAGTCCCGCCTAGGGGGAGGCATAGGACTGCTGCTGCCACCTTGTGGTGCTGGGCTGTGTGACACACTGAGTGGGAAAAGCTGGAAGGTGGGAAGACTCTGGACGCATAATGACATCTCAGAGCCCTCAAATGAACCATCCTACCGTGAACTTCCTGTCGTGCGATATTTTTTTTAAGATAAAAAGTAGTTGAGTTTAGGTTAGTAGTCAAGTACCCCAACAAGGTACTATTCTGGAGCTATGTCTCCTCCCAGACACAAGAATCAACAGCTCCCTGGCTCCAGGCTGGGCCACAAAAGCCACCACATGTGAGTGGTGAGGGGAAGGAACCTACCCACAGGTATTTGTTCGTGTTCATACCTGCCACTTCTGAGCCCAGGGCCCTTCCAGCTCCCTGCTCTGTTGCCACCTTCTCCGCGCCACGTTCTGAGCTGTTGTTCCTTTCGCTGGTATTTCTTCCTCAGTGTAATTGTACCCATCGGCTGACTTCCCAAAATTGGCCTGGTGATCCTTTCCTGTGCCGCCCTTCCTCCTGTCCTTCTTCACTGCCATCTAGGTGAGATTGGGGACAGCAGAGAGATGAGGAGTATGTCTGCCTTGCCAGCTTAAATCAGAAGGCCCGGGTAGTTTGTTTGTTTGCTTTTTCTGACGCTTGGCACTCATTGTCCCTTGTGACTCATTTCAAAAGAAGGAAAGATGAAACAGGAGGGGGACAGCTGCTCAGTGAAGTCCCCTCTCGAACATCCATGTAACCCTTTGGAGACATACTCTGGTGCTATGGAAATGATTCCTAACTCTTACATTCCTCCCCAAAGCATAGACAGAACCGTCAAGACGGACAGGGACCCTGCCCTGGGTCAGCTTGCTGGGGGAGAGGCCCAGTGGGTTCCTGAGTGTGCCCTAGATTACTCCCACCTTTCCCTGGAGCTTGGATGGACACCCTTCTCTCTCAGAAGGTAACTCAGAAGATGTGAAATATGAGTTCTTTTGCCTTCATAATTTTATAAAACTGAAGCTTCAATTGTCCGGCACAAACAGATTGAGAGTGTTTATGTATAGTTTTATTCAAACCCTCAACCACATGATGTTATCTTGAGGTAGCTCTTACATTGGTGAGAAACCACCGTGGGGTCCCCGGGGCCATCTCAGATCAGCATCTTTCTTCTACTTTATAAGTTTTCTGACCCAAACTTCCTTCAATCTGCTGTGGTTTTACCACAGCCCATCGACCTGGTTGAACAATACATTCAGGCTTTTCTCTTTAAATGTCAGAATGTGACATTCTATATGTTTAGGAGTATTTATATTCCTTAATGTTTCTGTTATAGTTAAAAACAGTCATGCAGGAATATGTTCTGAGACATGTGTTGTTAGGCAGTTTCATCGTTGTGCAAACATCATAGAGTGTAACTTACACAAACCCAGGCAGTACACACCCAGGCTATATGGTAGCATGTTACCCTGTTACTTTATTGAATACTGTAGGAAATTGTAGCACAGTGGTATTTGTGTATCTAAACAAACAGAAAAGGTACAGTAAAAATACGGAATGATAATTTCATGAAACCACACTGTATGTGCAGTTCGTGGTCAACGGAAACGTTATGTGGTACATGATGGTATATATTAAACTTTAGATCCTACGCTCTATAAATCAGAGACCCCTTTTTTTAAAGGGCAAGTTCTGGCAGAACATTGTGATCTGGGCCAGGGTCAGGATGTCGAGGCTTTTACCGGCTCTAGAACTGAGTCAATTCACCCTTTTCTTTTTGAGTGTTAGGCTCTTCCTCTGCAAAAGATGAGAGTTTAATCACAGCCTCTGACAGGTTTGTGGCGCTGAGGCTTGACACGGGTGCCAGGTAAAAACTGCAGTGCTGTGTGTGTGTGAAGCCATAGGTCTGTACTGCGAGCCAGTGCACCGTCACCACCATTCAGAGTGACAGCAGTCACTTGACCTTTTGCGTTCTAACTTAAAAAGCAGATGCATATTCCTATGGCTTTTCTTGTATAAACCTTACTGTAAGGCACCGGCAGGAAAGCTTTGGCTTCTTTAAAGTGAGAGTGAAAACTAGGATACATTTCAAGGCATCCCACGTGTGGAGATTTTTGTGATTCCCCCTTCCACTTACCCACATGTAAATTGACGTATTTTATAGTAATATACTTTTATTCTCTCTTTCCAAAGCAATGAACTTACTTCTCACGCAAAGAGCTCTGTTTTTTCCTTTGCACTCATATTTCTTTGGTTTAAGTCATCTACTTCATCATATAATTAGAAGAGTAAATACAGTTTGTATTACCCTGGGACACATTAGCTGGAAATGGGTACAACTGAGTTTATCCACACAATTTACTTGGCGGAGCAGAAGTCAATAGCCGCTACCAGCTGCAAGCCCTCAACAGACACCGGGCACCCATCAGGGAGTTTTAGAAAGGACTGGAGAGAATTGGGAACTTAGTTAAGGACAGATCTGTTAAATGAGTCTCTTCTGTGCCAATCAAATGTGTACCCCCAGAGTGGTCCTCTAAAGCCTGGCTACTCAAATTGTAGTCCAAGGACCAGCAGCATCGCATCATCTGGGAGCATGTTAGAAATGCTGAGTCTTAGGCCAGACCCTGGGCTTCCTGACTCAGACTCTTCATTTTAACAAGACCCAGGTGATTTAAATGCACAGGGAAGTCCACAAATCACTAGTGTCAGGTCAGCCTCAGGGCCTCTGTTCTTCCCACACTACACATTCTCCCTTGCTGGGCTTGCCTACTTTTGAACCTGGTACAAAATAGGTATGTCATAAATAGGTAATAATCTTGCTCTGAAAAAAATGGGAAAGATGGACTTGTTGGAAATTGCCTCCAGAGGCAGCTTTTGGGCCACCTGAGAAAATTGGCTTCATAACCTTTGTATGAGTTTCCTCTTGCTGCTGTGACAAATGACCACAAACTTAGTGGCTCAAAGCAACACAGGTATATTCTTTGATAGTTTTGGAGGTCAGAAGTCTAAAATTGGTCTCACTGGATTAAAGTCCAGGTGTCAGCCGGGCTGGTTCCAATGGGAAGATCTCAGGAGAAAATCATTTCCTTACCTTTTCCAGCTTCTGGAGGCTTCCTGCATACCTTGCCTGTGGCCTCTTTCTTGCATATCTCTGACCTTTGCTCTGTACTCACATTTCCTACTCCTCTAGTCAGATATCCTGCCTCCCTCTTATAAGGACTTTGTCATTACAATTAGGGCCCACCTGGGTAATCTGGGCTGATGTCCCCATCTCAAGATCCTCCACTTAATCATGTCTGCAAAGTACCTTTACTATGTTGTGAAATAATAAGAAATATACATGTATTTTGGTCTCTGCCCATGGTTCTGGACACAGAGCTCCTAAACCCTTGTCATTTCCTAAATGACAAGGGTGCTAGCAGCGTCTTTTGTTCTAACATTTGGTCTTTGACCTCGGTTCCTGACACAGAGCTCCTAAATATCTTGGTATTTTCTGGGTGATAGGAGCATCTTTTGTTCTAAGAAGACAACTCTTGATGGGCCCCTAGATAGCTTCAGGACGGAGGCCGGTCACCAGAAAGACCAAGCCATGATTAGAGGTTTGGAACTTTCACTCCTCTGAGGAGGGGGAGGGGGAGGAATAGGAGGGGGAGAGGAGCTGGAGATTGAGTTAATCATAGATCAATAATTGATCATGCCTACATGATAAAGCCTCAAAAAAAACCCCTCTAAAATATGGGGTTTGGAGAGTTTTGGGGTTGATAAACATCCACGTGCCGGAGGGTGGTGCACCCCAACTCTACAAGGAAGGAAGCTCCTGTACTCAGGACTCTGGAAGACTTTATCCTATGTACCTCTTCACATCCTTCGTTATATAATAAACCGGCAAACCTAAGTTAAGTGTTTTCCTGAGTTCTGTAGGCTATTCTAGCAAATTCTCGAACCCAAGGAGGGTGGGACCCCTGATTTATAGACTGTCAATCAGAAGTATAGGTGACAACCTGGGACTTTTGATTGATGTCTCAAGTGGGGACAACCTTGTGAGACTGAGCCCTTGGCCTGCAGGACCTGATGCTAACTCCAGGTAGACAGTGTCAGATCTGAATTGAGTTGATACAAGCTTATTGTCAGATACTGTTTTTAGGTAATTTAACAATTATTATCACTACTCTTTAACAAGTGCCTTCTATGAGCCAGGCACTTTACATATACATGAAACATAATGCTCACAAGAATACCCCACAGTAGATATTATCATCTTGCTCTTGTAAATGAGAAGTCTGGGGTTCAGGAATCACAGTGAGTAATGACAGAGCAGGGACTGGCACCCAGACCCCCAAGGGTCCAGGCCTTCTGAACTTCTCTTGGTGCCTGGCTCCTGTCACCATCAAAATCACCTGCTTTATTCCCAAACTCAGCATGGTGTAAATCTCTAGCAACTTCCTGTGTGCTATCAGCTGAGTGATCAGGGCCCTTTTCTAGAAATCAGCTCCCATTTAGAAGGCCCCCATCTTTAAAATCACAGGTGTCAGACAGAAATGCTGTCCCTTGGCAGGGGGTGGTGGCTTGAGAGAGGCCCCTCTAATGAGCTCCCATGGTAAACCATGGCTCAGGTGTTTCGTGGAGCTGAGGAATGAAGCTGGGACAGAACAGAGATCACAGACGTGGAAACATTTCAGTCTTTAAAAAAAAAATAGCTCGTATACTTGCTCTGCAAACTTTGCTTTGTGCACAGATCAAATTCCTCTCAATTCTGTGCCATAATCACGTTGTTATTGGTATCACCTGAATGAGCATGAGGGCCCAGTCTGTTCTTAGCCTTTTCTCCACCTCCCAGACCCAAAAGTCCTATAGCAAGGTGGGGAAAATCTATGTGGGTTTAAAACTTGTAGGTTATTTTCTGCTACACTCCTTCCACCCCAGATGTTCTGGGGCATTTGAAGGTGATCCCAATACACTCCTCTTCTTGATCAATGCTCTCTTTCAAAGTAGAAATAAATTTTTATAGAAATCCAGCTGTGCTCACAGATGTGACTGAATGCAGAAACACATACTTAAGGCACCCCCAGACTCCAAAGCTTTATTGTTGTTTGACATCCTCATTGCTTTTTTCCTGCCCCAAGTATCTGGAACGACACATGAAACTTCCTGGTGACAATTTTAACTAACGACAACTCGAGATTAACATTGGAAATGGTTATGTTTCAAATGAAAGTGTGCACAACTTTTAATTGTACTGGTACTTCAAATTTCATAAATAAAATTTTTTTCCATAGCAGATGAAGAGTGGTGACTTCTTTTTTGAAACTGGCCCAAATTGATTTCCTCTTTTTACCATCATAACTATTCAGAAATTAATTCCATGTTTTATTTTGAATTTTATATTTTATTTTAACAATCATATTGTATATTTTCTGACCATTAAGGTTTGCAACAGTATATTTTCTGACCATTCGGATTTGCAACAACTCATGGACAAAATATGGATTTCCGACCTGACCTATGAGCAAACTATCCCTCCATTCCGTGCCTCTTGTCTGTAAAATGGGATGACTGATTTTTGCCCTATTTATATACAAGTTTGTGATGAGAGTCATGAGAAGGAAACGGATTTGAGATGATTATGAAAGTCAAGTGTTCTCTTTGCCAATGCATGGAGTTCGTTTACAGTGAAGTTACACACATATTCCCACTAGCTCCTTCCTTCCCCCACGAAGGTCTGGGTGTTCGTTGTGTAATTACTCAAGGTGAACCATGACTTTCATATCAGCGGCAAGATCAGCTGGCTTTGCCACTTCCTGTTCTGGTGGCGCCCTGCTGAGCATCTCGTGATCTCAGGAGAGTAGAAGCTGACTGGTGGAGCAGTCCAGGTTTGGCTTAAAAATATTATTCTCCCACTGTCGTGCTGGATTTCCTCTCAGTGAAACCTCAGCTAGACAGAAGATTATAAGTTTGCCTTTCTGCAACTTGGATCCCTTTCCCTTCCCTCTGTATCAGGAAAATAACTCTCCCCTCTTCCCACCTACCCATCCCCACGATACCACTTCCTTCCACCGGGTATGTCTAAGCTGATCAAACTGGGTGTGTCATTGTTTGCACACATGCTGGGACACTGGGCAGACGAGTGGCCCAGCCCGTGTGCACCGGTGGTTTGTGGTCCAGAATTAGTCACCATCCTGAGCATCTCAGCGTTGCAGTGCTCTGGGGACGGACAATGTCCTTCCTCCCTCCTCCACCTGCCCCACCCCAGCTGGCCCAAGTTGGCGTGGCACCTCGACAGGCCTTTTAAACAAGAAGGGGCAAGTCTCGCAGGTTCCTCGAGTTGGAACAGGTAGAGCACATTCTAACTTGTGAGCTCTCCAGTTCGCTTTCTCAATAAGTCACATGAAATGGAGCTTTAAGGACTTTTCAGAGCTCATCATTTCACCAATGGAAATTATTTTCTTCTCTAACACTTATTAAGACCTTGCTGCGTGCCCGGCACTATATTGAGTGCTTTTTATATATTACCTCATTTTATCTTATCAGCTCTATGAAATAGATATAATAGTCACTTTCACTTTGCACATGAGAAAGGTAAGCTTGGAGAGGTTCATCAACATGCCAGGGTCACACAGGCAGTAAGCTGAGGAGGGAGGATTTGAACCCAGGAAGTCTGGCTCTAGGGCCCCAGCTCAGGCTCTTGAACTCCCCAGTCTTTTCAAATCACGTATGGACACATGAGCACTCAAGGCAGCTTTGTAAAGCACCGTGCAAAGGACTCAGGTAAACATGAGCGAGTGTCACTTGGTGCAGACACTCTCGGGTCAGAGGTCAACAGGCACACAGGTTCCGCACTCCCCAGACTGGGGAGAGGCGTGCTTGGTCTGGGATTTAGCTGGAGACACGTGGGCCTGTGCTCCAGCAGAGGGACACCACCACCTCTACACTCTCTTCTCCTATGGGGCAAGGCTGGCTGTGGCTGCGTTTTACTCCTCGAGCTGGCCATTCCAGTGCTCATTTAGACACACTCGTGACTGTTGGTAAGGAGGGCAGAATAGCCAGCAAATTCTATGATGCTGGGCCCACTGGCAGGCAGTGGTCATCACTGGAGTGCCTGTTGTTGGATGGTCAGAGAATTCAGCACACGTCAAAGGAGGTTATCTATAATCTTAATAGTCTGGGGTTATCCACTCAGGAGAGGTGAGCAACTTCATGCCCTGAGAACATGTTCAAGAAAGTGCAGCCCACCGTTCAGGATCAGGGAGCCTATGAAGTTAGCCTGCTAGGTGTGGGCCACCCTAGACTCTCCTGGGACTGAGCCCAGCTTGCTCAAGCCACAGAGCACTTAGCTGGCAAGCAGTGCATCTCTGTGTCACACAGACTCCCTGCTGGGCTTCTCTGTCCTGATGGCTGTTTCCTTACTGCACTGGGTCCTGCAGGCCTCTGTGGTCCATTGTAGGTATAAGACAATGGCTGCTGCATTCAAAAGCTTCTTGGGCTTCTTCATTCCAAATGCTTTTCTCAGAAGTGGTCCCTCCTGTGGAGCCCCACACTCTTAGCTGAGATGATGGGGTCCTTGGGTACCTACTGGCTGTTCTTCCCCTGGTCCCAGCTTGCATAAATGATGGCACCAGCAATTTCCATGGCAGTGTGCTGATGTGAAATGAATGCTGCTTAACTAGGCATGCAGAAGGGGTCAATGATATCTCCCCTACCCCAAGGGTGAGAGCGGGTCAAGCGGGAGCAGTAACCAGGGTGACCACAATGTCTATGGGCCAATAAGACCCTGAGAGGGCAGGTTACTGGCCTAAGGAGGGTTGGTGGTCTGGTGGCCATGTTGTCAGCTGTGGGCGAAGAAAGCCCTTAGGAGGGTACACAGACCCCTGGTTACCCACAGAGGGGGAGGTGGAACCAGGGGGCTGCTGCGTTCAATCCTTTGGCTCCTCCTCATGGTACGAAGGGCTGGGGGAATAATGGGACCAAAGATGTGCCCTGGGACAGAGCAGCTAACTCATAGATACATCCTGGGCCTTCTGGGGACAAAGAACTGGGCTCCTTGAGGCCCATACATCAAGAATCTCCAGATGGAATCTCTTTGCCGTTGAGTAAGCCACACAACAGGCAGGAGAGGGTTAATATAGGGCCATTTATTGCAGAATGAGGTGTCTGGTCTGGCTGATCAGAAGAGAGAAGACACATCTTTGCAAGCCTTGAACTGGACTCACAGTGAAGAAGTTGACAAACCTGTATGGGGCGTGTAACTTCCTAGAGACCCCAGATGCCAAGCTGAACACCCCTGCCAAGACGACAGGTACCTGGACACAGTGTGCTCTGTCAGCATGGACTGTAAGATCCCAGCAGGATGGGTACAACTCCCAGGGTCTGCACCCAGAAAGAAGTTAGGAAAGAAGGGGTAGAGGGAACCCAGAAAGGGAAAAGCGGGTGGGAAAAATCTGCTAGGGGAGACCATCATCTAAAGCAAGATGGCTAACAGCATTTTTGTTAGACGAGAAATAGAGGAGTTTTTAATTCTTAAATTATGGGTCAAAAGTATACTGAAAGCCTGCAAAGGAAAGCCTGCAGGCTCAGCAGAAGCCCGGGAGAACCAAGACAAATGCTTGTGAGCCTGTCGATCTTGGCACTTGGTTTGGCTGGTCTGCACAGGGCAGTGGCTCGTGCTTGAGGCCAGGAGGAAACATCTGGGCTTAAGAGAGCCTGCAGGGAGCCACCTGGGTGGCTGCTGGTTAATAGCGAAAAAGGCCCAGTGGAGCCACGGTGAGGGAGGGAGAGTGGTCAGCAGAGGGAGGACATTCTGGTAGACTTACCCACACGGGTCCTTGGGCAGCCTGCCCAGGCCTATAGACCTATTTGGAGACCAGCTGCAAAACAGAAAACCCGTGGGCTACCCAAGACTTTGAGGGGCCTTTGAAAATGGCAGGAATGGGCTACATTTATTGGGAATCCCCTTGCAGCTATTCGTCACAGTTGGGGCAGAGTAAGAGGGAGCAGATAAAAACCTAGGGCATTACTAGGAGGAGGGCGACCATCCAGAACATGGTCAAGGAGGAAGAATGGCAAAAACGGCTCCCTTCTTGCCCCAGGGCTCCATCTAGGGATTAGCAACAAGTCCACCAGGTTCAGGGGGCTGGGAGGAGAAAGAAGAGTGCGCTGACTCTTGGTGTCTCAACCACCGACATCCATTTTTGGGGGCTGGTGTGAGCCAAGTGCTTGGGTGATGCTAACACGGAGAGACTCCCCGAGGGACCCCTCTGCTGTAGGGAGACTCCAGGACCCTAGAGAGTGGAAGGATGAGGGACTGGACAAGCTATTCCTCCACCTCCTCGCTCACCTGGCCTGCTTGGCCAGATTGTCCTCTCTCTTCCTAATCCAGATATGATGGGCCATGGCCTTGATTGATGAGCCAGTGTGGCCGGAGAGCGGAACCATGCAGGTGAGCGGGACCATCTGTCTGGGTACTTGGCAGGACAGCTACCTTTCTTTCAATGGGCAAGACTGAGTCCCTCCTGGACTCAACTTCACACGGGACTAGGCCCCCAAACTCTCCAAGTGTTAGGGAGATGACTTGCCCCCCAGCCCCCTAAACACCTGGCCTCTCAACCTAGACTGCCTGACATCTGAGCCTACAATGTTTCTTTGTCCTGAGCAAAACCTCTCTCATACTAGCCCCTTGTTAAAAAAAAAAGGAGAGCAACAATGGGCCACTGCCTCAGCTGGGACATGACCAACAGGGCACAATCTCTGCAGGATGCTGAGAGAATGAGGGCCACAGGAACCTGTTGACTCAGGCTGTTACTAATTGTGCTTACCACTGTTCTTCCTGAGCCACTTTGGTTAACCAAACATACTTAAGGTCGAGGGAAGAAGTCTTTTTACATTATCTAGACCATGCATCCAATGGACCTCAGCCCCAAACGCCAGACTCAAACCCAACTGCCTACTGCTCCATCTCTGGATGTTTCCTGGGCATCTTTAGCTTACTATGGGCGAATCTCTACCCTTCTCCCAGCCTGCTCCTTCTCCACCCTTCTCATCTCAGAAAGTGGGACCTCCACTGTTCCATTTCTCAGGCCATGACCTTGGCTTTTCCCTCTGTTCCTCTCTCTTTCTCACACCCCTCATTCAGTCCATCAGTAAAGTTGACAGCATCGATCCAGGATATATTTAGAGTCTCAGCATCTCTCACCACCTCCCTGGCTACCACCAGAGCCTTTGCTGGTCCACATGGTGTTGATTTTGTAAAATTTAGAAAAACATCAGCCCCATGACTTAATGGGTAGGCAGAGCCTTTGTGCAGAGTATGGTGCCCCTTCCTTTGATGGGTGCAGCACCGCAATTAGGCCCTGGGCTGGATTCCGTCGAGGCTGGTGCCCTGTGCAGTGCATCAGTGTGCAAGCACGTGCAGGGGGCCGGCTGGTCCACAGTGCTGCAGACCCACTGTCCTCGCTCACTTGGACCATTGCCAGCAGCTCCCACGTCTCTCTGCTTCTGCCCTTTCCCTGCCCACCCTTCAGTCTATTCTCAACGAGGAAGCCAGAGTGACCTTTTAAAAGTATAAATCAAATCAAGTCACTCCTCTGCTATAAACTTCACTCCACGCAAAAGCCAAAGTCCTGGCCAGGCCCAGTCAGTCCTCTGTTATCTCTTTGACCCTGTCTCCAATAAGCTCCCCTTCCTTCCCGTGCTCCAGACTCGACCTTCCTGCTGCCGTGTCCCTTGAATGTACTAGGCTTGCTCCCTCCTCTGGTGGAGCTCTTGCACTCACTCCCCCCTCTGCTGGAAGGTTCATCCACACGTGTTCACCTGCCTCATTCTCACGTGCTTCAGGTCTTTACTCGAATGTCACCTACGCATGAAGCCTTTGCTGCCCAACTATTTAACACTGCCATCTCCCTCCCTGCTCCCCTAACCTGACACTTCTTCCTCCCCTTCCTGCAGCACTTTTGCTTTTTCTCCACAGCCCTTACCACCACCTAACATGTGCATTTCACTTATTTGGTTTATTGTCTGTATCTTCTCACTAGAATAAGCTTCATGAAAGCGGGCTCTTTTGTGTGTCTTGCTGTTGGCTGTATTCTCAGCACCTAGAGCAGTGTCTGGTGCCTAACAGGTGAGCAATCATTTGATATTTGTTGAATGAATGAGTAGAAGGAAGCAGACTGGATCTATTATATTGAGCAATATGAAATCATTTTTGCAGGTCAAAAGCTGTCAAATATTGGTAGTTTCCTGTGGTTCAACCTAATATAACGTAACCCATTACAGTGGCCCAAAGGAGGTATCATGTGAGGGACATTTTCTCCTGATTTTCTCTGTGCACTCCCATTTGAAAACATTGGGTTCTGTTTATAATACCTTGGTTACAAATATCCCATTTAAATAGACACTTTTCTTCCTAACCTCATGATTCACAGAGCAGCCTTCCTCCAGGTACAATAACGGTAATGCCAGTCTTGGCCTTCAGGCCTCCAAATTTAAATTTTGTTTAGCTATAGGACAGATAGAAAAAGTAAAGGTTAATAGACTATCAAACTGTGGCCAGAAATCAGGCCCCATAGCAGGGAACTTGGCAGGGGAGAGATCAGTAAGGAGACAGGTGGCTCCAACTCCCTGCTGGGGCTTGGAGGAGCAAGTCTCCAGGTCTGAGCCCAGGAGCCTGTATCTGGTCCCCTGAACTCACACAGAGTGCTCAGACGACAGAAATCTCTTCCTTGGCCAAGTTTTTGTTCTTTCTGTTTTCTCATATATCCAAGGGAAAGGAAAGAAAACCTGGAAACTGTGCCTTCTCAATCCAGCTTTTTAAAAGATATAGACTATTAAAATCCACATGAAAAAGACCTTTACTTTCGGTGCCTCCAAATGCCACATTTCTGGACATAGACGCTGGAGAATCTGTCGTACAAGATCACAAGATGCAGCCATCAGCACTGTGAGCTCAGCAGCAGCTGAAGCGTGGTTGCCAGCCGAGTGCACCTGCTGTGTGGGGCCCACAGTCAACGCCTGCAGGGCCCGGCTGGGAAACAGAAGCAAGCGAAACCGGCTGGCTCATGCCCACAAAGAAATGTGTTTTCTCCCAACCGGCTTGACCTAAGGCTACCTTGATTCTCCCCACTTTTGAATGAGATGTGGGCACAAAGTATTACTTTTTCTCTTTCAACCTATCACGAATAAAACAACACTATGAGTGTGACTACAATGGCTCCTGGCACTGCCTCATGGGAGTGTAAGGGTTTGGGCCAATTTAGGGTACTTGACCTGTCTGACAGGGTCAGCCTCTGCTGAGATCCCACCTAGTGATTAACAAGGCATTGTCCTACTGCACGAGGCCCTGGGTTCAGAGAAATCTCCCCCAGCTTTGTTCCGTGAACAGAGACCTCCTGACAAAGGTGGACATTCACATTCTAATTCCAGAGTCTCTCTTCACTCACAGACCCAAACTGTGTACGATTCAGAAAACCCAACTCCCCTTCTCCCTCCATGCATTTCTCTGATGTTTACCAGAGAAGCAGCTGGAGTATCATCCTCCCCAGGATTCATTTTAAGTCCCTGCAGGATACAACGGCAATGGTGATAAGGATGATGGTGACAACCACAAGCTGGAGTGTGCAATGAATGGGGAGGGAAAGGGAGCAATCTGGTGACAAGTGACTTTCTCCAGCAGATCTCATCATTCCCGGGGAGATATGACTACTTTTTCATGCACACCATCACTTAAAACTTCTAGAAACCAGGCAGGGGTGAGGGAAAATGGCACTTCCGTGGAGCGGAAGTACATAGGAAAATGTCTGCTGGAAATTTGAAATGATATTGAGCACAGAATACATCAGCTTCCCCTGAGGAAGGATTAAAAAAAAAATAAAACAAAAATACTAGACTTGAAGTCAAAGTTGGAAACCTGAGTTTTAGCTGGATGTAGTCTTGAGGAAATGCAGGTTCAGTGTGGCTACATCTTTGGATGTTTCATGAAGCAGGACTTCATGCTTTGGAAAACCAAACCAGCCAAAAAGCACAGGAAAAGATGCTCAACATCATTAGCCATCAGGGAAATGCAAATCAAAACCCTGATGAGATAACATTTCATACCCACTAGGCTGGTTAAAATAAAAAGGACAGATAATAGATAATAAATGTTGAGGAGGATGTGGAAAAAATGGAACCCTCATACATTTCTGCTGGAAATGTAAAATGGTACAGCTACTTCAGAAAACATTCTGGCAGTCCCTCAAAAGTTTAAACATACAGTCACCATGTAACCCAGAAATTCCACTGTTAGGTCCATACTCAAGAGAAGTGAAAGCACATGTTCACACACATACTTGTGCGTGAATGTTCACAGCGTCATTATCCATAATCGCCAAAAGGTAGAAACAGTTCAAATGTCCATCCCTGATGAAGAGACAAACAAAGTTTGGCATATCCACACAATGGAATACTATTTGGCCATGAAAAGAAAGCTCTGATATATGCTACAATAGGAACGAACATTACACTAGGTGAAAGAAGCCAGTCACAAAAATGCCATGTATTACAGTATATGGTTCCATTATATGAAATGTCCAGAATAGACAAATCCATAGAGTCATTAAGTAGATTAGTGATCACCTAGGGCTGGGACAAATGGGGAGGGTCTGCTATTGGGTATGGGGTTTCTTTTGAGGATGATGGGAATGTTCTAAAACTGATCGCAGTGATGGTTGCACGACTCTGTGAAATATGGTCATCAAATTATACACTTTAAACGGGTGAATTGTATAGTATGTGAATTGTGTATCAATAAAACTGTTAAAAAAAAAACAAGCAGCGAGGTGAAGGACTAACATGAGACACTGTCTGCAAATGCAGAGAACAGTAACAGAGATGACAATATGAAAGACGAGGAGGTGACAAAGTGGAGAGCTAGCATGCAGATAACTAGAGTTTCTGAAGAAGATCAGTAGGATAAGTCACAAATAAAGATATAAGAAAACCTCCCTGCACTGATTCCTTGCAAAATCACTTAGACACATGGACACCAGACACATCTGGCCGCTGGCCAATAACCACGTTAAATAAAAAATTATTTGCTTATTCAATTGGAAATGATTTTTTTGAAAATAATGACAATGTCAACTATTAGTAAGGCTACAAGGGAACCAGGCCCCACATATATTACTGATGGAAACATAAATTAATAGAACCTTCTGGAGGGCAATTTGAAAATACATATGAGGTCTTAACATATTCTTATCCACTTTCCCAGCATTTACACCTCTGAGAATTCCTCTTGAGGGGGGGAAAAAAGGATGAATTTATCCAGATATTTAGCTACAAGAATATTATGAAAATTTATACATATCTCAAATTTTCGATGACACAGGGATTGTTGAATACATTTTGCCCTCACCGTATAATTAAAAACTATGAAGCCACTAATGATGTTTTGGAAAAATGTTTATTGACAGATAACTACTCCTTTTTTTTTTTTTTTTTTTTGTCAGGGGAAGATAGCAATTTATAAAACTGCCTATGCACTATTTTTTAAAATTTAAAATACTTATATGTATACCCTACACATATAGATAAATAGAATGAGAGAGAAATAGAAAAAGAATGGGAAAATTTTTATTATGTATTAAACGGTAACAGTGATTTTATTTTCTTTATGCTTATTTAAAACTTCTACAAAGATCGGCAAGGACTTCTGTAATGGTAAAATTAATAATGAAAGAAAGGTTCAAAAAGTTCTCCAGTGATTTCCCTTCTGGGTAGGGTCCAACCCCTCAGCAAGTATGTCAGGCCCTGGCCCCGGCAGCCCCTGCAACTTCCAGTCATCCACATGTCCCGGTACTTGTGTCTTAACAGCTATCTGCTGGTTCATTCGCCTGGAAGGTCCCCCCACTCCCCAACTTTGCTTCCTGACTGCTCTCTCGCAGGTCACCTTTCCTGGGAAGCCATCCCCGCCACTCCAGCAGAGCTAACCATTTCCTCTCCCACCCTCCCCTGTGCGTGCACTATTTTTGTACTTCGCACGGCACTGCAGCTCTATTTACACTTCCCTCTCATGAGTCATTTGAGGATTAGGCCAGGTTCTTATTCACCGTTGTTTACTCGGCATCCAGCACAGCCCTGCACAAATGTTTACGGAGTAAATGCACAAACGAATGAAGAGTCTGTCTGAGCGCTGGGCTCACATACTTGCAGGAGATCTGCACGCAAGTGCCCTGTGGTTCCCTACATGCAACATGTCCCACGCTGAGCCCACCAACATCCTCCTGGGGTACCTGGGCTCCCCATTCCTCAATATCCATCCTCGCTCATCTTGTGCACTCCCCATCTCTGTGATTGGAGCCTACAACCCACTGGTGACTGGAGCCAGGATCATGGGCGTCTCCTTTTTCTCCCGTCACAGTTCCCCTGGGGCTATCAATTCTACCATGCACACGGTTCTCGGGTTTCTTTCCATGCCCACTGCTGCTGTCTCTCCCTTACTCTCCCTCCCACTTGGATATCTGCCACACTCTCCTCTCCCCTACCCTGCTAACAACTCGGCAACAACCCTCTGTTTCCCCAGGATAGTCAGAACTCTTCACCAAGCCTCACTGGGCCCTGCGTGACTCATTCAGGCCCCCCGTCTCTCCAGCTTCACCTCTTCCCCATCCTACCCCTCTCATCCTTCTCAGGAGCAACCTGAAGAGTTCTTGGTTGCCTCTGTGCCTCTTGCATGCTGTTTGCTTTGTCTGTAACCCTTTTTCCAACCCTCTTGCCTCCCTATCTCATTCATCAAACCCCAATTTAAAAGCCACTTCTTCCTGGAAGCCTTTCCTTACTCCCCAAGTCTCACTTTGGCCCCTCCCATAGGCACCCCAAAACTCCTTACACTTACCCCAGTACAGCTCTTCTCCCACAGTATTTAATTGTTCATTTAATTGTTCTTCTCGCTCAACAGACTGTAAGCTTCAAAGGGTGGTGGTGGAGTAGGGTGGGGGAGCAGAAACCAAGTCTGCTTGTTCATGAACATTCCTCCAGCATCCAGCAAAAATGTAGTCCTTAATAAATGGTTAGCATTCGAAAGCAAATAGAAGAATAAAATTTTTGCTTTTTCAGCTGCTAATTCAAACTTTGGGATCAGACAAGACATATTGTAGTTCATCTTATGAAGGTCAGGGAGCAGCAATACCACAGATAACAGCCTTCTACCCCGACCCAGACAGCTGACTGACCCAGAGAGGGCTTTGCCCCGTGGAGGGAGGGCTGCTGTGTGGGGCCTTTCTGCACGGGTGTGCAACCAACTTCCCCCATGGGTCATGAGTTTTTCCAAGACTCACAGGAACTTACCCTAAAGAGTAAAGGAAGTTCCCTGTGTGTCTCTAAATGCCAACTTCAAAATATTTCCAGAGTTCCTGAGTTAAAGGTCCCAGAACTGAAACTTTGGATGGTGTCAAGTTCCCTGTGGAGATGCAGCTGGGCTGGGGGTCAGGATGGCTCCCCCAGCAGTCAGGATAGGAAAGAGAGCAGTGGTACTGGGTTGGGCAGGCAGTAGTGCAGAGTGGGCTCCAAAGTCTCCAGTGGGCTGAGTCTAGTTCAAAGGAATCCAGCACCCCTGGGAGGATGGAGAATAGCTGGTAGATGGGGCTGGCGTGGCGGATTGGAGTCTCGATCAGCAACACTACGGCCCTTCTCCCTTCCCCATCCCCCGTAGGGCTGGGTTACTTCCTGCCTCGCTGACTTTGGGCTTGATCATGTGACCTGCATTGGCCAATGGAATGTGAGCAGACAGGATGTGAGCAGGGGCTCTAAATACACTTGTGTGGTCCTTCCCTCTTATGGTCCTTTCATTCCCCATGAGAAGAATATGCCCCAGGTTGCCACTGCTCCTTCAGCCTGGTCCCTTGATAAGTTTTGCACACGTTTAGTTTGAGATGGCTATTACAGATCTAAGCAGAGTTGTGTGCGATTTGGAGTTTAGGGGTGGTCCGGGCTGGAAATATATTAACACATTGGAGTCATCCATGTAAAGCCTTGAGACAGATGAGCTCACCAAGGTGTGGCGCAGATGGAAAAAAAGGTCACCGATGGAGTCTCGGTTTCTTCCAGTATTTAGAGGTCAGAGAGATGAGAAGGAATCAGCAAGAAAGCAGACATGTAGCAGCCAGGAAGGCAGGCAGGCAACCAGGCCAGTCACAGGTCCTGGGAACCACATGGAGAGAGGGCTCAGGGCCAGAGAGAGCCATCAGATGTGTCCAACACTGCCAATGGGTCAGTGAGATGACGATGGAGACCTGACCTGTGGGTTTAGCAACAGGGAAGTTGTCAGTATCCTTGACATGAATGCATTCTGTGCAGTCATGGGGTAAAAGCATTAACAGAGGGGATTCAGGAGAGAATAAGAGGAGAGACATTTGCAAGTGTAGACAGTTCTTACCAAAGTTTTGCTCAGAAATGAAGGAGAGAAATGGGCTCTAGCCCAAGGGGGAAGTGACATCAAGACAGATTTTTTTAAATATGGAATAAAATATAGTAAGTTTGAATGCTGATGAGAAAGATCCAGGACAGAGAAGAAATCTATGATGCAGCAGAGATGGGGGCGTGATGACCGCCGTTCATCCGCTGTGCCAGGGAGAAGGTTGAGGGTGTTTAGGTTTACAGGCAAGTGGGTGGGCAGATAGAGTAGGGGGCCTTGGGGACATTCTCTTCCAGTTGTATCAATCTTCTCAATGAAATAGGAAGCCGGGTCGTCAACAGACAGTGAGCAGGTGGGAAGTGAAGAAGAAACTGTGACAGTCACCCAGGAGAGCTGAAGAATGAACAGACTGAGGGTGTGTAGCATGCATGCTTTCCAGCAGCGACTGTCCTCAGTGCTTCGTATTTGCTATCTACTGAAGCCTCACAGCAGCCCTATGAAGTGGGCCCTACTATTTGCCTCCTTCATATAGGAGAAAATTGAAGCACAGAATAGTAAAGAAACTTGTCCAAAGTCACACAGCAAAATGGTAGAGCTGGAATTTGAATGCAGGCAATCTGGTTTTAGGGCCCAAATGCTTGATCACTAGGTTAGGTTGACCCAGTTAAACACACGAAAGCCTGTCATGGAACTGAACTAAATAGAATAAGGGTTGAATTAATGTGGTGAAGCCACCGTGTCAAGCTCTGTTCTAGATTCCTTCACAAAAACTCTGTGAGTCATGATTACTATCAACCCATTTTACTGATGAGGACATGAGGCCCAGGAAGAATCAGTCGCTTGCTGAAAGATGCAGAGCTAGGAAATGGAAGAACTGAGTTTTGAAGGTGTGCTGGTTTGATTCTAAAGCGCACACCCTGCACACAATGCCAAAGAATCCTCACGACATGTGCTTGGGTCTGCCCAGCTAAAGCTGATTTATTAGCTAAGGACGTCAAAACCCTCCCTACCTCAGGCTGGGATCACTTGCAACCCTTATCCTGAGCAAGTAGAGAACTTGCTATGTGGTCCTTACAGTAGGAAGCACTTAAAGGAAGGTGACTTCGGGGCAGTGCTGGTTGTCTTTCTGACATCTGCCTCTGTGGATGCCTGTTGATCTGTTAGGTGAGGAGGTGGAGAGCTTAGATTGACATACATGGTGGGAGTCTTAGAATTTTCTTTTTTTTTTAATTAAAACTATAGCCTTTTATAACAAAAGCACTCATTCTAGTTTCACAAGTATTTCCAAAAACCATTTTCTCAAGAAAGAGCGCTCATAATGCATCATCTTCACTGAACAGCCACCCACTTCCTCAAATGCAAGGAAGCAGACAGTTAAGAAAAAAAAAAGCCAGAGGCGGCACTTGTTTATTACAACCTCGCCTCAGTGAGGCCTGAGATTCTTTCGAACAGGAGCGTTGCTTCCCATGACGCAGAGGGAAGTATCAACTGGGATATTTCTGGTAAAACTGAAAGCAAGAGAAGCCGGGTGCCAGCCCCCTGGGAGACTGTGGGGCTGGGGCAGCTTGGGTGCCATCCCCAAGTGACAGATGGATGGACCTTTCAACTGAGAGAAAGGAGGAGACACGTTGGCAAATCAACCTCACACCCAAGATTGCTTGTGAAGGAATCGTAAGGGGGAGCAAAAACAGACACAAGCTCGAAAAGACAAGAAGGGCGCAAACTTTGGTAGGCTCGCCGCTTCACCAACTACTCACCCAAACCAGAAGCAAAATGTCCCTGAAATTGCCGAGGAACTGGGATTTCAACCTGAAAGTGGAGGCTGCGAAAATAGGTATGGTCAGCGTTTTTCCGTTGCCTCTGTGGTTCTGGTACTTCGGCACCCACCATTTGCATGTTGGTCTGCAGGGAGCATAGTCTGCTTAAAAACGGATCTCCCAGCAAATCTGAGTTTGGGGGAAAATTTGCATTCAAATTGATATGTTGGCTTAAAGTTCTAACATGCTGGGAGGAGGTTCTTCTTCATTTGGAGGTGGCACTGGAATGGAGTTCCTTGGTGTGTGGGATCTGGGGTACATCGGATGGTCTAAGGCTACAGAGCACACACAAAACCGTGAGTTTTTTTGCCACATATCATGGAAGAGTCATTTCCCTCCTGTTTGGAAATCCATCCATGTTTTGAATGGTTTTCAACAGGAGCACAAAGACTGGAGTCTTTTGAAGTGCTTGATCTGTAAGTAAACTCAATGGGTGCTCTGTTTAGTGAGCCCAGGGAGGTCAAGGTGGGGCTACTTGCTGCAAAGAATAGACAATGAGGACAAGACAGGAACATAGAGACATTTGAAGACGTAATAAAGACAATTTTAAAGGAAAAGAATGGGAGAGAATTCTTAGAAGAGTTGGAAAACAGATGTATTTTTGATTACTTATCTTAATACTAATTAAGATACTCTGGCCTTTAATCCATATCCTTTCCTTCTAATGATGGTGCTGACACATTCAGTTTAATCTGTTATATAATTGTTAGCACGAGGTTCTTTATGTAGATTTTTTCTATTGTTAAATTGATCACAGTAATTTAGGGTAGAGCAATCGGGCTGACAGTGATTGCCTATGCTTTATTCAAATCTCACCCATATAATGAGATAACTTCCTTGATATTAGACATAGATAAGTGTTAGGTGTTTCTAACAGTTTGGTCTAGTTTTGCTTAGAACGAGGTCTAGATTTGAATCTTTGATGGTGGTTTGTGTGCTACTAAAATAAGTGCCCACAAACAGGGAATGTTAATGATGTAGGTCTGAGAAAGGATTTGAAAGAAAACTGGGTAATCAGAGAAGTCATTTATGTTGGTAACCGGGGAGGGGATTATTAACCCCTGGTTATCATTCCCTAACCAAGCTAGGAATCATTGTGTGCTGAGGTCAGTTCAGAGAAAAGGTAGTGTTCATACTTCTTACAGAAGCAAGACATTTTTCCCCTAACTACCGTTGATATAAATATACTCGGCTAATGCTCAATCTATGTCATAAAAATTCATTTTTTACAAGTAAAACTCCTGTGGTTCTATTCCTTTGAAAGTGTCCTGCTTCTGCTTACATAGGGTCATTCTGCCCTCTCACCATCTGTGTTTCAACAGGTGTCAGAGTCTTACTCTCTTACAGTTTAAAAATGGGAAACTTGAGACAGTTCATAGTTAAATGATTTTTTTTCTGGGATGTAGGAAGTTACAACATTAGGGCTCAAGTCTGCAAATGCTCAGCCTGAGGACTAAATTGGGTGGATTTCATGATTTTTAGCAGGGTCTCTTAGACTGTGGTCCCATGGATAGCCTGCATCTGAGCCACTGAAAGTGCTCGCTAAAAGTACGTATTCCTGGGCACCATCCTTACAAAACCAGAATCTCTGGAGGTTGGCCCAGGATTCTGCATTTTAATAGGCACCCTCCCCTTCCACCCCTACCTTATAAAGAGCTCCTGCTGTAGGTGCTGTGGTCTAAGTTCACTAGCCTCAGAGAGTTAGCATCCATCTAGCACAGAGCATAGTGCCTGGACTTACCAGGCACACGATAAACATTTGTTGGCTGAATGACTGACCACAAGCAGATAATATTATTTAGTATTACTTAATATGAAAAAATAATAATATCATGATGAAACATAGAGGATCCTTTGTTATCCATAGTTATCCATGACATCTACAAGTTTGTCACCTGAGGGATTGGACCCTTGTAGAATGCATTTGTGAGTGTCACGTAAACTAGAATTCAGATCATGAGCAGAGTCCTCTGAGTGGGGAGAGTCACTGACTCAGTCACAGGACTTCTGGTCCCCTCTCAGCATCCTGTATGCAGGTGCAACTGTAGGAACTGGCCGAACAATACATCAAAGAAGCTCACCTATTAGGAAGAAGTGTGGAACTGGAGTCATTTCAGGAAAGCCAATGATCTGTGGGTTTTTTTCAGCCCAGCTAGTATGGACTAGATCAGGTTTTTTCAACCTGGACACCATTGGCATTTTGGCATTGGACACACCTTTGTTGTGGGAGCTATCTTGTGCATTACTGGATGTTTAGCAGCATCCTTGGCCTCTACCCACTAGATGACGATCACACCCTCCTACTACCACCAGTCGTGACAACCAAAAATGTCCCCAGATATTGCCAAGTGTTCTCTGGGGGTAAGGGTGAGGGTACTATCTTCCCTAGTTGAGAATCACTAGAGTAGATGATCACTTAAAGGATGGATTTATAAGGTCACTTGGAATGAGAACCCAAATATTAACTCATGTTTCACTCTCTAGCTCAATTTTCAGGAGCTTCTTATTGAGATATGACCTCAGAGGGATGGGCCATAGCTTAGGAAGGAAATCAGGATGGACACTTGTTGGGGAAATAGCAAGGCACTGCCTCAAAATGTGGCCCAGGAAGGGGACCCAGTTTTTTCTTCATGAGCTGCACTTCCAGTTTCCCCTAAATCCTTTGGGTGTTGAGCCAGGGCTGGTATGAAAGTGAAAGTCTCTGAGAGTGAGGGGAGGGACTCTCCACCATACTTCCGTCTCAGAGCTGAGAGTCCTTGCTGGATGGCAGGACTGACCCGAGACCACCACTGTGGGCCTGCCAGCTCTTCGTGCAACAATGGGAGAACATGACACAAACCATCTTGCATCTGCTGTATTGATCCTGGGCAGGGGTGGCGAGGGAACAGGGGTCAGAAGAAAAAGGGAATGCAGAGCAAAGAGTCTTGCCTTCAGATGGGGCCAGAAGCACACGTCTCTTCCTTTGATCCTTTACATCTTCAGTTGTAGTCCAGCAATTAGAACAGTGACAGCCTTCCACTGCATTCATGAACTGTTACTCAAATATTTTACTCTTTCTGAATTGTCATCACTGGAGGGCAGGTTCTAGTACACATCATCCTTTCTTGCATGCTACCAGGGGTCTGGCACACCTAGAGCCTTCCATGCAGGTGGTCCATTGTGGGAAGAGGGCAGTGACCATCCAAGGGGAGCACCCTCTGCTCTGTGGTTTGGGAGCCTTTAGTTTGAAGACTGTGGGGTGAATTTTAGGACCACCCATACTGCAAACCCATTTTTTCTCAGTCTCCCTAAGACAAAATAGGGAAGAAGTGGGCTTAGTGGGTGTATGATTCCACCATACATAATGAAAGTGACTATGGAGGGGTAGCCGTTTTCACCTTTTTTCCCCCCATGAAATTTAATATTGAAAAAAAACCTATTCAGAAACAAAAATTCATTTATTGTAGTCTTCAAGTAATGCCGATAGTGAGGGGTTTTTACCACTTGATATTTTTCCATTTGACACTAACCTAATCATTATTTGTCCGACATGGGGTCTAGTTTTGCCTTGTAGAAAATCAGAGTAAGAGGAATGAAAACATTTGCTACTTAAGACTTTCATAACTAGACCAACTTATAAAACCATAGGGCTTTATGCAATGTAGATTATCATTCTTGTTAAAAGAAGGCATTCGAGACCAGTCTGGGCAACATAGTGAGACCCACCCGGTCTCTACAAAACTTTTTAAAAACAATTACCAGGCATGGTGGTATGTGCCTGTAGTCTCAGTTACTTTGGAGGCTGAGGTGGGAGGATCGCTGGGGCCCAGGGGTTTGAGGTTACAGTGAGCTATGACTGTGCTACTGCACTCCAGCTTGCGTGGAAGAGTGAGACCCTGTCTCTAAAAAAAAAAAAAAGATGAAAAAATGGAAGAAAGAATAGTTTTAGATAGATAGATAGATTCATAGGTAGATATATAGATACACAGAAATAGAACTGAATGTATAAAGAAATCCTACAAATCATTAAAAATTATTTTAAAAAACATGAAGAGACATTTTGCAGAACAGAAATAATACTTGGCCAATAAACATATGACAGTATACTTAATCTCAATAATCAGGAAATGCAAATTAAAAGCACAGCAACATACTTGTTCTCACCCAGCAAATTGGCCGAAATACCAAGTGCTTTCAGGGATGTGGATATGCTCTCTCATGCTGAGGATACAACCGTTTGGAAAGAGCATCCGGCATTGCTTAGTGAAGCTGACGAGGCACGAACCCTGCAAGCAGCTCTTCCTCTCCTGCACCATCCCCAGAGAAGCCCTGTACACGTGAACCAGAATAAATGCACAGAATTTTCATGGCAGTATTGTTTGTAATGACAGGAGACAGGGAACAACCCGAACATCTACCAATAACAGAATGGAAAAATAAACTATTGCATCTTTATAAAATGGAATGTCACACAAGAGCAGGGAGTAATTAATTATAGTCACACATTTAAATGAGATTAAACAGGCAAAACTTAATATTGAACAAAAAAAGGAAGTCCCAGAAAAATAGAATGATATTCATTTATGTTAAGGTTAAAAACTACATATGTATGCCTGTATGGCAAAACTACAAAGAAAAGCAAGGAATTGACTGATACAAAATTCAGGGTTGCTGATATTTCTGAAGGGGGAAGGAAGGCAAATGCATTTGGGAAGATTCAAAGATACTTGACCTTAGTAGTAGGTACATGAGAGTTTATTTTATTACTGTATGTCAAATGAGCAAAGAAACACACATATAAGTAAGCCCTCAAAAATCTGGAGGGCTATATATACATCACTTGTTAACAGTAGTTAACTACGGGTAAAGGATTTATAAGTGAGACATATCCAAACACATATGTATTATTATTTTGTGAATATCTTCTAGGTTTTCTATAATGAATAAGTATTGACTACATTATCAAAAATACTCAGAGCTAAGACACATTTCCAAGTGCTGGCCAGGCATGGTGGCTCATGGTTTTACAGAGGGCACACACTCTTTGATGACCCAGCAGCCAGCTCTGGAGCGCTAGTCTGGCCAAAGAGGCTCTCACAAACCAGGCCCACATCTGGTCTTCTGGAGACTTTCTGGACCTCCAGTCCCAGGGTACAGGGCTTTCTTGAAAGAGCTACATGTCTTTCCAGTGACCATGCCAGTCTGCTTGAGCGATTTTGCACATTATCTGAACAGCAACATGCTGGTTCCCCAGGTTGCGCACCCCAAAACCATGCAGCTCGTGCTGAGCTGATCTGTCGGTGTTTGGTGTTCAGCTTTGGTAAAAGTTTTCTTTACAATTCATTGCCAAACTTACCGTGTGCTAATCCAGACCATTCTGGGTTCTGGACTGAACGTAGTCTATTTGCTGTGGCCAAAGCCTTTGCACTCCCTGAGTAGCTCCCAGTCCCTGAGGGACAAAGATTCCCACACATGCCTTCCTTAGACAGTGCACACTGGCACAAGGGGGTGCCCCTTCCAGGGCCCACAGCTGTCTTCATGCAAAGGTGTTGTCGTTATTCCTTGTTCCAGTAAAAATGTCTGTCCCTGTGTTGTCATTGACTTAACCTTCAGGTTTAAATTAAATTCTTTCCACAAGGTGCATGCCCAGGCTGACAGCCTCCTGGCCACCTGGGGAACAAAACTGATGTCATCTCTGGGCCTCCTGTGGCAGCAGCAGCAGAGTGAGGACCAACCTAAGTGGTGATGGGAAGACAGAACCTGGCTTTATGCCCATTCATGCACAACGGACCCCCTGTAGCCACTAGACAAGGTTGGCTTAGATTCCGCACTTTGTGTTAGACTGGGAGCCAAGTGCACTTGGATGGGCAGAGGCTAGCCCAGTGGCTCTTGGTGCCTGTGTCTCTGAAAGCAGGTCTGGGTTGAGTTGCCCCGTGGCCTGGCGTGGGTGTACAACACCAAAAGCAGCTTACAGTAGTGGTGGTGCCACCACCTCCCCGTCTCAGAACACAGTTTATAAAGCGTCTTCGCAGAGAGTCCAATGGGAAGACTCTACGGAGACTCCCCAGAGCTGGAGTGTGGTCCTTTGAGTAAGGAATGCCCACTACAGGGGTATAGAAAGATTCTAGGAATAAGTTGGTGACAACGGTCCTTCACACACAAGACAGCTTAAAAGAAAAGAATCTTGCATGAGGCAGCGCGTGTCAACTAATTAGGTGAGTTCGAGGAGAGGTGGGAGGGTACAGAGAGCAGAAGCAAAGCCCAGCTGCAGCCACAGCAATTGAACCCAGCCCTGGTGAGACGCAGGGAGAGCATGAGGCAGAGCCACGCGGGCGAGGCCCAGGCCGGTCACAGGGATTGCACCACGGAGAAGGGCGCGGAAGTTTTGTAGAGCGCCCAGACAGGAACTGAGATAGGAAACTTACGAAGAGGGATCATTTACATTTTTTCTCTTATGCTTTACTCATCATCATTTTTCTCTTTGAAATATCGTTTAGAAACTAAAAATCACTTTACAAAAAAAAAGTGACACCTGTAGGTCTGGCAGCCAAATCTAAGGACAGCCCCGCAGAGCCTGCAGGCAGCGGGGGACACGGAAAGAACTGCAAGGCAGGGAGAGAAGTGTTGTTAGGAGAACGGCTATGGGAGCTCCAGGCGGCGCCTGTGAGGAGGAATTATGGTCCTGCCACCCCTGTCCCCATCACTGTCATTCCCTTTCTTTAAGATACCGGTGTGTATGTTCCTCAGTGCGTCCCAGACTTGCCATTTCTCTTACTCTGATTTTCCTGCACAGTCTCTACTTCGTTGGAAAGGCGGAAAGCTTTATAATTTTGTACGGCTCCTCCTCTTGAAGGGATTAAACGGAAAGTCCTTATGACCCGGCCCTGCTCACCTGTTCTGTCTCTTGCCACACCCCTGTGAACACACGCGCGCCCACACACGCGCACTGAGACGTCCGCCACATTTTACTTTCTGCAGCTCCCTGCTCCTTCTCCTCTGCCTGGAGCCCTCTCCCCACCCGCGGCTCCCTGACCACCACCCAACCCCTGCCCATGCTGTGGTCACAGTGCAGACATCTTGTCACTGGGAGTCTCCGAGTCCACTAAGCACCGGAAAGAGAGAATAACAATCCTTTCCCAAGCCACTTAAATGGAGACGTTTACAGCCCTGGAAGATTCTGGACTTCCTCAGAGGTGAGAGCTGTGAAATGCTCCTGACTGTCCATGATATGAGCCAACCTACCAATGAACTGATCCTTTGGGCTTTGAGCGAAAGGATTTGTCCTTAATAAGTTGTGTGACACTGGCACTCTAGGCCCTCACTGGGGAGAATAACCTTGGCTTGTGTGACAAAAGTGGCGCTGGCAGAAGATGGCCTACGGGCTGACTTGTTCGTTGTGGCTTCTGGATCGGAGTGGCGGAGGCAGGAAGGTGCGTGGAACAGGAAAGGCTGCATGAGTCGGGACCCTGGCTAAGCAGCCGTGAATCTGGGGCAATGGCTCAGCTTCTACCAATAAGATTAGTAACACACGTGCTGAGAGCAAGAAAACACTGCATGCACACGGCGTATGTTGGGTGCTCAGCAAGCATCTGTTTCCTTTCTTTATAGACAATCTTATTTCCAACCTCAGATCAGACTAGAGGCTGTACTTGGACTACATTATCTTGGTGCCCTCACAAAACAGGGCTCACTGAGCTGTGCTTTAATATTACACCCTTGGTTTTTGTCGTTCCTGCAAGCAATGATTTCATGAAGTCTGCTCCTAATTGTGTTGGAAAAATGAGAAGGAGGAGTGGACACGCCAGTGACTCCTGTGTATAACTCTCTGTGAGAAAGTTATTCGGGAATTCAGTGCTCAGAAATAACTTCGTCTTCTTGAAGGAACTGCTATGCTTCCTCAAAGACAGTAATTCAGCTTACTGTGTTCCCCTCTTTGGGGCCAGGAAGCTGAGCTAAATTTGAAGCTCAGTCACAACTACTTCTGCCCATTGGATTAGCATACACACGGTCTTCATCTTTGATAAGAGTTTGTGCGTTCATGGCAATTAATTTTCTATTTGAATATGAAAGCCTCATTAAGTCTTTTCTTTGAAGAAGAGAGAATAGTATATGCAATGTATCAATACACAGGGCCTCAGGTATCCTGTGGGTAGACTTCATATTTTTTAGTAGCAACTGAACATTACAACTTTTTGATGAAAGGTTCAAAGAACATCAAAGTGCTGAGGATCATGTCTTTTATTTAAAAGTTCATAAAGGAAAACACAATTCTATGGTCACACGTATTCTTCCTCTGGATTACATACAATTACGGTATCTTCAGTACATTCAAACCAGTCATTTCATTTCATTCATTCATTCACTCATTCATTCCTAAAACATTTATTTGCCCACCTCTATGGTACGTTTTAAGGATCATTCCCCTGCTGTGCTTCCCACATTGAGAGCACCCCCTCACCCACACATCCACCTTTCTAAAAAAAGTATTTCTCAACTTTGTAATCACTGCATATTCTCCATAAGCTGTGATGTGTCTGTCACCAGGACTGCGACTCAGGTGACAGCTGCTTCACTCTCTCCCTTCAGCTCCATGCTACCCGTCCATCCCACAATGAGCACACACAGATCTCAGTTCTAGACGGGGCTGGCCATTCTCTGCCGCTGGAATTCTGGCCTATGTCTGCCAAACTCTTGTGTGCTTCCGTGTTGGTTTGGAGTATCAAAGCGAAAGAGGAAGCAGTACAGTATAGAGTTTCTGAGTCTGATGTGAATAATTGCTAATATTTTAAAATAATTTGATAATGCTTACAAAAAGAATTTTCTAACAAAGTCTAAACTAACTATCATGGAAAGAGCCAGCTATAGTACAGTGGTTAGAAAGCTGACTTTGGAGTCAGATTGCCTGAATTTGAATCCCAGTATCTCTAATTGCCAGCTGCATGACCTTGGTCCTCAGGTTTTTCAGCTGTAAAATGGGTGTAATCACAGTGCTAATTCATGCAGCTATCGTGAGGATCAGAGGAGATGATCTACGTAAAGCCCTTTCCATAATAGCTGGCACATGGTAAGTGCTTCATAAACACTAGTTGGGATTATTACCGTCATGGGCAATACTGCAATCGAGGTCTGATATCAACTCCTTCAAATCAAGTTCTTGGTGAAAACCATGGCCAGCAATACTTGGGTTTTGTTTGTCTTGGACAAGTTTAATTCTTTCTTTTCTTTACACATACGGCCTCTGCAACATCTGCAGACCCCCTTTCCTGCCCAGTGTCCACTCCTGGCCCACAAAAAGCACCCTGGTCTGTAGTTAAGTTTTGCTTCTTACCCTTTATACCTCCAATTGCTGTGTGTTCAGTCCTTCCGTAATTCATGTGAATTTTATCCATCATGTTTGCATAGCTATGCTGTTTTCTTGTTTTGGGTTTAGTTCCGTTTGCTCGGTTCTGCCAGTTGTTTCTAAATCAGCAAAATGCCAGAGTTGTGACTTTCCAATAAGGATAACGATAGCTTCTGTTACGTTTCCTGCAGACCCCGCTGAAGAAACGTCATGGTCCCTGTGCTGTTGTGACAGGAGCAGATCCTCAAACTACTTTCCTTACTTTGGGAGGAAAAAGGGGGACTCTGGGTTGTACGCTGCTCCTCCTCCATGACTTGGGGGCACTTTCCCAGATCTGCTGACCCGTTTCCTACTGTCCTGTGTGCCTCTGGCTAGGAAGGGAGGCTGAAACTTGTTTGTTTGGGCCTCACTGGGGCTCAGTGTTTAACCGTTTGTGATCACTTCCATGTGGGTGGCAGCAGTGGCAGAGTAGGTTTTCCTGTTTGCTGTAGGAATCCTGCACATGGCCTATGTTCAGGTCATTATTTGTAGGGAATTGTGAAGGAACAACAGGACCTTCGAAAAGAGGCTCCTGTCTTTCTTGTCCTCAATTCTGCCGTTGCTACCCAAGGATTCTTGTGAGTGTGTTCTTTCCCTCTAACTACTGCTCTACATTTTATCTCATGCACCTGGTCATTTACACTTTGCTAACAGGCAAGGAATGTTATGAACACAACTCAGAGTTATGATGATAACAGATACTGAGTCGTCGCCTCCAGTCCATTCTCAGCCCAGGCACTTTGTGCGCTGCCCTGAGACCAACCTGTTTGATACGCATTTTGGCGCTCATTGTTCCCTCTGAGCCATCCAAATTCTCCCTCCCAGCTGGGGAACGAGCCGACCGGATCTGCCTGAGACTCAGGGAGCTTCTGGGACATGGAGCTCTCAGTGTGAAAATCAGGAAACTCACCTTAGAATCAGCTCTCAAGGCCTGAGAAAACAAAATATTTTGAGAAAACAAATACCACAATGGTGATAGGTGCTCTGTATATTTTTTGAATTGAATTTCCCATGAGGCCACACAGTTTATGGGGTAAAAATTGAGTTATAAGAAAACATCTTTAAACCCAGCCATATTGTTCTTTCTTTCTAGTACCCATGGTTAGAAGTCCTTCCAAATTCATTTTTCAGCCTGCTTGAAGCTGCCATGCTAGCTTCCTCTATCGGTTCTCTTGTGAAATCCTTTATTCTTGCTTACACTTTTTCTGGAAGGATTGGGAGCCACAGTTATCCATCAGTAGATTGCGGGGTACTTCTTGCCAGAATCACACAAAAATTCTCGCTTTCATGGATCCTATATCTCACCCCTAAGTTTGCATTCTACTTTCTGCATTTTGTTCTTCAACTCTACCCCTCTCTCCCCATCCCCATGGCTACCACTCGTCTCCTGAGAAGCCTTCCTAAACAGCCCACGAAGGATTAGCCGCTCCTTCTGTGAAATTGTACTGCTTTGTTTATTTTTCTTCTATTCTGATCGATACATACATATTGGACACCTACTATGTACCGAACACTATAGAAGCCTCAGGATGTTAGAAGATAAAAAAAGATTAAAATTCTGACAGTTTCATTAGAGACATTTTGAGGAAGCAGGGCTTTCCCGCTAAAGAGAATAGACAATGCAGTGTAACTGATCATGACATTGAAAAAGCTGACACGGGGTTTGTTCTGTAACTAAAGATTTCCTTATTCCTCTTGAGCCATAGCCCTTAAATATCTACAAGGGCCAATTTTTTGCACATCAATTCAATCTCTATGCTCCTTCCAAAACCCACAAATCAAGTTTGCAATCCCAGGTTGCTATTCTAATTTAGAGCCAGTAGAGAGTGCCCGCAGACAATGTAGTTGCATTTCCAATGATAAACGTCGTCTGTTTACATTATTTCCCTCTACAAAGCCCTGAATTTAACCAATTCTCTGGTAGGTGCAAAATTAACCTCATATCTCATCCTTCTGTGGCCTGAAATGCCCAGCATTATAATGAAAGTGATTGATAATGTAGTCACCTTTGTGTCTTCACAGATAAAAAGTAAGGTCCCAGAGAAAGTGTTTCTTAAAAGAACAAAAAAGGACTCTTGACTTAAACTAAGAGGCTAGACCTGAGTATAGTGAGGGGGTTGTTGAGAAGGAGGCCCTGCAGGCAGATAAGCCTGGGTTTGATTTCCAGCTCAGCATTTTACCACCTCTTTGACTTTGGACAAGTCACATTAATGTCTCTGTGCCTCAGTTTTCTCATCTGAAAAATGGGGTCAGTAGTTCTGCCTACTTTATAGAGCTGTTAGGTAATGCTTCCCCCAACCAGCTCAGACACTCATAGTCATAAGTAAACCATGTCATCCATGTCACTCTAACATCTCTGAAATTTCACTTTCAGACGTCCCACTCTGTGCCCACCACATCCTATGCGCCCAGCTCACCCACTCCAGCAATTCTGACATCGCCTCAGTGAGTGACATTCCATTGGTCCTTTTACTTTTTCACTATTAATCACCCCATTACATCCTCCTTAACTTACATTCCTAAATCTAGCATTAAATCCACTGCCGAATAAGCACCCTTAAATCCTCTTGTCCTCTTTCCTCATCACAACCACCTGGAAAACCCCCAACCCTGTTTAAATCCAACAATCCGCCTTCTCAGTGCCTGCACCTGGACAGCCAGACATCACTGGAGAAAATCAGACCCCTGAGCTGCCTGGATTTACTTAAAATTTATGACCAATCATCTTAGATGGGCACTCAACAGAGCCCGACAAGCCTACTACACCTATTGTCATAGTCCATTTGTGCTGCTATAACAAAATACCTAAGACGGGGTGATTTATAAAGAGCAGAACTTTATTTTTTACAATTCTGAAGACTGGGAAGCCCAAGATCAAAGCACCAGGAAGTTCGGTATCTGGTGAAGGCCCATGCCTCATAGATGGTGCCGTCTAGGTGACCTCACATGGCAAAAGGTACTGAAGAGCAAAAGGGGATGGGCGCTGTGGCCTCACATGGTGGAAGAGAGGAAGTGGGTGGACCTAGTCCCTCAAGCCCTTTTATAAAGCTCTTAATGCCATCTGTGACTTGATTGCTTCACAAAGGCCAAACCTCTAAATATTGTTGCATTGGGAATGAAGTTTCAACATGAATTTTGGAAAGGACACCATCATTCAGACCATAGCACCTACTTAGTAAATTTACTTTCCTTTTCCCCAAAACCATTTTGCCTACACTTTTTCTCTTTTCAAGGTCTTAACACCTCCTCCTGTCATCACTCTCACTTATATGTTTCATAGAGAAAAACATGCAACCAAGTGAGAATGACTTTATTTTCCTCCCACCAAAGGCTTTTGTCTGTTCACATCTTTACCTCTAGTACTCCCTGCAGACATGGACAACAGGGGCCCCCATTAGGAGACCCATATTTTAGAGGCTTCTGCTCTGGGCTTGCTCCAGATGTACTTCTCCCCATAGGCAAAGAGTCTGGCCAAGGGGACATGCCTACCTAGACCCCGTGTCCTGCCTGCCCCCTAGACCAACTGTGATTGCAAAATACCCTACACAGATAGCCAAGGGCTGTGCAAGAGCTTTCCTGGGTCCTCCCAATTGTTGTTCCCAGGATGGTTGATTGCAGAGAGGCCCAGAGTTTGGACGTCTGCACTGGGGTGTCCACATGCATTTATGTGAAGCCTTCACTGTGAGAAATGGAGCTGGGGGTGGGAAGAGAAGGGACATGGGCGTTAAGACAGGGACCTCCATTTGTCTTCTTGCCACGGGTTCTCAATGGTCAGCGATGGACCTGGTCACTTCTCACACAGCAGTCAACCTAATTAAGCATCCGTGCATGCTCCTCCCCAAGGAAGGGTCTAATCAAAGTCATCAATAATTCATCTCTTCCCAAGCCAAGGGTGAATCCTCTGTGCTCGTCTCACTCAGCTATCCTGCAGCGTTGGATGCAGTCAGCCATTTTCTCCTTGAAATGATTTCTTTTCAGACTCCCTTGACACCACATCCCAGCTTTCCCTCACCCCATTAACTGCTTTCTCATGAAGTGTCCTTCACTACAGAACTCTTAACATGGAAGTCCTGGGCAGAACTGGCTACATCATCTGTGAGGCCTAGTGTGAAATGAAATTGTGGGGTCCCTTGTTAAAAATTTATTGGGAGTTTCAAGACGGTGATAGCAGAGCATTCACCAAGTGGGCGACCGTCCAAGCAGGGGCCCCTGTGTGAAGCACAGGCTATCTGTGTAGCCGGCCCTGGTCCCAGGGCTCAGTCTCCAAATCCTCTTCTCTTCTTTTTATCCAACCTCAAAACCTACGTAGCCTCAGCCCTTGAATTCCACTTGCACTTCTATACATTGGCCCCGCCCCTTTCTGGCTTCTGGACAGCTCAGCATGTCCGCGTGGCTGTCCCCCAGGCTGCTGTCCCCAGCGTGGCCAGCACAGAATCCTGCATCACCTCTCTTCCCACTCCTCCACCCCGGTTACCTGACCTTCGTAAAAGGCTCTCCGTTCACCAAGTGGCTCGGGCTAAGGTTTAAATAAGACCACAGCTTTTATTTAATTTTTTTCCTGTCCTTATTAGAGGTTGAGTAAGGGTTTGAGCCAGAAGTATTTCTGACTTTCTTATGGAGAGGGAAGTAGGACTCTCGGTTTCCGAAGCTGATTTGGAACAGCACGTGACGACTGAACATTGAGCTATCCCTGAGGGCGGTCAGGGCTGAGCAGGGTCACAAGGGTACTTCTCCCTCCTGTAGTCAAAGTCTGCTTTATGACTGAGACTGAAGCGTGGACAACGAAGTCCTCAGACACAGGGGCTGGGCCATCTCGCCCGCCTCCCACCACCCGTCCTCTCTGAACGAACGTCCATTCTCTTCGTTACATCAGGGAGCTCCTAACTCAGGCACGTACACATGTTCCATACTGAGGGCTAGAGGTAAAGGGAGAAATTTAATGTAGTTTTTTTTTTTTCCTCCTTCAAGAAAAATCCAACTCGCATTTACTAGCAAGCACGAGAGAGGCAGCTCCAGACAGGAATGCACACACCAAAGCGAGGCCTCGGTTTTGTGCCGTGGGCAGTTAGGGTCCGTGGGTAGCTGTGCTGCAGGTGGGGCTGGGTGAGGGAGGGAGAAACAGACGGACAGAGACGGTAAGAGAGAGACACGAGCTGTGCACACTGGGCGTGCAGGACAGAGGCGGAGGGAGGAGACAGGGAGGAGGAGAAAGTGGAAAGTGTTGGGGGTGGGCGTAGGAGAGGCACCTCCAGGTGGTTCTGCCGTCTGGGAAGACACCGTCTACAGCCCCGCAAGTCAGCCTTCAGCAGCCAGACCCAGCTCGTCACCCACTCACTCAGAAAGTGGTTCCGCTGGTTGTCACTGGCTGATGACACAACAAGCGGTGTTCGTTACTCCGGACTACTTCAGCAGCCCTCCGTTCTACCTACGCTCTACGTGGAGAGGTTGGAAAGCTAAAAATGAAACTTCTTGGTGGCTCAAAACATCTTCCTGTGGCTCCCTTCTGACGGCTGCTGCAGGCGAGTGAGGCCAGAGCACACGAGGCTTCCTGGGAGCAAGGACCAGGGTCCAGTCTCCGTCATCCTGGGCCTGAGAGCAGGGGCAGCCGCTGCTGTGGTGACGCCTTCCTTGTGGGATTTCCCCAGTTGTGGCCTCAAAGGGGGTCACTCCGTCACAGAATCAGTTTTGTATGGCTTTGGGAGGTGTTCTAGAACCTCCTCCTTCAGCCCCTCCAAATATTTTATAAGCACCTAAGTCCCTGGAAGGTCGTTCCTAGTTCTTGCACTGAACTCCGGCTGATATACTGGCTTACGTCATCATTGCAAAGCTTGCACATAACTTTATTGTCTCCACACGGATCGGCCCATTCCACAGACTCTTCCACCAAATGTTTCTCCAGAGTTTCTGATACCATCAACAGCCAGTTAGTGTCTGAGCAAATCACAGGCCTCAGGGACACACTTCTGCCATTCAGATATTCTACAGGAAGTTCACTGACTCGTGGGAAAATCTCCTACAATAATCCCAGCTAGTGCTTTTGTGGGTCCTTTACTGACACAGAGGTCACATCGGTCCTGTGGCTGTCCATTTCCAGTCATCTCTCCACACGCCCCTTCTATCGTCCACTCCCCCTTGCTCTATCTGGTGGCGAAGCTCCCACTCTCAGGGCTGGCTGCATGCGTGTGCAACCTGTGCACAGTTCACAGGGCCCCACTTTCAGAAGGGCTCCACACTGAACTTAAAGTTTTATTGTTACTAACTTGAAAATCTTAATGATTTTTGAACAAGGAGCTCCATGTTTTCATTTTGCACTGGGCTCTGCAAATTATGCCGCTGACCCTGCCGTTCTCCCACCTAGTACTGCAGAAACTAGGTCATCTTTGAGCCAGTCCTTGGCCTCAGGACCTCTTCCCATCCTGACTAGCGCACCAGCAGTCCTATCTGCCTCCTCCCTGTATCTCAGATCCGCCCACTTCTCTTATCTCCAGTTCAGGCCTAGTTACTCTGTGAGCCTCTTAACCATTCCCCGTCCTCCAGTTTTCATGGCCTTTAATTTATTCTCTGCAAGCTCCCCGGCGCCTGCACGTGTCAGTGGTGTCATTGATCAGAGCAGTCAACCCCAGGCTCAAGGGAATCCCGCAGAGGCAGCATCAGCTCTTGAGCTGAACATTCTCTGCCCCTCCTCTAATTCATTGGCTTTCAAACTTGGCTGTCCTGGGAGGTTTGAAAAAAATTCTACTGCCTGGGTTCCACTCTGGAGATACCGATTGAAGTGGCAAGGGCTGCGGTTTAGGTACTTGGATTTTTATAAGCTCCTGAGGGACCAGATATGCAGCAAAGTTTGGGATCCGCTTCTGTAATTGCTGCTAAGACCCAGAGCCACGGCACGAGGGCAACACCTATGTCAGATTGGAAAGGGCACCTGGAGCAGTGATTCCAGAATTATTTGGAATTGTGTTACTTTATCATGGTGGGTTTGAGTTTTGAAACATTTTCTTTTCTAAATATGTATATTAAAACATTATTTAATATTCTAGAGTATAGCTTTGAGTGATATATAACAGTTCATGAGATAAAAGTGATATTTTAGGGGGTTGCCAAAACCAAAGGTGACAGTTTTTACTTATACTGTGTGTGTGTGATGGAGGCGCTAATGGTAGTTACTGATGCCGTTTGTCAACAGACCCATGGTAAAGAGGACGTCACATCTTTTTCTCCCAGCTAGTCCACCTGACATTAATTTCTCCTGCTGTAAGCATGAATTGCCCGTGGGGTATCCAAGAAGGACTTGCTTTCGGAATAACATTGCAGACTCCAAAAATTGATTACCAGTCTGACTCTTTCACTGTTTCCCACCTGCACACAGTGTCTCATTCCATCCCCAAAGGGACCGAGGCATGCTGTCCTCATTTGGGGCCCAGAGGGGGTGCAGGACTCATTCCCTCACTGGGCACATCGGGGTGCTGGCCTAATCCCAGCCAGTCCTCTCACTCCCAACTCAAACCTCACTGCTGGTCTGCCAGGGGCTTTGGAGGGAAACCAGAGGGGAGTGGGAAGGGACAGGAAGAACTCAGGTGTGCAAAACAGGGAGCTCATGTTCAAGGTGAAAAGACAAGGTGGAACACACACAGCTTGTATAGATATGGCTGAAGAGCTATGGGTGTTTGGCACATTTTAGATGACAGTAAGACTCTCATTATCCTCTGATCAGCAGTAGCTATCCTCTTCCTTTTCTCATGCTATTTTCCCTCTCTGTTCCAAACAACTTCAGAGTGGCTTACAGTTATACCCAACTAACATCTCTGTGAGGCCTGCATTCCGTGTCTTCCCTTTTGTGTTCATGGATTGGCTTCAGTAAACCCACAACCCTCCTGAAATGGTATGAAAAATATGTGTCCATGCAGGTTCTCAAAAGGGTCCACAGTCTTACAAAGGTTAAAATCACTGCTTTATGTTTCCAAGTACAGAAAAACCCCTCAATAAGGAATCCTGTAATAATTAGCCCAGATATGACGTGATGGGCAAATGGCTTCCATCCTCTCTCCTGCCTGTTCTATGCAAGGTATTTCCTGGGTTTTGTGTGCAGAGAGAAGTGAAGGAAAAGTTTAGGCTGGCTGGGAAACACAATGTGGGTTCTCTAGTTCACAGTCTTTTCCTGGCCCAGTTTTCCTAATTTAGGCTAATTTGAAAGTGACAACTGACTGGGAAATTCTTTTTTTTTTTTTTTTTTTCAGGGTATTAAGAGGGTACAAACATTTTGGTTACATTTTATGTCTTTGCCTCACCCAAGCAAGGGTTAGAGGCATGCCCTTCCCCCCTACAATGCTCCCCGTGTCCTTTAGTTGTGAGTTTACCCCCCCATCCCCCTAATCCCTGGAGAGTATTACTGTCATGTGATCACCCTAGTGATGATCAGTTAGTACCAATTCGATGGCGAGTACAAGTGGAGCCCATTTTTCCAATCTTGGGGTGCCTCACTTTGGATAATTGGCTTAAGTTTAATCCAGGAAAGTATAAGAGGTTCTAGAGCACTGTCGTTTCTTATGATTGAGTAATATTCCAATGCATGCATATACCAAATTTTAATAATCCACTCATGAATTGACAGGCACTTGGGTTGTTTCCACATCTTTGCAATAGTGAATTGTGCTGCCATAAACATTTGGGTGAAGATGTCTTTATTATAGAATATCTTTTGCTCTTTTGGGTAGATGCCTAATAGTGCTATTGCTGGATTGCTTTTTGTTGCTGACAGCTGGTCCTGCCCAGCCACTAGCTGGCAAGTCCTGCTCATCGATGTGTAAGCTGAAGCGTACAGTGGCCACCAGATGGCAGCAAACTCAGCCAGGTTTGGGATGGATTTTGGTTGGAGCTGACTACAGACAAGATGTGCAGGTTCATGGCAGCCATTTCATTAGCTTCAAAATAACGTTACCACGGGCAGTAGACAATTAGAATATAAACCCCAATTAAAACACTTTTGGACCGCACTTACTGTGTTGGGCAGCTATTTACTGTCCTTTCAATTATCTCACTTGGTCCTTTTATTAGCAAAGGCAGGCAGCAAAATTACCCTCTGAGTCCTGACATCGCTAAGGGGGTAAAACTTGGGACTGCCATAAATGAGGCTTGTTAAAGTTCATGAAATCAGCTATGCAAACGCTGGCACATGAGTAATGGTTCCGTTTGTTCTGTAGCAGTGTAAAAACCCTATATATATCAGGGTTTCCCAACCTCAACACTATTTTCAGCCAGATAATTCTTTGTTGATGGGGGCAATTTTATGCATTGTAGGGTATGAGAATGTCCCCAGATTTCACCCAATTGATAGCAGCAGCAGCCCTCCCAGTTGTGACAATTGAAAATATCTCCATACGTTGCCAAATGTCCACTGGGGGTGGGTGATAGAACCACCCCCAGTTGAGAACTATCATCTATCTACCTAGATTAAACCAACTTGATTCAGTGTCTGCTTCTTGCAGCCACAAAATTGTTCACTAAGACAATGCGAAAATAAAGACATAGAGAAATTATGTGAAATGCTCAAATATGAACACAGCAAGTTAGTGGCAGAACCAGGACTAATCAGATCTCTTGAACACCGGTGAGCTTTCTACTACTTTCCACAAAAGAGCTCCTTTGCAGGATCTTTAACCACATCAACTTGCCTAACATTTCACTTTCCCTTATACTAAAACCCAGTACTATTTGAATCAGAGATTGTGTTCATGAAAGGAAACACTGCTGGCTACATTCCCTTATCTGTTTGGGACACCAAAATGAATAATGTGGGTGAGGATCACGGTTGGAATTTCTTCCCAGGAAGCTGAAGTCGTGTGGGCTTGTTGCTAAGGATGGCATTGCCATTGCCTTCCCCAGCACCTGTTACGGGGACTAGCTAAATGCAGGGACACTATTGGCTGATTCTGAGCTCTTACTGAGATCACTGGGCTAAATTCAGCTTGATATTTAGCTTAAATGTGGTCTTCTCACATTCCTTGGTTCTGAGGTCACTTGCCTCACCCATGTCATGGTGAAATAGTAAACATCACTTATTTTTTTCATTCAGAATTTGCATTAGCTATGGAAACATCTGAAGGTCAGGAGGAGGGGAGAACGTCAGTTCTGTGTAACAAGTGTGAGCAGAAGAAAAAATATTTATTTTTAAATTGTCATGCAGCAAAATGTATTCATTTTGATCTACAATTAGGTGAGTTTTGACTAATGCATAGAGTCATGTCACAACCACCACAATCAAGATACAGAAAGAGTTTCATCACTGTAAAAAATTTCCTCCTAACGATCTCTAATCAATTCTTCTTGCCTCACCCTGACCTCGGGCAAGCACTCATCTGTTCTCTGTTCCTATAGTTTTGCTTATTCCAAAGTGTCATATAAACGGAATCATAGAGTGCATAGTCTTCGGAGACTGGTTTCTTTTATGCAGCATAATGCATTTGAGATTCATCCGTGTTGTTGCTTGTGTTGATAGTTTTGTCCTTTTTATTGTTGAATAATATTCTATTGTAAGGTTATGTCCATTCATCAGCTGAATGATATTGGGGTTGTTTTTAATTTTTGGAAATTATGAATAAACTGCTGTAAATATTTGCTTATAGGTTTGTGTGAACATAGTGTTTCATGTCTCTTGGGTAAATATTGAGAAGTGTAACTGCTGTTTCATATGGTTGGTGTATATTTAACTTTATAAGAAACTGCCAAATTGTTTTCCAAAGTGGCTGTACCATTTTGTGTTTCCACCAGCCATGTGTGAAAGTTCCAGTTGCTTCTCATCCTTACCAGTCTTGGATATTGTTAGTTTTTTAAAAATTTATTTTAGTTATTCTAATATGTTTGTAGTTGTATCTCATTGTGGTTTTACTTCACATTTTGCCGATGATGAAAAATTCAGCATCTTTTCATTTGGTTGAGTTTCAGTTCAAATATTTTGCTCATTTTAAAAATTGGCTTGTTTGTTTTCTTATTGTTGAGTTTTGGGAGTTCTTTGTCTATTCTGAGTCCAACTCCTTCATCAGATATATGTATCAGATATATGATTGGCAAATATTTTCTCCCAATCTGTGGCTTGCTTTTCATTCTCTTTATAGAGAAAAAGGTTTTAATTTTGATGAAGCCCAATATTAAGTTTTTCTTTTATGGATTGTTCTTTTGGTGTCAAGAGTTATTTTTGATAATCCCAAACCAGGATATTCTGTGGCTATCAAATATGTTTTATAAATATTATAAAATCCTTGAGTCTTTCGTTCAACTCCTATTTGCAATGGTCTGCAAACATTTCCTCTCATTTTTTACCTCCAGCACTGCCCACATGAACACACCCACACACTTAAGCTTCACAAACACAGATTTCCTGTGTCACTGTGAACCCTCAGCCCTTCCTGTCCAGGCCTCCTCCCAAAGATCATAAAAGCCACATTTTCCAAAGTATATTTTATCACTCAGAGGAAAGTGCTGTAAGATTGGAGTTGCCAGTACTATTTTTATGGCAGAACACGCTGAAATGTCATTCTGGATGCTCTTTCTCAAAATTATGAAAGTTAACTGAAATGGCATTTTGAAAACTCATCCCCCCAAAATACATCTGCCCCTGGTATGACAAAAGTCATGCTATATATTAATGGAATTTGATGTTCAAGTCAATTAATTAGCTGTGTTTATCTATTTGTATTTTGAAACATCTTCCTATATATTAAAAGGAATAGATGTTTTGGTGGCTTTTCTTTTTCTATATTCAACTCCCTCCTACTTCTTTTGGGTCTGATTTGAAGTTGGCTCATTTCACGGTTGATACAGTAAGGAAATGTCAAAAAAGAGAAGAAGGGAGGGGAATGATTGAGTTAAAAGAGGAAAAATATTATTCATTTTTGAGTACATGAAGCAAATCCTTTTCTTCTTTCATTTTTTAAATTACACATTAAAATATTTATTCTTTCTCTTGTAAATGTACCCTATGTCAGCTTATTATAAAACAGGTGGGTTATTTTATGTTTGATGAATCTCTATTTGGTGCATGCATTAAAATTTAATGAAATTGTACTCTTAAAACATAGCTCATAGACGATTCTGGGAAAATGGCAGAATAGGAAGCACCAGAAATCTATCTCCCCACCTAGATAACAATTGCCCTTTCAGAGTCTGCCTGATGTAAGTATTTTGGAACTCTGATGTCAAACGGAAGCTTGCAAATTCCAGGGGAAGGCTTGGACAGGGAATTGTACTTAATTTTGGTGAATTTCAGCTCTTAGCACAATAGAAGTTAACCAGCCCCCACCCCCAGCCTGGTGGCAGGCAGCTTGTGCTCAGCTTGCAGGAGCCAAGGTGAGCAAAATGGACCCTGTCTTCCAAATAATAGGGATCTATGCTGTGATCACTGACTGTTGCTTCTGATCACAAAAGTGCAAACAAAGAAATGGCAACCATAGTTGTTGCACCTCTCCCTATTGTTGCAAGCCTCTTCCCCCTGCCAGCTGAATCAACTTCTAGGGTATTTAAAGGGCTAATGTTTTTTCCCTCATCTCTTTCATTTTTCTGCTATTCTCCTTTTGGGAGTCAGACATTGAAGACTAAGACATTCGAAAGCAACCACATATATGGGGTAAATTAGAAAGACATTGAGCATGCCCAGGGGAAGATACAGCCTCAGAAAAGACCCTAAGAAGACCTTAAGTTTATACCTCAGTCTGATGCTTGGCATGGAGACAGCCTACAACAATCACAGCAAACAAACAAAAAACAGCAAACACTGGGGAAAGGGGGAGAATTTCATTTCCAGCATTATAATATCATTATATTCAGATATCCAGTTTTTAGCAAAAAAATCATAAGGCATGCAAAGAAACAGAAAAGTATAGCTCATACAAAGGGAAAAAAAGACAAGCAGAAATTGTCTTTGAGAAAGACCCAATGGTAGACCTACTAGACAAAGACTTTAAAACAATGATCTTAAAGATGTTCCAAGAACTAAAAAAAGATGTGGAGAAAGTCAAGAAAATGATGTATGAGCAAAATGGAAATATCAATAAAGAGATAGAAAACCTGAAGAGAAACCAAAAGAAATGCTGGAGCTGAAAAATACAATAACCAAAATGAAATTTTCACTAGAGGGGTTTAAAGGCAGATTTGGGCAGGCAGAAGAAAGAATAAGCAAACTTGAAGCTAAAACAATGAAAATTATTGAGTCTGAGGCAAAGAAAGAAAAATCATTGAAGAAAAGTGATCAGAGCCTAAGAGACCTGAGAGAGCACCATTAAGAGGGCCAACTCACTCATTGTGGGAGTTCCAGAAGGAGAAGAGAGAGAGAGAGAGAGAAAGGGGCAGAGACAATATTTGAAGAAATAGTGACTGAAATCTTGCCATTGTGATGAAAGACATGAATATAAACATCCAAGAAGCTCAACGAATGCCAAGTCTGAGACTCAAAGAGACTCACCCTGAGACAACATTATAATCAAACCATCAAAAGCCAAAGATAAAGACAGAATTTTGAAAGCAACAAGAGAGAAGCAATTTGTCATATACAAGGGATTCTCAATAAGATTATGAGCAAATTTCCCATAAAAAACTTCGGAGGCCAGAGGCAGTGGTCGGATATATTCAAAGTGCTAAAAATAATTTTCTTTTAAAAAAGCTGTCTCCTAAGAATTTTATACCCAGCAAAGTGCTCCTTCAAAAGTGAGGGAGAAATTAAGACATTCCCAGATAAACAGAAGCTGAGGGAGTTTGTTACGTGTTCTTGCAAGAAATGCTAAAGGGAGTCCTCCAGGTTGATATGAAGGACACTAAACAGTAACTTGAAGTCGTATGAAGAAATAAATATCTCAGTAAAGGTAAATACATATACAATTATAAAAGACAGAATTATTATAACTGTGGTATGTAACTCCACCTTTTGTTTTCTGCATGATTTAAGAGACTAATACATTAAAAAATAATTATTACTGTAGAAGCTAGTATTATTGTAACTTTGGTTTGTAACCACTTTTTTATATAATTTAAGAGGTTAGTACATTAAAAATTATTAATTATTTAATTGGACACACAATATATTAAGAAGTAATTTTTGACATTTACAACTTAAAGGGGTGGGGCAGAGCTGTTAAAGCAGCAGAATATTTATGTATTACTGAAGTTAAGCTGGTTTAAATTTAAATTATAATATCATAACTTTAGTATTTTAATGTAATCCCAATTATAACCAAAGGAAAATAGCTAAATAATATGCACAAGAGGAAATAAGAAAGGGAGTTAAATCTTTCACTACAAAAATTAACTAAACCCAAAAGAAACCAGTAATGCAGGAAATCAGGGACAAAAAAGCTATAAGTCATGTAGACAAATAGCAAAATTACAGAAGTAAGTTCTTCCTTACCAGCAATTACTTTAAATGTAAATAAGATTAAGCTCTCTATTCAAAAGACAGAGATTGGAAAAATAGATCAGAAAACATGATCTAACCATATACCGTCTACAAAAGACTCACTTTAGATCCAAAGATACAAATAGTGAAAGTGAAAAGATAGGAAAGGATATTTCATGCAAATAGTAACCAAAAGAAAATGAGTAACTATACTAATATCAAACAAAATGGATTTTATTTTATTTTTTTAATTTTTAAAAAATTTTTTCAAGCTACCCTGTGTGGGAATTTAAGAAAAATAAACTTCAAATTTTAAAAATGCTATAAGAGACAAAGAAGGATCAATAAATGGTTCAATACAGCAAGAAGATATAACAATTATATACATTCATACACCTAATAACAGACTATAAAAATATATAAAGTGAAAATTGATAAAATTGAAGAAAAGAATAGACAGCTCTAAAATAATAGCTGGAGAGTTTAATCCACTCTCGATATGGGATAGAACAACCAGGCCAGAAGATAAGTAAGGAAATAGAGGACTTGAACAATGCAATAAACCAACTAGATCTAAGAGACATATACAGAACACTCTACCTAACAACACTAGATTACACATTCTCCTAAAGTGCATATGGGATATTTTCCAGGCTAGACCATATATTAGCAAACGAATTAAGTCTCAATATATTTAAAAAGAGAGATATCATACAAAATATCTTTTCTAACCACAATGGGATGAAGTTAGGAATCAGTAAGACACAGAAAGTTAGAAAATTCACAAAATTTAGGAAATTAAACAATATACTCTAAAATAAGCAATAGATCAAAGAAGAAATCACAGGGATAATTAGAAAATACTTACAGATGAATGAAAATTAAAATGCAACATATCAAAACTATGGGGCATATAGAAAGCAGTATTAAGAGGGAAATCGATAGTCATAAATGCTTGTTTTAAAAATAAGAAAGATCTCAAATCAACAACTTAACTTTACAATTAAGGAACTAGAACAAAGGACAAACTAAACCCAAAGCTAGCAGAAGGAAAGAAATAATGAAGATTAGAACAAAGATAAATGAAAGAGAGAATAGAAAAATAATAGAGAAAACCACAAAACCAAAAGTTGGCACTTCAAAAAGATGAGCAAAGTTGACAAAATTTAGCTAAAAAGTTTTTCATGGCTTATAAAAAAAAAAAGAAAGAAGATTCAAATTACTAAAATCAGGAATGAAAGTGGGGACATTACTGCATATTCCACAGAAATATAAAGAATTTTAAGAGTACTTTGAGCAAATGTAGACCAATAAATTTGATAACCTAGATTAAATGGAAAAATTATTAGAAACACAAAACCTACCAAGGCTAACCCACAAAGAAATAGAAAATATGAATATACATACCTACAATTAAGGATATTGAATCAATAATCAAAAATCTCTTGATAAAGGAAAGACTTGGTGGCCTCACCAGTGAATTCTACCAAACATTTAAAGAAGAACTAACACAAATCCTTTTCAAACTTTGGCAAAAAAATGAAAAGGAAGTAAAGCTCCCTAACACATTCCACAAGACAGTATCATAGCATCACCTTGATATTAAAGCCAGACAAAAACACTGCAAGAAAACTACAGACCAATATCCCTTATAACATTGATGCAAAAATCCTCAACAAAATTCTAGAAAACTAAATTCAACACCATCTTAAAAGATTATACATCATGACCAAATAAGCTTTATTCCTGGAATGCAAGGATGATTCAACATACAAAAATCAATCAATGTAATACCCATCACTAAAAAAATAAAGGAAAAAAACCCACATGTGGAGAAATTGGAATATTTGTACACTGTTGGTGGGAACGTAAAATTTTACAGCTGCTGTGGAAAGTAGTATGGCAGTTCCTCAAAAAAATAAAAACAGAATTACTGTATGATCCAGCAATTTCACTTCTGAATATATACTCACAGAATTGAAAGCAGAGTCTTGGAGACAGATTTGTATACCATGTTCATAGCAGCATTATTCACAACAGCTAAAACATGGCAGTGACCCCAGTGTCCGTCGACGAATGGTTAAACAAAACGTGGTACACATTCAATGGAATATCATTAAGCCTTGAAAAGGAAGAAAATTCTGCAATATGCTACAGTGTGAATGAACCTTGAGGGCATTAGGCTAAATGAAATAAAGTAGTACAAATACTGTATGATTCCACTCAGATGAGGTACCTAGAGTAGACAAATTCATAGAGACAGAAAGTAGAATGGTGGTTCCCAGGGAATGGAGGAAGGAGGATTGGGGAGTTACTGTTTGATGGGTACAGAGTTTCAGTTTTGCAAGCTATAAAGAGTTCTAAAATGGTTGATGGTGATGGCTGCATGATATGAATGTACTTAATACTACTGAACTGTACACTCAGAAATGGTAGTAATTGATCAACACTTATGTGCACATGTGGAAGTAACATTCACTGGGTGTCAGGCAGGTGGGAGTGGAGACGAGGGGATGGGTAAATTCACACCTAACGGGTGCAGTGCGCACTGTCTGGGGGATGGGCACACTTGTAGCTCTGACTCAGACAGGGCAAAGGCAATATATGTAACCAAAGTGTTTGTACCCCCAAAATACTCTGAAATTAAAAAAAAAGTCACTTATAATAAAAAAATTTACTGCCAGCCTCAAAAAAAAAAAAAATAGATAGTGACTTTTATGTTATGAGTGTTTTACCACAACAAAAAATAATTGGGGGAATAAAAAAACATCAAATATTACAAGTTATTTTTCACCTAAAAAATATCTCTATTAAGATATCTTCCAGATGTGCCGAGCCAGAGGGATTCGGAATTGGGAGTGCATCCTGGGCGTTCCGCTGTCAGCCTGCTGAGTCATCCGCTCATGCTTCACCTTCTTCCTCTTCCTGTTTGTCCATCATGGCTCTTGCCGCTTCAGCCTCAGCACCCACTCCTTCAAAGCTTAGTACGTCTTTCAATGATCATTGGCTAAAAACAAACAAACGGATAAAGAAAAAAGAGAGAAACCAGATGCAGAGCCTCGAGCCTGTAATCTCAGCACTCCGGGAGGCCAAGGCAGGAGGATTACTTGAGGCCAGGAGTTTGAGACCAGCCTAGACAACAAAGCGAGACCTGGTCTCTACACAATATCATAAAACTAACCAGACACAGTGGCATGTGTCTGTAGTCCCAGCTACACGGGAGGCAGGAGGATGGCTTGAGCCCAGTTGTTTGAGGCTGCAGTGAGCTATGATGGTGCCCCTGCTCTCCAGCCTGGGTGACAGAGCAAGACCTTGTTTCTAAAAATAAAAATTAAAAAAAAAAATTTTTTTTTAAAGAGAGAAGAATGGTGTTCCTCTAGGCTTCTGTAAGAACTAGAAGGAGTGTCCAGCCACAAAGACACATCAGGGCAAGGGCCAGTGTGTGAGCACTAAGCAAGCGCAGGCCAGACAGAGGCACAGGGGCTGCTCACGGATGCATACAAAATAAGCCCTGACATTTTTGTGAGGACCTTGGGAGATAAAAGGGAAACCCCCTAAAGCATTTTTCAGACAGCTGATAATGTTTGACAGCTTTGAAGAGGAAACAGAGCTGCCGGATGTCAGCGGCAGAATCACAGGGAAAATTCTGCATTCTGCAAAGCCTCACTCAAGTACTGTGAAGAATAGCTTGAAATTGATAGAAATGCTGGTAATTGACATAATTTTATGTAAAAGTAAAACCTCAATAACTTTTCACAAGTCAGTAGCTCTAAGCAAGGCTTTAACATTGTTTTTTTTTTTTTCTTCTGGTATTTGATTATCTTTCATGAATTTTAGAGTGATTTCTTCTGTTAAATGCTAAAAAATGTTAACAGAATTGCAAAATGTCACAGCAGTGGAAATTTTTACATGCTCCACAGCCTTCAATTATACGACACAGTAGAAGTGTCAGGAAGTTTCTGCTGTGTCATTTTCTATTTCTTTGAAAAGTCTCACCTGTACTTCACTTTTTCCCTATACAGCTAAAACACCAAGCCAATACTTGGCCCGAGTCCTAAGAATTTATAATTCTTCCAATTTTCAGTAGTTGAATTTTCAGCAACATGAAGCATTCTTTCAATTCCCTCCTATTTTTGATTTGAGATAGATATTCTTTAACACCTAACACCGTAGCCTTCTAGTCTTGATAATTAACATTTATAACACTTATGTTGCATTTATCAAATGAAAGTTCACGATCTTTTGAAAACATATGGCTCTTTTTACTTATTGATAGGATAAAGTATGTATTAGTTTTCCTAATAGTGAAGTACCCTTGCATTCCTGGAATATCCCAGACACTTGGGATAGATGAGCGACTAAACAGGCAAAAATCTCCCACTTCATAGAGTTGATGGTCTATTTAACTTCACAAAATGTGTTGGAAATTATTCCCTTTTTTTATGCAGAGACTATTTTGCTCCTCACTGTTTCTATTGTGGAGTTTTTGTGTGTGTGGTAACTATATGTATCTATCTAGTTCTTGATCTTTCTTTTTAGAGCTTTATTGGGGTATAATTTATATATCCTAAAATTCCCTCATTGTAAGTGCACAATTAATGATTTTTAGTAAATTGATGGAGTTGTGTGACAATCACCACAAACCAGTTTTAGAACACTTTCATCAGCCCAGAAAGTTCTCTCCAGTCCATTTGCAACCAATCCCTGCCCTCACCCTCAACCCAGGCAACCCTCGATCTTCTTTCTGTCTCTATAGCATTGCCTTTTCTGGATATTTCCTATCTAAGGAATCACATAATATGTTGTCTTTTGCATTCGGCTTCCTTCACTTAGCATACTATTTTTGAGGTTCATTATGTAGCATGTATTAGTCCTTCATTCCTTTTTACTGCTGAGTAGTAGTGCTTTGTTTTGTTACCCCACATTTTGTTTAGCCAGTTACCTGTTTACGACTTGTTTTCAGTTTTGAGCATCATGAATAATGCTGCCGGAACATTCACATACAAGGAATTTTGTGGACATGTGCTTTCACGTCTCCCGAGCGGATTCCCAGGAGTGGAATTGCTGGGTGGTATGGTAAGCTTACGGGTAACTTTTTAAGAAGCATCCAGTTAAGGGAAGGTAGCTCCCCCTCTGATTGCGGAGACTTTCTTTTTCTTCTTGTCTTTCTCCTATGGTACCTCCAGGTTAGTTAGAAAAGTGTCCTCTGTTCTCACGGGTATAGTGACTCAACTTAGGAGCCAGCAAGACAGGGCTGCCACTTTTTGTCTGGCCTGACTTTGGGCACCCAGAGTAAACTGGAAATAATGCGCCCAAACAGCCTGTGTTCTGCACACACTTTGGGTTTCCATCTGTTCCCTGCTTCCCGTGCGCTGTTCCTCTCTGGGAGTTGCAGATTCTTCTTGGAGCTCTCTCCACCCCCTCTGGGGCAGGCTGTTGGCCCATATGCATTGAGTTGTGGGTTGGCCAGCTCTTTTCAGTTAGCCTTGCCTATCCTACATCTTAAAGAAATCACCAAATGACATGCAGATAGTATCCTTCTTTAATTTTACTTTCATTTCACAGTTCTCCTTAGTATTACTAAGATAGTCCTTTGGGCATTTCAATGGAAGTTTGGAAATGGGAGCTGTTGCCATGAGGTTGGACCACCTAGAATTCCAGGCCGTCATTCCTTCCTGGGCTCCCTCAGAGGCCACTCTCATGCTCCCTCAGGTTCCTGCACCCTTTCTCCCTCTCCTCCAGGAAGTGTTGGAGTAAAATTTGATTTTATAAGAAATCCTATCCATACTGGAAGCATCAGGGGTCCCTTGCTTCTTCCCACTCATTAACTCACGAAATGACAGTGCAGGGGAGGGCCGGGCGGCTCGTCTGGAAGGGAATGCCTACGTGTGTGGTATAACATCTGGGCAGTGTCATTCTGCCGAGTGAGTGACTAACAGGTCTGGAAATGCAGGCCTGGGAAAACAGGCAAGTTGAAGTTCAGGGCAATAGCTGATGTGTGAAAAAAAATAAGCCTAATAGAATTTATTTTCTTAAGCCTAACAGAATCTGGAAAAGATTCTTTATTATACAAACATTTCAAACATCAACATAGAAAGCATAATGAACCCCCATGTAGACCCATTACTGGAATGCAACAACTATCAAGATTTTGTCACATTTGCTTTATCTATCCCTTTCTTTTTCTTTTTCTGTCTCTTTTCTTTGCTGAGATATTTTAAAAACAAATCCCAGACATGAAATATATTTTTTCCTCATGGTTAAGTATGCATCTTTAAAAATAAGGAAATTTTATTTCCTAACCACATTGCCCTGATCATGCCTAAGAAAACCAATCAATAATTTATTGGTATCGTTTATCCTACAGCCATAATAAAATTGCCTCAATTTTTAATGGATTTTTTTAAATCAGGTTGTAGACTACAAAATACATGCTATGACTTGTACCCCAGGCCCACCCCACCGCTAGCATTGTTCATTGTTCATACTCTCAGTAGAGTTGAGGGCTACAATCACCATTCTCAAAGATGAGTGAAGGCTCCAGGAACTGACCATAGTAGCATCTGTTGGGATGGGCAATAGTCTGTGGCCTCCTCAAGGCCCAGTGCTTGATCATAGTTGCCAGTCCCCAAGCGTTGCCCAGGCAGGGCTCTTGCTGTGAAATACTGGGGCCATAGGTCCATTCATGCTTACTCAATACAAATACTTCAAGCATCCTGATGCATGTGTTTATTTATGAATGCTGGTGACCAATGAAGCAAAACTTCTTACCTAAAATGAGTAACTAGCTTTGACAATGGAGGAGTCCATATTTCTAATACTCTTCTTAATTTAACACACCACCAGTATGCCAGGCAGAGCTTTCTGTGCTAGTTATCCCACAGTCCTACATGACAAGAATTGTTCTTCCTAACATTCGTGCCTGGGAAAGCAGGTAGCTTCCATAGGCAGTTTACCAGCCGCACAGTCAACCCAGTGTAAGTTTACCATCTGATTGCCAAATCTCCGCTTCACCTTGTGCTGAGGAAGAGGCAGCTCCAGGGCAGGGTTTAATAGGAAGCATTCACAATTCTGCAAGCTTCTTGTTATTACACGTGGCTTCCTGTTATGCAAAGACAGGCGGAGAAGGCCTGGTGAACTGTTGCAACTGATGGAGACACAGGCAGACATACAAGAGGCAACTACACTCTAAATTCCTAAGAAACACAAAAGCCCAAAAACAGGAACACCAGAGGGGTGGCCCTGGAGAGGCACCCTAGGCCAAGTGAATTTGCTGGATGGAGTGCAAAAAAATTGCAAGACTTGTTGCTAGCTCAGGTTTCCACATCTCTCCCTCTCTGTTTCACACACAGAATTTCTCTCTCTTTCTCTCCTCTTGCTACTGAGACAGTATCTTTACCTCCTCCTACAGAAGACATAGCTATCTGTGCTAAGCCCCTTTCCAAAGTAGAATTTATTCTGTTAGATTGAAATATTCACTTGTCAAACAATGAAGGTCATTTCTAGAAGCTACAGAACATGAGAAAATTAAACCTGCTCAGTTCCTGGGGATTGAGGCAGGCATTTAGGGAATAGCTTTTAGATATTTCTGTGAATTAGGTTATGTGAATTTGTCTCGAGGGTGAGCATCCTGGGAAGGCCGTGCGGTCTAATTTTAGGGCACAGAGAGAAAGCTCCTTTGCTGTCATCAGTCTCACAGTTCGTGGCCTTTTGACGGGGCAATGTTTTTCATACCAAAGTTAAAAATGAAACTTAGAATAACAACAAGAAAAGAAAACCCAGGAGAGAGAGTAATCACGGGATAAATTTATCCTCAAGTCTCAATGCCATGTTTTAAAAGTGGAAAAGATGTAAAAGTCCTGCTAACCCCCGTATGATGGGTGCTTTGACATGGAGGGTGGTTTGCTTTGGAGACGGAAAAGGGATAAAGAAAGTGAGCTTAGAGGTTCTGAAGTCAAACATTCTAATTTTCTTCTGGGTGGAACCGAAGACCGTCTGTCATCCCCGCGTCTGATAGTCCGGCCCATGTGTGTGAGAGGGGCGTTGCACGTGTGCACATGCGCAGGGTGTGGGCAAGGGCAGAACGAATCTATGTTCATCATTCTCGGGAGCAGTGAAGAGGGGTCTGTGTTTCAGAGGGCTCCCCAGCGGCCCCCTTCTCTGCTGTGGTGTGGGCCTGAGCGCTGGGCCCATGCTGGCTTAGTTCAGTCTTCCTTCTTCCCATGCCTCGGCCACACTGGGTTTTGGACAGAATCCTTAGGTCTCTTCAGATGAGCTCGGGTAGCGCGAGCTTACAGGACGTGGCAGGATTACCTAATATGTCCACTTTCCTGTCGGGGCATCAGCACAGCCTCGGTGGTGGCTTGAGGTTTCAGTACTATTTCTCTGTCACTGTTTTCTCAAGGCCCGCTGAGCCTTGCAGAGCATACATTGGGCGGAAATAATAGCACAAAGTTGTTTATGCACCATAGTGAGGCAAAATGGGTGGGGCTGAGGCAGGTGCTTGGTGTGATAGGTTAGGAATTGTGGCTTTGTTCCCTGCCCAGAGGAAGGGTGGCGCCGTCTCTCCTGTCCGCTTCGCCCTGCACCCTCTAACCTTGTGAATTACTGCACATCCATTTGATTCCCAGTGCAGATGCTGCTTTCACCACGAGAACACAGGCTCCTTTCTGGACTGTGTGGATATTGGACTTTGAAATAAGACTTCTAGCCATTAATTAGAGCAAATCATTTCGCCTCCATGAGCTTCAGTTCCCTGTCTGAAAAATGGAGGTGACATTATGGTGTGTACCATAAAGAGCATGAACATTAAATGAGAGTAGCCATGCAAAGTGCTTGCACTGTGGCTGGCACATGCCAAGTAGTCAATAAATAAACAGCAATGTCATTATTACTAGATCAGGGAGCATGTCTTTCACCAGCCACTCTGCTTTGGTGGGCACAGTGAATATTTCTAGAAATCCCACACATAGGTACATTTGTCAGTATTTGTTGCAAATATAGAATGCCTGGATGGTGGCTCACATTTCATTCTAAAATATTTACATTATTCACTCAACAAATATAAATAGCATCCTTTTCTGCCCTACATCTAGGTTTATCTCCATAGCTTCAAGTTACAGAGGCTTCCCTGAGTGCTAGCTTCCTCTTGTTTAGTTTCTGATTGCCTATGATGTCAGTTTTCTGATCTCGGATTTTCATGTCACTCCAATCTCCTGGCTTTCACGTGAACCTCTCCCCCGCCCCCATCTCTTTCTGAATCCGTACATTTTACCTGTCGAAACCAGACTTCTGGGGAAGCCCGAGGCCCCCAGTCCACCCTCTCACTTCATCACGTCCAGACCTGGGCCCACCTGCCCGTTCACATGGGCCTTGTCCTCCGATTTCCATCCCTGCTTCCATGAGTCGCTGTCCCCGGTCTCTCAGGGCTGTGTCTGGCTGACCCTCCCTGCCCAGGACCCCGCGTGGTGCCTGGGGAAGGCTGCCTCACCTGAGCCACTCAAACTCCAAACCTCGTGACAGTCTTCGGCACCTGCTCTTGCTCATTCAGCCAGTCACTGAGGCCCGTCCGTCTGCCTCAGCGCCGCCTCGCGTGTTCTTTCCTTTTCTGTCAGCACCGCCCTGGGGTATCGTGCGCTGTCCTGCCGGTCTTCCTTTATTCCACCTCTCTCCCTCCCTCCATCCCTCTCCTGCTTAATACCTTTTTTCCTTTCTCTCGTTAACATGTCATTGAGTCCTGTAATAATAATGTTAGGAATAATAGCTTCCGTTTAATACCCATGTTGTAAGAGGCAGGCGCTGGCTGGGACCTGTCCGCTTACCATCCTAATCCTTTCAGATTAATCACCCCACAAGGTACCGTTTCACAGAGGAGGAAACTGGCGCTTAGAGATAGAGCATGGCTTACCCAAGGCTGCAGGTGTAGGGTCTGTGCACGTCTGCTGCTCTGTCCTGCCTTCTCTGTGCAGGTGCTGGGATACAAGGATGAGCAAGGCCAAATGTGAAGGTGGCCTTCTTCTCTTGCTCAAGAACATGAAATGGCTCCCTGTTTCCTCTCAGATCAAGTTTGTATGCCTCACTCTGCCACCTAAAGAAGACACGTGCCTGTCTTCTTAGAGCACACGTGGAGAGGGAAAACAGGATGCAAAAACAGTGCCAAGCAAGGGGATGAGGGCTACAACACACATGTGCCCCTGATGAGGGGCCAGGGCCAGGGAGTGGCTGACCTGGCTGGGCGGGGAAGGCTTCTCATGGGAGAGGTGGCCTGAAGTGAGTCTTGAAGGATGAATGAGAGTTTTCCGAGAGGTTGATTTGGGTGTGGGTGGGCATGGGTGGGGAGAACACCGAGGCAGAGGGATGGCATATTGTCCTGGGAAGGTACAGGATGGGTATGGAGGAAGAGCAGGAAATGAAGTAGGAACAGCCATAAAGGACTCGAACTCCATGGCAGGGGGTTTAGCCCTCTTATTTCAGGAGGGAGGTGTTGGGGGCCTTGGAGGCTCTTAGGCAGGAGAGTAACATGATCAGATTTGTGTCATAAGCAATGTTGTCCGTGCTGGCTGCAAGAATGGGCCACTTTCTGTTTTGGTGGTTTGGCTGGGAGAATATCACTCACAGCACATCAGGGAGACCCGTGGAGGCAAAGCAGGTTTCAGCGTGTTTGTCAGTGCAAGGCAGGAGAACGGCAGAAGGTGAGAAGGGGAAGGTGGTAAGTTTATTTGTCAACGTGGTAAGCTCGAGATTCCCTTGGAGGTACATCAGGCAGCTGGATCCATAGGTCTGCAGCTCAGGAGACGGAGCTGGGGGAGACCGTGTAAATTCTACTCCTTTTTCAAATCCATTTAAATGTGGTTCCCAAGCTAATGCACTGCTCATACCAAATATGGAGAAAACACCTGAAATAGTTCCCCCAGCTTTGAAAGAATTACTCATACCTCACCCGCACATTCACGACATCTAAAACAGAATCTACACTGAGGCAGAATTGAGAGCGGATGGAATCAAAGGTAGACCCTGGGAGATTTTGTGATTATACTATGGGTTAGGGGTCAGAGGATGGGAAGATAAAGAAAGGAAGTGATAATGTTTCTCAGCTGACTTCTCTGTTCATACTTCCTTCTTCAGTTTTCTCTTGTTCCAACTTGGGGTAGAAAGTAGCTAACTTCTACTGCAGAAACCACATCCCTGGCAATGTGGTATTTCTTCCATTTCTCTTCTTTCCCTTCTAGTACCCTCCCTCAGCTGCAGACTAAAATTCAGCATAAACAGTCCAATTACATAACTTACCTATTTTTATCACAGTCCTCCCTTGCTCAAGAACATGAAATGGCTCCCTATTTCCCCTCAGATCAAGGTCGAATGCCTCACTCTGCCACCTAAAGCCTTTTCTTCTCTGGGCCCTCTAGCTTGATTTCTCTGTTTGATGAAATGCCGCCCCACCGTTATGGCCCATGTCATCCCGTGCTCTGTATTGAGAGCACTCCGGTTCCAAGAAGTGCCAACCAACAGAGCTTCCTGTGATGATGGAAATGTCCTCTACTTGTGTTGTCCAATACTGCAGCCACAAGTCACAGTGGGCTACTAAGCACTTGAAATGTAGCAGGCATGACTGAGGGACTGAATTTTAACTTAATTTAATTTAATTCATTTAAATATACACAGCTACTCACAGCTGGTGGCTCCTGAACTGACAGCGCAGTGCTGGGAACCAACTCTTTCTCTCTCTGCCTGAGTGGGTGGGTTTCTGACCTCACTGAGACCCTCATTTCCCACTCGCCCCAGAGCGTTCTGTAAACACTGAGCCACCGCCTTCCTGCCTTGCCTCCCTGGTCTGCCTGCAGCCCCGTCTCCGGCCCATAGCCTGCTTCAGACCCCTCCCCGAAGGGCTGGGAACGTGCACTCAGTGCACAATGCCTGGCTCACAGGCAAAGCTTATCACGGTTATTATTTTCATTATGAGAAACAGCTCCATTAATAGTAACAGATCTCTCTGTTTACTTTATCCGGAACAAGTCACACCCACAAAGAGAGGCAGTTCAAAGAAACTAACAAGGAAAGTTAGTCAAAACCAAGTCGGACTCAAGGCCCCCAGGCTTTCTTTTCTGATATTTGAATCATCTCGTGCTAGGCCTGGGTGGGAGATCACTCTGCACACAGAACAGAAAGTGCTCCTGCCCGATCACTGGCTCATCTGAGCCCCCAGCTGTCACCCCCACCCCCGTGTTTGGGCCTAATTCCAGCAGCGTGGAGGCGGGTGCCGAGCTCTCCCCACTCCCCACTTGTAAGGATGGCTCAGTGGCCAGGGTCACATCAGCTCTGGTGGGATGATGACAGGCACTAAAGAAACACCGGTTGGATGTACAGTGAGTAGTTTGATTTATGGAATACGAAGTGTGGTCAGTCAAAGCCTTGATCAAATGTAGGCAAACCAGGTGGTTGTCCTCCTGCCACAAGTGCCTCAAAGCCCCTCCTGGCCAGGTCTGAGGGCGTAAGATCTTCACACCTGCTCCTCCTTTCGCCAGGCCATTCTGCAGGGCACAGATGCTTCTAAGGGCATGTTTTTGGTTTTTGTTTGTTTTGTTGTTATTGTTCTTTTTGCCAGGATGATGCTTGAAAAGTTTCACAGAACTAAGCACAAAATGATAGCCACTCTGAGTGCTTCCAGGCTGGGCTAATTCTCTTCAATCCGTAGCATCCTTTTAGCACCTGCAGGCACTAGCCTATTCTTCAGTGCTGTGGGAGAGCTCCAGTTTCTCCTCTCTTCCACAGTGATCCTAACAGTGTCTGTGGGCCTCTAAGGGTGGCCCAAGAGGCCTGGGTCCTTATAGCCACCATGTGGCACCTGCCTGACTTACACTTCTCCTGAGTTGGTGGCATCACTCCTGAAGTCAAGCGAAGGTTTCTCATTATGCCACCGCCAGGAAGAGGCCTTCTCTCTCATGCTAATGTTTCTTCTGGTGGATGGTCACAAAAGTCACATTGTGATGGACCACACAGAGGCTGTTGAGGTGGGGAGAATGCCCCTTCATTCGCCAGAATGCCTCACTCTTCCATTTTCTCCAAAAATTTTCTATGTAAACCATCCTTTTCATTTCTGCCTACTCTCAGCCCTCTTTTTAGGACAGATAAGAGTCCCTGCAAGATCCAGTCTCTGAGCTAGACAGGCACAGAGATACACACAGTCCTTTAAATTCCCTCCTTCCCACTGCCTTCTGCCAACTCCCTTCCACGGTTTCTGTGGAACATTTACACAGCCTTGGCCTTAGAGCAAGTGAATTTGAATTATTCTCTTCTAGCTATTTTGAAATGTACAATCGACTGATGTGACTGTAGTCACCTTACTTACCTATCAAACACCAGGTATTATTTCTTCTAAGTGTATATTTGTACCCATTACATTTTGAAGTGAAGAGAGAAGTTGAGGAAGGTCTTGAAAATGATCCCCTTCCTTGTAGTAGGAAGTAAACTCATCTGTCGATGAAAGTAATAAGAGTAGCGTATGCTTACCTTTGACCAGGGACTGTGCTAAGTGGTTTGTGTATGTTTGTTTCATCTCCACAACAATTCCGTACAGCAGGGACCATTATTATCCTAGTTTAACAAGCGAGGAAACTGAAGCTCAGGGAAGAGGCATAATTTATCCACGTCAAAGAGCCGGGAGAGGAAGAACTAGACTCTGGTCAGGTGAGACGGAGTGGGGCGAGAGAGGAGCTGACAGCTTGGTTCAGCCATGTCCCGAAGGTTCTGGGACTGACAAAAGCTGAAGGAAGTGTTGGAAGATGGAGACCTCCTCCAGCAACACTTGGCAGAAAGAGGGGAACACAGACACTGAGTACTAGCAAGGGTGGAGGGTGGCACAAGGCCAAGGGGACAAGGAGCTCTAATGTGGCTGTAAGGTCACTGTTGAGCCAGCTGGCAAAGAAGGAAGGCAAGGCTCAGAGGGAAGTGTGGAACGGGGATGGGATGACCGATGGAGCACTGTGGGGGCAGGAAAGGGGACAGTTGTCCTGGGTGGGAGTTACCACGGAGATGAGGTGTGGACGCAGGCCGAGGCCTAATCCAATGACAGGCAGAACTCGTGTGTGAAAACAAAAGCCTTTCCGTGCAGGGGCTTGAGGGGTCTGGCTTCAAATCCTGCTTCTGAATTCTGTTGGCAGCGACGACCTGCCTGGAAATGGGAAGACAGCTACCGTGAGGTCCTTGTCCAACGTAAAGTGCCGTAAGCACTCTCAGCAGGCATGGGGGCAGGACGGCACCCAATGACACTCAGCAGGAAAATTCAGGAAGGACTGACCCCCTGCAGGCTGGTCGTCGGGCTGGGGGCTGGGGTTTAGTGGGGTCTGTTGTAAGACTCAATTCAACAGCAAGGTCAGAGCTAACACAACTAGCTCCTCCTCAAGACGCGGCCGCTGTGGAAGAATGCCCAGGCCACTTCCGGCGGCCTCTGCAGCTGCGGGGGACTCACCCGAGGCCTCAGAGCAAGGCATTATTTTCTCCTCTCTCTTGTCAGATGCTGACTCCCACGCAGGAAAAAGGAAGCACCTTGTGTCAGATGCTGCGGCCACTTCCTCTTCAGAAGGCTCCAGCCAACCTTTCGCTTTGCAGAATGGACTGCGTGTGCACGGGGCCGCTGGCGTCCCCCTCGTTTTTGGTTTTGGTCTGGCCCTGACCAGGAGCGGACCCCTGGCTGCCTCTCTGACTCTCGGGGGATTCTCTCTGATACAGATCTGCACCCCTGAACTGGACCTGACTGTGGCCTCACCCGCCTCTCAGCCCCCACCCCCCTCCGGGGCTTCCCCCGTCGTCTCTCCACCCACTCTGTGCTTGCTGCCCCATGTCCCTCAGTCAGTCTGCCTGTCTGTTCCTCTCTACAGCTCGGTCAAGGAGTGTGATGACCGGTGAGCAGATGGCCGCCTCTCACCTGTCGTCCACTCCCAACCCGCTGGAGAGGCCCATCAAGATGGGCTGGCTGAAGAAGCAGCGGTCCATCGTGAAAAACTGGCAGCAGAGGTACTTTGTGCTGAGGGCGCAGCAACTCTACTACTACAAGGATGAAGAGGACATGAAGCCACAGGTACCAGCCTGGCTGTTTGTCCCCATTAATAACAAGGCTGTCCCTCTCCAGGCATGGAGGAGGCGGGCGTGGAGCCCACTCACACTGCACTTAAACTCACACGGGCCTTCTCACTAGGACTAGGCACATCCATTGGAGAGAGGTCACTTTTGCCTTTTCACCGTTTTCTAGCTAGATAAATGGAGTTGCAAAGACGACAGAGTGGTCCTCCAGGAAGCCTGAGATGGGCACTGGGGGGTGTCTTGCATGCAGCTCTAATTCACAGCTCTTGGCGTGGTGGTGATGGTGGTGATCTGGGTGCAGGAAAATTGACTTGGGGGCTCACTGATTTGTTTGTTCAAAAATATGTATAGAGCATTTATTTACTACATGACAGTACTGTTCTAGGTACTTGAAATAAATCAGTGAGGAAAATAAAGAAAAATCTCTGCCATGTGGAGCTCAGGATATGGGGGGAAAGACAGAAAATAAGGGAAGTATGTGGTTTGTTAGAAAAAGATTAGATCTATGAGGGAAAAGATACAATAGGTTAAGGGGGGATCAAGAATTCGAGGCGGTGTTGCAGCTTTAAATAGGGTGGTCCAAGTGACCTGAGGAAGAGGGTGACATCTGAGCCAAGACTAAAGAGGAGAAGGAATTAGCCGGGAGGATCCCTAGGAAAGAGAGCTCCAGGCAGAGGGAACAGCCAGTGCAAAGGCCCCAAGGGGAGCATGTCTGGCCGGTGAGGGGAGCAGCAAGGAGGTCAGTGAGAGGGCAGCAAAGCTAGAGAGTAATGAGGGTCAGAGGGGTTGAGGTCAGAGAAGTGAGGGGGGTGTCAAGGGGCAGGGGCCAGATTGCCAGGGGCATTGTTGGCCCCTGTAAGGGCTTGAACATCTACACTAAGGACCAGAGAAAGGCATTGCAGGGTTCCAGGCAGAGAGGGGACATTCTTTGGCTTATATTATAAAAAGATGGCCCTGGCTACTGTGCTCTAAAGTAGACCAGGGGAGGGGGGCAATGCAGGGATAAGCTAGGTAAAGGGTATGATGTTCAGAATCTCAATGGGGGTAATGGGCTGGAGCAAAATGGTCGGCTTCCAGATAGACTTCGAAAGCAGAGCAAACAGGATTTCCTGATGCAGTGCCTGAGGCTGTGAGAGTGGGCTTTGATTCTAAACCTTGGGCCCAGGTCTCTTCTCCCCACCTCACCGATTCTCCATGGCCACTGTGGAGAGTGAAAGAGGGCACTATTAACAATTACCGGGGGACTCCAGATGTAAACTGGAAGTCTCAGCTCAACCAGCACAGCTGGTCACCTACCTAGAGTTCACGACTGTGGAGATGGAAAGGTGGGCTGGGCCAGAAGAAATTTATTAAAGAAGACAGATTCTGGTGAGGGTAAGAAGTATTTGGGTATTAGGGGTGGATGGGCAGGTGGATGGAACTCACGTGAAATGGTCATTTTGAAAGAGGACAGTTTTCTTTAAGGGCAGGCTTGAGAGTCCGTTACATGGCAGCAGGACTGGAGTAGCCAGGTCCTCTGCTTGAGGGCTCTGAGTTGAGCGTCTTCACTGCAGAGGGAAGGACCACAGAGACCCCACCAGTGTCCTGTGCATGGTAACCCGCCTTCCTTCTCTTTATGAACAACCCAGTCCTTATCAGGGCCAAGCAGTTTCAGGCTGAGACAGTGCTGGTTGGTGCAGGAAGACGATGCAGGAAGTCTTCCCACCTGCAGAGGGTATGGGAGATGGCAACGAGGCTTTGTCCATCCAGAATCTACGGCAAGGGCAGCTGGGCCTGTGTTTGTTTCCATGAAGTATAGAGGGTGACAGGTACTTGATATCAAAGAGCATGTTCTTTTCCTGGCTCTGCCACTGTCTGGCCATATAATTACTTAATTTTTCTGGACTCTTCTTTCTTCTTTTATAAAATGAGGCAATACTACCTGGCCTGAACTTGTCACAGGATCAAATGATAGGAAGCATGTGTAAAAAACTGCTTTGTAAAAACAAACTAATGTCAATGGGTGGCATAAATATTTGAAGGTCTTTGCTTCTCCCCCATACTTCTGGGAAGAAGAAACTCAAGGCCTTCTCGGGATTAAATTAGCCTGGGATAATTACGTAAAGCTTCTTCTAGGATGACAAGGATATCTTGTTTTTAGGACATCTATTAATGTCCATCAGATCATAAGTCAAATAAGAAAAACCACACAACCCCTCAACAGATAACTGAAAAAGGCATTTGATAAAATTCAATTATCATTTCAGATATTAAAAAAAAATCTTTTAGGAATAAGATAATAATTCATTATAAAGAACAAGCATATTTTACTATATTTTGATATGTAAATATTGATTACAAAAAAAGTTGTACAAGTACATGGTAGGAAATTTGGAAGATGCAGAAAAGCACATAGTAGAAAATAAAAATTATTCAGAATTCCCTCAGCAAGAGATTGCCACCTAAATCCCCACCTCTTCCAGGCTTTCCTACGCATATATATTCAGAAACTTGTCTATTGAAAAAGAAAAATTAGCATAATAACATTATTTAATTAAACAATTAACAATATGTCAAGAATATTGCCCCTTAGCATTAAATATGATTCTACAATGTAATTTTTAATGGTGGTAAAATAAACTATTGTATGGACAGTCTATAATTTATTTAATTAATTTTCTACTGTTGGAAATCTGGGCTGATATTTATGTATTATCACAAATAAGAATTAAGTGGACAGCCTTATAGATTTTTTCATACACTCATAATTATTTAATTAAGATAAAGAAAAATCTATTTAAAATAAAATACTGTTATTTACCATCATGTAACCTTGTTGGGGAATTCCTAGACATTGCAAATATCTAGAAATAAAATGAAAGTTATAGACATGAGCTAAATTCTTGGGAAAGAGTAAAGGTGCATTTACACATTACATTTTACACCATTCATTATTCTGGTGGGATTAAATACTTAAATGTAAAAAGTGAATTCATAATAATGCTAGAAGAAAATGTAGACATCTGAATGATCTCTGGGAAGTGGGATTAAGCATAACAACAAAGATAGCACAAAGGAAACACTTTATTATCAATTTCATAAATAAAAATGTACCTTAAAAACCAATATAATAAACTAAAAAGGCAAATAATAAACAGAAAAAAATTGTGTATGTTCTATAGTAAACAAATATTCTTAATGTTTAAAGTATTCTTTCAAATCCTTAAGAAATGTTCAAACAACTCAATAGAAAAGTGAAGTATGATACAAATGAACAATTTATCAAAGAAATGTAATGGCCAATAAGCATGTAAAACAAACTTCAATCTCAGGAATAATTATGAATACAGCATGAGCTAATGAGACAGCATGGTCCCCGTATCAAATTGGCAAATGTTTTCTAGAAATTTTGGTGGGTGAGGACTAGGAAACAGGAATTCTTGTGCACAACTGGTGGAAGTGAAAATTCATAGAACTTTCCTGGAGGGTGATGATGCCTTTTTAAAAATACAAACCTTTTAACCCATATTTCTAATTCTAGGAATTTTACCTGAGTGAATGGTTAAGGATGATGTAGATAATGGGTTTACACCACGGCATTATCTGTAATAGTGATGTGAAAACAACGCCCAGTAGTAGGGGCTAACTTATATTAGGGTACATTCATATTTCTATGCAATAGAATACAATTCAGACATTGGTGTTTTAAATTAATACTTCTTGGAATGGAAAGATGTCCATAATATTACTGTCTTTAAAAAAACAGTTTACAACAGAAGATGAAGAATATATTAATCCCATTCTTGAAAAAAAATTATGAATCCGTATTATAGAAAAAGGCCTGGAACGAAATACACAAAGGTGTTAACTGGTTATCTTTGGGTACTGTGGTTACATATGCAATTTTTAATTTTTTTCTTTTTTGTTTATTTTCTAATAGTTTTACAATTAAAATATAATACTTTGTAAATTTAAAAAGAACACACACACATCCTATCCGTCAAGTAACCAAAACACAGAAATATACCAATAATCTTGGAGCAATCAGATGAAGAGAGCCCTTGTATACACTGATGATGTGTGTGTAAGTTGGTACAACCTTTGTAGAGAGTCAATTGGCCAGATTTGCTAAGAGCCAAATAATTATCGTGCCCTTAGACCCAGTCATTCTGGTTCTAAGGTGCTATCCAAAAGAAATAGTAAGAGATACGTACTGCTATATGTGATGAGAAACCCTGGAACTAGTGTCCAACAAAGGAGAATGACTAAACAAATTATGGAATCCTACGTTATATACTTTTCTGTATGTGCTTTTAGGGAATCTTGTGGCTTTATAGAAGGCAATCTGTGCATTTTTTTTCTCCAAGTTCTTGGAAAAGTCCTGTCTAGCTCTAATAGCATAATGCTCTGTAAGTCTATGAACTAGCTTTATATAACCCAGTCCAAAAGGTTCTTTGTCAGGGAAGTTTTTTAAAATAGAATCTCAGAAAATTACCCACAAGTTTCTGCTACAGTAACAGTTTCAGACAATCCTAACTTAGTAGGGTAAACCCATTGTCCCAGTATCTCATCTCCCTGTTTTCTGAAAAGTTACCCCAGGTGGTTGTCTACCGGTGATGTGCTGATAAACGTTTAACAACCAGCTCTCTGGTGGGAGAGCTGATTCAAGCACAGCATCTGCTAATTTCTGCAGTGCAAATACTCCATTGTGGCTGATGCAAGCCACCAATGTCCTGTCACTGAACCCACGGGTGAGAAGAGACGCGCAATAGCACAACATGATACGGAATTTCCACCACACGTACAGAATAGATGTAAATAACCACAACAGCAGAAGCAATAGGAAAATATAGTAAATAATTAGGAAGTTATACATTTTGAGTATCATTACCTTTTCAAATATAAAATATTTCATCGTAAGTTTATAGAATTTAAGTTTTAGCAATGGCCGTGTGTAACAACTGGCTCACGGAGCTCCTGAAAATGTAAAAGTTAGTTCTTGTGAGCCAATACATGCATTTTGAAAAATGCTTTAATTAGGAGTTGGGCTATAACTGAGTTGTAGAGGAACTTATAATTGGATTTGAAAGTTGTATCTAGAGAATTCTAGCTATTGCAGCACGCCACTGCCACGGCTGCCTCCCCTTCTCTGTTGCTGTGGCACTCGTGGCCTCCAGGGTAAGCCTCTCCCTCCTTCCATATTTACACGGAGCCCACCCCCATCAACCTGCGAAGTGAGTGAAAGTGGTTCTGAGCAACTTGGGCCCTTCCCTTTCTGGGACAATTCTTCCTTCCACATCAGTGTCCCCATCCTCACCCCCACTGGTGTCTGTTCCTCTCACCTCCCTTCCTTTATTCATTTATGAAGTTCAAGGCTCTCACACTCAATGCATGGAAAATGCCTGCAACCGGCCATGTATGCCTTGGTGTGAATAAGTTTAACTCTGATTGTTACTTCTTCCAGCAAGTGGGACTTGTCAGTCAAGCCTTATTTGCAATTCTGGAATCACACTGACTGAGATTTGAATCATAGCTTTCCTAATAGTTAATAACTAGCTTTGTGATGTTGGGTCAGCTAATTAACCTCTCTGAGCCTTACTTCCTTCATCTCTCCAATGGCGAAAATAACAGTCCTTCTCTCATAGAGCTTTTAGGAAGATTAGATATGCTAGTACATTCAGGGCAATTAGCACAGAGTCTGGCACCTAGTAACTGCTCAATAAACAGCATTTTTATTTTTAGTATTTTATTTTTACTACCTTCTGATGAAATGATTTTGGGTACCAAATGGCAGTTTAGAGAGGTACTTAGGGGAAGGAGGCATCTTGGAAATTGCACTTTCCTTCTCTTTCTACGAGGCCGTGGTCCTTCCTATCTAAAAGTAACATGGCCTTCGATTCTGGCGCCATAACTCATCCAAAGTAGCCTAGCAGCACAAACCCAGGATCACTTCTTCTGAAGGCATTGATGTGATTTACTAAAGATGGTGAGGACCATGAAAGTAAATTGTATCTTTAAGCAATAAAATTAGAGGAATGTAGAGGAATTGCAGAATGCCATTTTGCAGAGAGATTCTTTTTCTTTTTCCTCTCTTCTTGCTTTCCTCCTTTCCCCTCCCCCTGTTCCCTCCTCACCTTTCTCCTCATCCTCATTCTCCTCCTCCTTTTGCCCTTTCTCCTGTTCCTCCTCCCCCTCCTTCTTGTCTTCTCCTCCCTCCGTCTTAGATACTTTTCTTTCTAGACCTTCAAGAAACATTTATTGTTTAAGGCTCCTCAGCAGATCTTACTTCTGAGAATTCCTTAGGCCCCCTCTGCCTTTGCAGGGCTCTCCGTGGCCAATCCCCTTTGTCCACACTTTATTCTGCAATGAAGACACACGCGTTTACTCAGCCCGGAAGTTGCCACCGTCGACATCCAGTGAGATGTAAATGAGGAGCAACTAACTACGGTGCAAATTAACTGTGTCGCTTTGTGCAGTCACTCAGCCTTTCCAAGGGCCAGTTTCCTTGTCTGCACAGTGGCAGTGACAAATCTTGCCAAGCTCTCGCTATGGAGCTGTCATGGGGCCTGATGAGCTGTCGCGTATGAAAGTGCACAGCAAGTGACAAAGCACCTGCAAGCGCAGACTACAAGGGGCATGTTTGTCTGATGACATACTTGTGTGTAAGAGGTCACGTATCCCAGTGAACCCGCACACCCCTCTGTGGATTGGGGGTAGGGGTGGGGATGAGGTGGTGTTTCCCAGCACCTCAGCTAAAGGTAGTGGAAGCAAAGGAGGGTTGCAGGAGGGACTGCATGAATAATACATTCAAGGTGGTTAGCCAAGGGGTAGGCACCTGGAAAGTGCAGCTCTTGCTGTACTGAGTGCCCTGTCTCCTCAAATGGCTACCTGCAGCCTGGCAGGTAGTATGGTCCCCCCAGTCTCACAAAGACCACTGTCTGCTTTGCCCATGAAGTTGGGTCCTCAGGAAAGTGGGAAGAAGCAAGTGTTGGTGACGTTGCCCTCTCAGCTCACTCCCATGTCGGGACCTGGACCTCTGTCTGGGCACCTAGCTTGCTCTACAGAGCTGCCACTTAACTTTCCCAGGGCCTGGGTTGCTAGCTTCCCGTGGTCCTCCCCACCTGCCCTCCTCCCCCTCCCATCTTTATCCTATCTGTTCTCCAACTTAATTTTAGTTCATAGGTGATAAAATGGCTGCTTTTCTGAAGGCCTGACTTCTGATCTTTCAGGGCTGCATGTATCTACCAGGAAGTACAATCAAGGAGATTGCCACAAACCCAGAAGAAGCTGGGAAGTTTGTCTTTGAAATCATTCCAGGTAGGTGACAAAAGGTGGCACGGAAGTGCATTATATTCCTGTTTTACTTCTGCATCCTAGACATCAAGCTATCTTCAGTGAGTCCTTCAACCAACTAACCAACCAACCTATTAAGAACACACAGTGGTTCTGTATATAGCTAATGAACCTGTCCTGGTTCATTAAATAGTATCAAGTGCTTAAATAATACACATGAACTGAGTGGGTGTGCATTCAGTTCACCTCTGTAAGCATTTCATGAGCGCGTGCTTGGACCAAGGTGATAATGCACTAGGCACTGGAGCACTGATAAAAAAAAAAAAAGCACATCTTCTCTACTCTCTAAAATGAGCTCCATCTAGACGGTGATTGGGTGGGACATTAAAATTAACTGTTAAAATATAAATTGAACCACATGAAATTGCCATTTGGATGTGTCAAAAATGGTGAAAAGTCAGCCATCTCATATGGTTCAATATGACATAATGAGGAATGACAGCCCTGATTTCCTGAGCGTTTAGCAGGTGTCAGGTGCCGCATGTCATTATCGCACGTGAGAGCGGCACACTGGAGGGCACTTATTCCCAATCGGGAGTTTACCTTCCTCCAAAGCATTTGGAGCAAGGAAAGTTTGGCTCATGCTCCCGAATCCGCCACTTCTCCCAGTCTCCCTGTCTCTTGCTCCTACCCCGGCCCTAACCCTGCCAGGATTGGGCCAAGAACTCCCCGACTGCCGATTTAGCCGTGCAGCCTTGGTGCTGTTGCCTTATTGACCACAGCAGGGGAGACCACAACTCCCCTGAGTGCCCCTTCCCTTAAATCCCTCCTTCGTATTCACACACGCTGTCTGTGTGCGTAAGAAAGTTGATGGAGAAGGCAGCATAGCATAGAGGTTAGAAATGCTCAGTCTACAGCCAGCCTGCCTTCGTCCATATCCTGACCCTGCCACTTACTGTTTGTGTAACAGGTTACTTAATTTCTCCCTGCCTCTGTTTCTTTGTCTGTAAAATGGGGACAATAATGATAATAGTGAGGGTTATGTAAATAAATCTATATAGTGCTTACTATATAGTGAGTGCCATGTAAGTGTTTGATATCTTGGGGATAACTAGAGAGAATTATAATGCAGAAAAAAATCCTAAACCTGGCTGTAACTATTTTTAGAAAACAAAGAAATAAAATTTTTTTAGTTCCCAGGTAGTCCCATCATGAGGACCTTTTTTGTCTTTTTTATCCTTTGCTTTTTTATCTGAAGATAAGATAAAAGAGGAGGAGCCTGCTTTTTCCATGTCTTCCTTCTAGGAAAATCCCACTCCTTTCCCATAAGGGTTCTTCTAGTCTTAGGATCCCTCCCCAGTGCCATTTATGGGACACGACCATCCATGGCAACACATGTCCTAAATCCTGGGTTTTCAATCTAGGATAACCCTGCTGAGAGCTGCAGCTGAAAATTCACTGTGGGCTTTCACCAAAAGTACACAACCCTACGTTGCTGTGCCAGGGTAGGAGGCAGATTTGTCCTCTTGTTATCACTAATGCTTGCGGCAGTCTCCTGGGCTGCAGGGGGAATTCTCACTCTCTCGCGCTCTCTCTCTCTCTCTCTCTCTCTCTCTCTTTCTCTTTCACACACACACACACACACACACACACACACACACAAACACACACACACACACATCTCATAAGGACAAATCTAAAGCAACAGTAAGGTAGGAAACCATTTTCCTAAAAGCACCATCGTCTTCCAAGGCTCTGCTGAGCCTAAAGTGAGACACCCTTTATGTGATGATGTAGAGAACTGTTAGTTCCCCTTTTGTCATTCTCTTGCGCAAGATGATTCTCAGGGGCCACTGCTGGTGCAAGAAACAGGCTTCCTGGTCAAGGTCCTCTCTCTGTGATCACCAGCTTTAGTTGCACAGAGGCCACATAGAAACCTTTAATGGTAGTTATGCTAGGTTTTGCTTTTCATTTGGGGCAGGCAGCAATTTAGGGCAAGCTTCCCTCTCCTTCCTGATCCCTAGCAGAATAACTATCTGTTCTCCTCGTACCCCAGGGAGTCACCAGAGATGGGGGTTTTCCCTTCTGTTGTATACATGATCTCATTTAATTCTCATACCACTGTAGGAGCTGTTGTCACTCATATATACAACAAATTTATTGAGCACCTGCTCTGAGCCAGGTACTCTTATAGGAGTGTGGATCACATGCGGTTTATAAGCTAGTTGGAGGGAGGTGCAGAGAGACTGGCAACAAACCAAATAAATGAGTAAATCACATGGTTTTTCTTATGGGATAAGTACCACAGAAAAAATTAAAGCAAAGAGAGAAAAGTGCTGGCTGAGGTGGTTGATTTTAAACAGAGCCAGCAGAGTATGTGTCATTGACAAGGTGACCTTTGGGCAAAGATCTGAAGGTGCTGACAGAGTAAGCTAAGGGCACATCTGGGGGAAGAGTGTTCCGGGAAGGGGAACAGACACTGCAAAGTCCCAGAGCCTATTTTGCACGTCAAGGAGGCCGGTATGGTTGGAGCTGAGTGATGCGGGAACAAGAGTAGGGGATTTAGTCAGGGGTGTGCCCAGGTTGTTGGCACTTGTAGGCAGTTGTAAAAACTTTAGCTTTTATGCTGGAAGGATGGGAAGGCATGGGAAGTCTTGAGCAGAGGAGTGACATGATATGACTCGTGTTTTAAAAGTCTTTGGAGTTGAGAACAAAAAGTAAGTAGTGGGGGTAAGGGCAGGGCAGGGAAACTGGTCAGGAGGCTCTTGCAAGAATGCAAGTCAGAAATGGCAACAAGAAGGGGCTGAGAAATAAGCAATTTCTGATCACATTCTGAAGGTAGAGACACTTCACTTGCTGATAGATTGGATGTGGGAGAGAGACATCAAGGTCAACTCCAAGGTTTTGGCCTAAACGTTGCGAAAGACAAATTTACTGGTATTTGCTAAGATCTGTTCATGTAGCAAGTTTGGTTTTTTTTGTTTGTTTGTTTTTTAGGGGGAGCATTAGGTCTTCAGTTTTGACCATATTAAGTAATTATCTCAATTGTAATAATAAGGAAACTGATGTTCAAGATAATTTAACTACTGCTGTGATAGAGGTACAGACAGGATATAAGGGATTATAGAATAGGGACTCCCCATTCAACTTCGAGTAGGGGAAGGAGATGTTAAGAAAACGTCCCAAGAGAAGATAACATTTGAGCCAGGTTTTAAAGAATGGGTAGGAGTTCTTTAGGCAGATTAAGAAAAGAAGGGAGGTCCATTTCTGACTAGGGAAACAGCCTAATAGGTAACACATGTTGAACAGGCTGTGTTTAAGTCAGAGAAAGAAAGTATGTACTCAGGGCAGAGTTTCTGGTCGTGGGCTTTGTATCAATGTCAGGCAATTTCCCTCAGAGAAAGCCTATCATAGCACCCCAATTATGCTCAAATGTTTACTTTTTTGTAAGACAGCAAAAGACTTTCGTATCCCCTTTGGTTCTGGTCTCCTGGACCTATGTTAATACCACTTCTTTCACCCTTTGGGGCAAGCTGATTCTGAATCTATCTTGTCACCAGGTCATCAGCTCTCCCAACCTGAAAGATCAGTCCATGGAAGGCCTGGCCACTCAGGGACATCCTGAGAGTTGAGTGTTTCCCAATGGATTGCTCATGACAGAACAAGAGCATCTTCCAGGAAACAGGGAAAACTAAGAAAGCATGTTTTGACAACATAGTAGACTGGAGTGCAGGCATTGTGGGAAAGGATTCCAGATAAATTTTGCCCAAGGTCAAATTTGGAAGCAATACGGGCTAGTGAAATGTCCCTTGGGAGCAAGGAAACAAGTGGCCCTGCCCTGCATTTGGCAGTAATTCACTGGATTACAATGGGCAGGTACTTTTACATCTCTGGGCTTCAGTTCTATTATCTGTAAAATGGAAATACTAACTTTCCCATTCTACTTCAAAAGAATATTGTAATTCCTAGGGGATCTTGTAGTTCTGTCTTGAGCACTTTTTACTTTCCATTTTACTTCTGGAAACACCCAGCTCTCGGGATGTTCCTGAATGGCCAGGGCTTTCATGGACTGACCCTTCTGGTCAGGAGAGCTGATGACCCAATGACAAGATGGATTTAGAATCAGGTTGTCCAAAAGGGTGAAAGAAAGTGAGGCTCAGTGATATTAAGATAGGTGCAAGAGACCAGAACCTAAAGGGATTTGAAAGTCTTTAGTTGCCCTGCAGGAAAACACAACTGGCCTGCTAGAGCAGGCCGAGGGAGGTGCCCAGCCATTGTGAGAAAAATGGGCTAACCGTGTGGTCTAAGACCAATGGTCGATACACTTTTTCCTCTCTTGCTTCTCGCTCCTTCTTTTTTGTTTTTTGTTTTGTTTTGGTTTGGTTTGGGGTGTTTTTTGGCCACTTCCCCTTATTCCTTCTCTCGGCCTCCTCTCTTTCCACTCCACCCCCCAGCCCCCTCCTTCTCATGTCTTTCATATTTTGTCCATTTGAGAACATCAACCCAGGAAACACTGCACACGTCTATAATCTTAAGTTTGAAGCAAAAATGGTAAAAGAAAAAAAAAAAAAGTCCTAACAAGTTTTGTGTGTCCACTAACTGGGTATTGAGAACCTCCCGTTTACAAGGGCTCGCATGGTCAGGAAGACAGTAATCTGCACAGGAAGCACCAATTTTGTGAGAAAGGCTCACACATGTACTCATTGTCTCTCCCTCTGAGGTTGTCGTCCCCTTCCCCACCCCTACAACTGAGCTCAGGGCTAGCCTAGGAAAATGTCCGTGATTGGCACGATGATTTGTCTTCCAGCTTGTATGGGCTGATCCTGTCTCCTCAATGCTGAACCTGCATCGTGAACTTTCTCTTCCTTTTAGTGGGAAATGGCTTCTGTTCTCTGTGGAAGCAGCTCTCAGCCTATCCCAATTGCAAACCACTGTGTCCAATGATTTGTCTGTAGAATTAGAGCTTCAAACAGTGAGACCGCATGGATGTCCAGTTCCACTGAGGATAATTAGATAAGGCGTTTACATTGTTTGATGGGTAGTGCTTCAATGAACCTGGGACTCAACTCAGGTTTGGCTTCCCTTCCCTTCCCTTCCTCTTGCTCTGGCCCATTTGCCACTCTAAGACTTTCATAAGTGCAACTTCTTCCTCCAGCCTCATGGGACCAGAATCGCATGGGACAGGACTCCTACGTCCTCATGGCCAGCTCCCAGACAGAGATGGAGGAGTGGGTGAAATTCCTCAGGAGAGTAGCTGGCACACCCTCTGGAGGTAAGGACCCCTGCAGGTTGTCCTGGGTGGGTGTCTGTGACCTCTCAGGGATGAGGAGGAAGTAGCTCCAGGTGTGATACTTCCTTGAACAGTGTTTAAGGGAGACAACCAGAAGACAAACTCTGCATGGTCATGGCCAAGTCCTCTGTCAAATGTGTAGGAAAAGTGGGTTCAGAGCTCCTAGCTTCCATCCCTGGGTCATCTCAAAGAGCCAACTCCAGATTCACTAGAGGGAAGGCAAGTCCTTTGCATTGATCAGCAAATGCGTATGATACCCCAAAGTATTGCTTTTTCCTCTCTGGGCCAAAGTGCTCTCATCTGTAAAATAATTAGGTTGGACCAGCTGAGCCTGGATCCCACAGCACTAACTCACGCAGCACCATGGGTCTGCCCAGTCATGGGCTTTGTGGGACCTGAGAGGACTGATGCCAAGAGCTATGCTGAAAGCACAAGTGATGCTGGTCAGCACAGGAAAATAGAACTTCTGTCCAGAAGAGGGGCAGTCAAGTCTGGGGAAAGGTTCAGGAGTGGTGTCCAGAGTCTTGCAGGTATGCAGTGAATTCAGCTTTTTAGATGCTCTCCTGGGTTACGTACTCAAGTATTTGAGCTCTCTGGGAATCCTGGTGATGTTTTCACACCCGAGGAGGGACCTGACTGCAGAAAACTGATACCAAAAAAAAAATCTGAAATTAACAAACATATGAATCTAGTGTGTTTCCCTCCTTTTACAAAAATATGAAAGAACTGACATGTCTGAGTTCTCAAGTTAACATTTTCCTTCAACTCTTTAGGACCACCCTTACTTGTGTCGACTCCAGAGTAACCGTATAAAGATACACTTATTTATGGACTGTGCTGCCTGTTATTTTGGAAATCACTTATGGAGGCTTTCATAGTTCAAATATCAAATGTGTATGTGATTGCCCAACAGCTTCTTTCAAAGATTATAAGAATACCACAATAATTTTGTGGAAATTTTTGGAAACACAATCTCTTAAACCACCAGAGATATTTTTATGTTTTCCTTCCAGCTAGTGTTCTCTTCTACCTACTTTTTCCAGAACAACAAACATAGAATATATACGCAATTTAATAGCTTTTATAGCTTAAGCCTTTCCCCACATTGCAATAGAATCTTACTTGGCACATTTCAGGGATTATTTGGAAACAAGAAATAGAAATCCAATGATGTTAAACAACAAAGAGGGATTTACTGGGTAGATACAGGAGCTACTACTCAAAGAAACCAAGGGCAGGAACTGCCCAAGGCCTCGCCAGGGACTGGGGCCAAGAAATGGGACACCGGCACTGCACTGGCCACACCATTTCTGGGTCTGCTTTTCTCTGCATGCCTGCCTGGTGTTGTCTAGCCAGCAGCCCCTCGGGTATGCGCTTGTTTCACGTACTGCCGTGCCCGCCCCAGCTTTCCTCTGCTCCCCACTGATGGAAAGTGAGCTCAGTATCCCACGCTCATCCCACACTCCTGAGAAAGATTCTCTACCTGGCCCAGCTGAGGTCAGGATGCCACCTGTAAACCCAGGACCTGGGGCGGGGAGGCAGTTGTGTGACCCACACAGCAGGGGCTTCTGGAAAAGAAGTGACCTGAAGGGGACAGGCAAACTCAGGAGTGCCCGCCACAGTCATCCTTAACATCTGCATCCTGTTCCAAAGAGAGTGGCATAGTTTCGTTAACCATCTCCCAATCCCTAACGCTGTGCTAATTGGGCTGAGATGAGGTTTTTATTTGTTAAAACTTGGTTACACACTGTTTCAGACTGGGCCATCTTAGCTGTGACCTTCCTTCTTGCCCTGGATCATGAGACTGTGAGCCGTCCTTTTCTGCTTTAGGCTGTCTACATAGACAAGGCTAGTGGATGCTGCCTAATTATGCACCTGCTCTGGTTCAAAATGCTGTTTATGTACTTTCACTAGGATCTGAGCCTCTCGTGGTGAACTGCTGTACTCTGTCATAACCCACATGGGGATTTCTCCCTCACCCCACCCTGAGAAGCAAGTCAAGCATAAGTCCTGTAGGTGGTGGAAAGTCCAGGGAAGGGAAAAATCAGAGTGTGACACCCCTTATTTATTCAAAGAACAGTGTTGGCTCTGATGTGGCATCTCAGATGTTTTTAAAGTTACTCACTGAACCAAAATCATAGATCCCAAAATGAGAAGACATTTTAAGACAGCAGAGAGTCCCATCTAAGGCCACTTAGGCAAATCAGAAACTTGTTCTTCCTATTTGTAAGTCAGGGAGCTTTAGTCCTGAAGAAATAAATGACCTGTTCAGGAGGCCCAGCGGGTACAGTGCAGGGCGAGGGCTCCTTCGCCATGGCACATTACCACTTGCAAAGCACCTCTAACGTGGGTCTACTGGATGGGCAGGGCATGGCCCCCGAACATCGTGCAGTCACTGAGCTATGTTGCTGCTGCCTCTTTCTAGCTTCTTATGAAACTTTCTATGGCTTTTTTCCTCCCAGAACCTGCTCACTTCTTATTACCTTCACTACCACCCTGGTTGAAATGGAATCCTTTCTTGTCCAAATTACAGTAGCAGCCTCCAAACTCATCCCCATGCTTTCACCCTTGCCTTCTTCCCGTCTGTTTTCAGCAGAGCAGCCAGAGTGAGCCTGCTCACCTGTGCTATCAAGAGTCTTCTCTGCTCAACATTCTCCAACAGCATCCCTTTCTCAGGCAGAGCAAAAGTCAAAAGACTTAGAATGACTTACAGTGCACAATCTGCCCCCCGTTACATCTCTGACCTTATTCTCTAGAAGCCTCTCCCACACTCATTTCACTCCAGCTTCACCAGGCTCTTCAAATGCCCTAGGCACACTCCCACCTCAGGGCCCTCGCACCTGCTATTCCCTTTTCCTGGGACCCTCTTTCCCCAGGCAGCTGCATGGCTGGCTGCCTGGATTTCTTCATGTCTTTGCTCAAATGTAACCTCGGTAAAGCCTTCCCCTGATCATTCTGTTGAACTTAAACCCTTACTTACCCCAGCCCAGCCCTTCCCATCCCTCTGTGCTGCTTCATTTTTCTCTTTAGCATGTGCTTCCTTCAAATATGGTCAACATTTTACTCATGTGTTTTGTCCATAGTTAATCTCCCCTCCCTAGAAAGAAAGTTTCATTATACTTGGCAGAAATCAGAAATTATTTTCCTCTGTTTTGGTCGTACCATATCCCAGGATCTAAAGAGTGCTCAATACATACTTACGGAATGAATGGGTGAAGGAATGACCTCCTTCCCCATAGCAGGGCCCCATACTGTGTTCTCCCTTCCTAGGTTTTCCTCTTCCTTAAATGATGATCAGCTTATCTGAGAAATGATTCAGTAAATGGGTGGTTCCCTCTAGAATTATCTCCCTCAAAGCATGTCAATGGTGAGCCTTGGTGAAGCTCTTTATGGTTCAAAGACCCCTTAGAGAATCTGAAAAAAGCTATGGAAACTCTCCCCAGAAAGATATCTAGACAGAAACAATTTTTCTTTCAACAGCAAGTTGTTTTCAGACCTGTAGTCCATCCGTACACCCTAGGTTACCAATCTCAGCTTTTATGTTGGAAGGCTCTCTGGTGACAATTCTGTAGAGCTGACACCTTTTCCTGCTCCCAGTCCCCTTTTTGGCCCCTCCCCCCACCCCCACCGACTGGAGAAATGGCCCCGCATAGTCTCCATGGCACTCCCGCCTCCCTCCTCGAGGCTCCTCCGGCCCACAGCTGGCTCAGAATGTTCCTCTCACCTTGGAGAGCAGCACATCAGCATTTCAGCCTTTTTCTTCTCAGCAGGTAATTTTCACAGCTCTATCTTAAGGGCTTGTCTGGAAAGGTTAAACCAACTCGTTTCCCCAGATGTTCTGGATGCAAGTCCATGTTTTCCTGATTTAAGAAAGAGAACAGAGACAATCCCATCTCAACTTCTAACAACTCCTTCCCAGACTGACTCCTGCCCCTTTTCTCTAAACCACTCCCTGTTTTTAGTAAGAGAGACAGGCTTTCTCTGGGTTCCCACATTGAAACCTGGTCTCTGTCCCATCCCTAGGAGGCAGGAAATCCAAGTCACAAACTATCATTCAGTCCAGGCTTGCTTTCTCCCTCCCCTCCTGAGGCTAGCCAGCTGAGGTTTTGCTCAGGCCCCTGCTGGGCACGTAAGAGTGCATTAAATTGTGCACTCTGCCCAACCCAACTGTAAGGCCCTGGGGCAGGTGCTATGTTTTAAGCATCTTTGTGTGTTTGCCAACAGAAGGCACATAGTATGTCAATATTAAATTGTTCTACACCTTGGGTCCTCTTCCTTCCTCTCATTCTTTTAAGTCCTCCGCATCCTTTGGAGCATGATTTTATAACCCACAGCACAGTTTAGCCAGGTGGGGTATGTTGTGTCTTTGATCCACTGTTATTCCATGTGCTCTGGTTCTTTCTCACTAGCTAAATGGGACATTAAGAGGGATGATTTTTACTTATTTCCACTAATTCCCTCATCTCCCCTTCCCACAGTTCCTAACACCAGACAGATATTTATTCATTTACTCAACAACTATTTCTGGAATATATGCATGTGCCAAACCCAATGCTGGCACTAGGGGTACAACAGTGAGAGTGAAAGAGAGAGAGAGAGAGAGACAGAGACAGAGAGAGAGAGAGAGAGAAAGAAAAGAAAAGACAAAGTCCCTTCTCTCAAGGAACTCACAGGCTAGTAGAAGACACAGAAATTAAACAAAAATACCAAGGAAAAACATAAAGCTACAGTTTTGAAAGGAGCTGTGAAGGAAAGACACACGCCATGTGAAAAAAAAAAAATGTCTTTGTCAAGGTAAAGGAAGGCTTCCCTGAATTAGTGATAATTAAGCCTAACTCTGAAGGGTCAGCAGAAGCTAACTAGACAGAGAAGGGGGGAGAGGAATGGTGTCTCAGTTAGAGGGAACAGCTTGTGCAAAGGTCCTGTCACAGAAAGAACAATAGACTCTGGAGCAAGGAGAAGGTGGCAACAATAGGTGTAGCTTTGTTGAAGATATTGGTCTTCATTCTAACACCAATAGGTAGCCATTTGAGGGTTCCAAGACAGCCGATAAAATCATATTATATTTAGGAGATCATTCTAGTTGCTATGTGGAGAATGGATTGGGCTGGAGGTAGCAGATCCGAGTGAAGGCAGGAGACCAGACCTGGAACTCAAGCTGTCACCCAGGCAACAGAGGAGGGATGGTGGGTTGGATTAAGTGCTGGCAGTGGAGATGGAGAGAAGTAAACAGCTTTGCACAACGTTTTAGAGGTAACATCGCCAGGATGTGGGAGTAAATTCAACATGGAGAGAGAGTGTGGCATCAAAGACGAGTCTGATTCCTGCCTCTGAGTGAATGGAGAGCCGAACGCTATGCTGGCAGCATGAGACTGCCCTGGGGCCCTTCCCGACAACCCTGCTCTTGCTTGTCCCCCTGTCATGCTGAGAGTTCATTTCACTTCTCCTGGGTCCCTCCGGTAGAGTCGCTGTGCTGTTTCCTAAATCTCCTCAACGGGAGGGGAAAATCATCTCAGTCTACCCCACAACCCTCCTCCAAGATTATTATCTCTAAAGGCCCGGCTGAACCACGTGCAGCTCTGAAAGCATTTCCAAGGAAGGGTGGGCTGACTTCATAAACACTAAGTGAAATTCTGTGTTCCTGCCAGACACTTTGATATATGGAGCAGTGCTGGTAAGGGCTTGCGTGTGGGATTTTTTTTTTTTTAACCCACCTCCAAGGTATCTTTCCTCTGAATGGCAGTTGACAATTAGCTGCTAAGTAAAAGGAGGCACTTATTTTTATTGCCAGCCCTGACAGCTTTATGTTCAGTCTTTAAAAGCCAAGAGCTGTGTGTGTAAAGGTGAGTGGGGAGGGGACGTGGCATGGGAAGGAGGCCCGCGAGGGCCAGGGCAGGTGCCGACAGATCCCACGGTTTCCGTTCTGGAGTCAGAACCTGAGCAGTATTTACAAGCATGTGCTGATCTGGAAGCGAGAGAAGAGGGCCTGGGGAGGAGGGAAGGTCTGAGACCGGCTCTCGGGAGGCGGCGCGTCCTCGCCCCGCCATGCCTCATCTCCCCAGGATGCCGCGGTGGGAGCTGGGCTGCGGCTTTCCTGCCCTGGCACTGCTCCTCTGCTGGGATTTCAGGAGGAAAACTCCCAAGCTCCAAAAGAAAGGTATTTCTTCTTTATTTTTTCAATTCTTCTACTAAAAGACACTTTTCGCAGCTGCTCTTCCCTCTCCTGTCAGGGATGGGGACACTTCTGGAACAGAGCCCCTGGGAGGCAGGTAGCAGTGGTGGGCTGGTGGAGGGGTGCTCTCCTGAGCACATGGGCTGGGCTGGAGGTGGGGTGGGGAGGGGCTCTTGTTCTGATCCCTGGAGTGTTTGAGTAATGACAAAGGAGGAGCAAGAAGGGGAAGGAGGTGACAGCTGAGTCTTCCATTTTCACTTCCCCAAACCAGTCCAGTGTCCTGGGGTTTTCTAGCCAATCTAGGGAGGGGACTTGTGGGACGAAGGGTGCAAGACAGTTGGTGAGCAGAGCCAGGCAGTTACCCAGTCTGGGAATGAGGTCTTCTGTGGTTGCTTAGGATGGGGCTCGTGTCCAAAGCATTAGGTCTGGGGGCTGGAGAAGAACAGGTGGATGTGGCAGGAGGGGAGGTGGGGATGGCAAGGGCTGGCATGCGAGGACTGTGTAAGAAGCACCAACAGCCCCCAGCCCTTAGTCCCTCACCTTGAGACTTGATGCTATCTGAAATTTTATTCCATTGACTTTAAATAAAAGAAATTGGAGCACTGAATATGGAATCATGGGATAAATGTGACTTTGGACAAATTCCCAGTTATAGTCTCAGTTTTCTCACCTGTAAAATGTAACAACAGTATTTACTTTGTGGGGTTCTCATGAAGACTAAACAAGATAGCACATGCGAAAGCGTCTAAGTCAGTTCTCAGCATAAAATTAACTTCTTTAATTAAATTGGTTAATAGTTATAATTATATTATATATTATAATTAAATTAAATTATATTATATATAATAATTATAATTAATTAAAATTTAGACCTATTAAGATGGAAATGCTTTAGTGGTGACTGGCCCAAGGTGTGATGAGTTCCAAGCGATGGAGTTGATTAGACCCTATCCTTCTGCCACGGGGTAGAAAGAGCCACGGAGCCCCAGTTCCCTGAAGGAGCAGGTGCAATCTAGGAGGGCATAGCACAGAAGGGGAGCCTGGGTTTGGCCCTTGTCATTCGGATGGAGAATGTTCTTCGAATAGCTCCAACCCCAGTCTTCTTCCTTCACTGGCCCCCATCCCTAGTTCCCTTGGGATTTCTCTGTTCATCTCTTTCCCCACATCTAGCCTTTGTCATGTCCCTCCAGAATCAAAGGGGTGGCAATAAGGACCCAGAGATCAGAGATCAGTAGAACTCAGGATCAGGTCTTTGGACTTGCAGGGATATTTTGGACTCCTCATATGTGATCTGAGATGAAGAGCAAAAAAACCTGACCTAGACATGCTAATGAAAACAAGGATGCTCTTTCTCTCATGTGAGAAGGGACACTGTCAGTCCTAATGTCTCCAGAGCATGCAGTGGTTAGCTCTTGGAGGGAACAGCTATGACTGATGATTAGGCTGGAGATGTAAAGTTCAGAGTCTTCATCATATGGGTGATATTTAAGGCCATGAGATTATGAAAAAGTACGTGTGGATGAAGAAGGGAGGCCCTGGAACCCCCCAAAATTTTGAGTGTAGTAAGAAGAGGAAGAACCACAGGCTAAGTAGAAGCAGCTAATGAGATAAATGGAGAACCGAGAGAATGGTGGGTCAAAAGTCATGTGAGCAAGTGTGTCAGAAAAGAGGGGGCTTCTCTGTGTCGCATACTGCTGGTAGAGCAGCTAAGATGACGACTGAGATTTTAAAATGTAAAGGCCATTGATCTCCTTGACAAGAGCAGGTTTGGAGAAGTGCTGAGCAGAGAGGAGGGGCAGAGGAGGGGAGGACTGGGACACAGCAGGTAGTGACAGCTCTGTGACGGCTGGTCCATCACATGCCAGGCTCTGTGCCAGGAGATGAAAATAGATGGTGAGCCAGACAGGCTGTCTGCCTTTGAGGAGTCCACAGGCCAGTGGAAGAGAGGGATGTTTCAATGAATCATCATAAAGTTACATGAAAAGTGGTAAAATAGAGGTGCGCGCAGGGAGCTCTATGGGCATGGAGACGACAGTGACCAATTCCCTCTGAGAAGACATCGAAACTCAGAAAGACTGGGTTTCCAGGTGGGGAGTAGGAGGAAGGCCATTAGCTTGAGCGTTTTTAAGAGGAAAGACCATTTTTCATTCTTTCCGTCATACTCTCCAGCTACCAAAGAGCCTGGCCCACAGAAGATGCTCAGTCTACATTTTCTGAATGATTTTGTGAATTCTGGTGAAAGGCGTTTGCAAGAAACAGAGTTGCAAAAGAAGCCATGACAATAGTATAGACAGCAGAGGTGAGGATAGAGAGCTGACGTAAAGCGTGTTTAGAATGTCCCAATCCATTCAGAGGGAGAGAAGGTGTCGTGGATAATTCTCATGCTCACAGCTTTGCTAATTGGCTTGGTTGTGTGCAGGTACCTTGTGTTAATGGCTTTGTATTCTCAGTGCCTAGGAGAGCAACTGGTGCTTGACTGACTGACTGAATGCTATTGCTTGCGAGGAAGGAGCAGTGATTTAGGGGTGGGGTGAGAGTGAAATTAGAGAAGATACTGGGAGAATTGCCATTAGATGTTGAATTTATAGGAATAGAATGGAGGAGAGGGGAGAGAGATCTTGACCTTATATGCAGATTAATGAGTTATCAGTTTCGGTGATATCCAAATGTGTGGAATCATACGAACATTCCCAAGGAGAATGCCTAGAGTAGAAGGAAAGAAGTCTGGGTTGGAGTCCCAGGCAATGCGCAGGTGGGGGACGGAGTACAGTGAAGGAGACTGAAAGGTATCGTCAGGGAGATGGGATAGAATGAGAACAGATGGGTTTGTATCTACGCAGGGAGAAAGTCTTGAGGAGGAAGGAGAAGCAGCACCATCAGAGCCTTCAGAAAAGACAGTAAGTGGAATGTGGAATAAGCAATACGAGGGCACCAGAAATCTTCATGGGCAGATTCAGTGGAGAGGTGCAGGCTAATGAAACCAGATTGCGGTGGTCGAGAGGCTGGAAAGTGAGTGAAAAATGAGCAAGTGGGGGCCATGAGGGCAGACAACTCTCTCGGAGTAGGCACATTTTTCTAGAGTACACCAGTGAAGAGAAAAAAGGCAAATTATTGGTCGTTTGAATGAGAGCTGAGGTGGGAGATTATTCCTCCGTAAATTGGCAAAGACGTAGATTCACACGGGGTCTTTCAGTTGAAAGAGAAAAATGTAAGAAACAAAGGGAAAGAGTAAGTCCTGGGAGAGGTGGAGGGGATGGAACCCACAGCTCAGGAAGGCATCATCCTAGAGGAAAGCCAGGGCCCCCTTCTTCCTCTGAGATAGGACGGGCAACAGGCAGAGGAGGAGGGATGGGATGGGCAGGGGGGCAGTGGGGGGGCTTATGCATCTCCCTCCATTTGGGGACGTAGGAGAAAGAGGAGCCCAGGTCACTCACTGAGACAGAAGGGAGGGCACGGTGGGGTTCAGGGGGGTGGTGAAGATTTGGAGCCAAGCTCTTGCGAAGCCTGGGATGATGCGTTTCCACGATGTGGTTGTGCATGTTCCCTCACAGCTCTCAGAGGCGTGATGAAGGCATGGAGAGGGTCATGGGAACTGGCAGGGTGGGGAATGCTGGAGGGAAAAAGTGCAGGGAAATGAGTGCCCTGGTGAGACTGACACGGAAAGGGCTGTGTGTGGCACATGGGAGGAAAAGGATGAACGCGGGACAAGGTTGATAACCTTGATGAGAAGAGTACTAGCCACACAGAGTGGTGTAAGAAGGAACTTGGTTCCAAATCACCTGCAAGGTGGAACATCGGCCTCAGACCTTCAGACATGGAGCTCACATTTGAAAGTTCCAACTTCTCTGTGCACACCCTCACAATGTGTCTGGGCTACCTTTCCCCATCAGGATCGAGCAGGCTCCTGGAACCCAAGTTTCATCTGCCTTTCTGTTTGAGGGGCCTCTCCCTGGACCCGCAAAGGGGATTTTCCAAGCGCCTTGCTGTCTATGTTTTAAGTCAGGTCCCTTCAATCGTGTCGTACCAATTTGGTGAAAATATCTATCCAGCTCCGTTTACAGACAAATGGAAACCTGGTTCTATATGGTTATTTACATTTTCTAATTGCTTCTTGCCATTTTTTGTGTGTGGTCCTTTTATATTCCTAACTTGATGGTGAGCTCATTGAGAGCAAGGACGGTGTCTTCCATGTCCCTTCTCTGTCTAGCCCGTTCCACAGGCCTGCTGCTGGCACATGGCAGGGCACTGGGTAAATGTTATTGTGAAGCTGAATTCATTTACTCAGGAGACCCCTACTAGCGTTTAAACTAAAGAAATGCCAAAATAACCAGCAGTCATGGAAAATACTTGCTTAAAGACAAATTCATTAATTGACTACCATGTGCCAGGCATTATGCTAAACAACAGGGATGAAAAGAGCTCCTCCTCCTGTTCTCAGTATCATGCAGGGACACAGGTGCATACAAATTGTTATGGCACAGTGTGGCAAGTGATTGGAATATTTGAGAAGGAATGTGAGTGCACAGACCTGTAGTCTGTCCATCTGGGGGTCAGGGGTGGTATGTCAAGGTGATGATATTTGAGAGGGCCAAGGAGGACACACAGAATTCCAGCAAATGGGGAGGGAGAGAACAGACTGGACAGACTGTCAGAGGACATAGAGAGTGCAGAGCACTGTGTTTTAGAAACATGAGGGTGAGCTGCCTTTGGGGCCATGGCAGGATGTCAGGCCAGAAAGGCAGGTGGGTGCCAGGCCCATTGCTGGCCTGGGGAATGCCAGCCCTGGTTCTCAAACTTTAGCCACAGAAATATTTAATACAACAGTCTCGTTGCAATGCAACAAGTGAAACAGACAAGAGCCCAGCAGGTCTGGTTAGGGAGTATGGAGGCCCACCTACCCAGCTCCTGCTAGATCCAATACCGTCATCTCCCAGCACCAGATGTGATAAGGGAGGGGGCTCTGAGGAACTCCCAGGGCTTTGAGGGGCAATTTGGAAAACATCACAGTGGCAATTGGGGAAGAAGTGGATGACTACTGAAAACCAGGGAAAAGGTGCTCACGGAGAGCAGTGGTTTAGAAAGGTGAGTCGCAGGGAAGGTTTGAACAGGTTGAGAGAAGAGACTGCAGCAGTTACAGGTGAGAGAGAAGGCCAGCCTAGGCCTGGGCAGTGAGTGGGAGCAGAGAGGATGCAGAGGATTCTAGAGCCTGGCACAGCTCTTTACAGAAGGAATCCGAGTTAAGAGACTGGAAGTAAGGGGCCAACCAGAGACAGAGGGAATCATGGGGAGAAAGGGACTTTGCAGACTGGTGTCCTTGGAATTGAAGTGCAGGGTGCTGCAGGGCCCTGATTGTGACAGGGGAAAGTCAGGCAGGACGGGACTGAAGCCACAGCCTGTCTTCGAACCTCCAGAACACCAAGGGCTGGGTGGGTGAATGGATAGGCAATGAGTGTCCTGATCTATAAATTAGTCCTGTTACACTGCCGGGGTGGGGAACTATAGAGCCAGTGCTGACGGGGCTGGGGTGGAGCTGGTCCACACTTGCTTTGCTGGAGGCAGCGTAATTTGGGAAAATATTTTTGGAGAGCAATTTGCATACCATTGAGTAACAAAATTGTTCAAACGACTTGACCCAGAAATCCCACATGTGGAATTTTGTCCTAAGGAAATAGTGCAAAAGAACGAAATGTCTATGTTCATCCATCCAAATGTTAATTAATTAATTAATTAAGCAATTAATTAGAAATTATGTATTGTACTATATGCATTCCAGGAACCCTGCTAGACTAATGGGCATGTTTGCTGTGGTAATGTTTATAATTAGAACATGGCAAGCAACCTAAATTATTTAAAATGCCACAACGGTTCAATACAGTATGAGACATCCATGGGATAGACTACAGCAGTTCCCCTTATGGCGGGGCAGATATGTTCCAAGACCCCAGTGGATGCCTGAAACCGTATGTAGTACTGAACCCTGTGTATACTGTTTGTTCGCTCTCGTAACCAAGACTGCTACTAAGTGACTACCAGGCAGGCAGTGTATACAGCATGGATACACTAGACAAAGGGATGATTCACGTCCCAGGTAGGCCAGAGTGGGATGGTGTGAGATTTCATCATGCTGCTAAGAATGGCTTGTAATTTAAAACTTATTAATTGTTCATCTCTGGAATTTTCCATTTAATGTTTTCAGACCATGGTTGACCGTGGGTAACTGAAACCATGTACAGCAAACCCTCGGGTAAGAGGGGACTGTGTACTGTATTATGCCTTAATGCTCCTGGGCACAAGCAGAATTCAAAGCAGCCTGCTTGCTGCTGTGGTTAAATGCACGTTCTCAGGAGTTTGTTTAGTGCGGGGCTTGGATTCCAACTATGCCAGGCCCTAAGCTGCCTGACCTTGGCAAGTTCCCCAGCGTTTCTGAGGCTCAGTGTCTTTAACAGTAAGGTGGGTATAACGTTACTGTGGCCTCGTGGGGTTGCTGTCAAGATTAAATGAGAAAAAGTGTGCAAAGTTCTTGGCACAATTCCTAGCACAAAAGTACTCAGTAAAAGCCAACCGTTATTTTAAATATATAAAAACAGTGGGTCAATAGAAAAAAACTGACAGAGACTGCCCCAAATTTACACCCCCAAATTTATAGCCCCAGGAAATATTATGAGTCACTTGTCTCCCATGGTTTTTTTTTTTTTTTTGAGACAGAGTCTCACTGTGTTGCCCGGTCTAGAGTGCCGTGGCATCATCCTAGCTCACAGCAACCTCAAACTCCTGGGCTCGAGCGATCCTTCTGCCTCAGCCTCCCGAGTAGCTGGGACTACAGGCATGAGCCACCATGACCGGCTAATTTTTTCTATATATTTTTAGTTGTCTAATTAATTTCTATTTTTAATAGAGACAGAGTCTCACTCTTGCTCAGGCTGGTTTCGAACTCCTGAGCTCAAACAATCCACCCGCCTCGGCGTCCCAGAGTGCTAGGATTACAGGCGTGAGCCACCACGCCTGGCCTGTCTCCCATGTTTTGTTTTGTATCATTGCACTAAAATCTTTGAAGTTACAGGTGACACAGAAAACCCAGAAATAGGCAAACCCTTTGACCCATCAATTCATCCAAGGAAGGTGAGAATGATGGGCGGGTCCTGTGTCTCCTCTTCCCAGTGGTGTTTGGCCAGCGCTTGGATGAGACTGTGGCCTATGAGCAGAAATTTGGCCCTCATCTGGTGCCCATCCTGGTGGAGAAGTGTGCAGAGTTCATCCTTGAGCACGGCCTGAATGAAGAGGGCATCTTCCGACTGCCTGGGCAGGACAACCTGGTGAAGCAGCTGAGAGATGCTTTTGATGCCGGGGAGCGGCCCTCCTTCGACAGGTATGCTGTCCTCGCCCGCAGGGTCCTGCCTGTGCCTTCCCTCTGCCTGGCTTGGGTGACAGGACCTCTCCATTGCAGTTGAGCTACGGGACTTGCGCAGACACTTCTGAGAGCCCTGGCTTGCAACAGAAAGAGCTTTTGTTTTGCTCATACTTCCAAATCTGGGAGCCCGGAGCACAGTTAGGAGAGAGATGGTGTGAACCAGAACTAGAGCCTTGTTGGGGAGATTCAGATGTGGTTTAGGATACTGGGGAAGGGGATGTACAGAAGATGGGACCCAGTCTAAGGCCCACCCTTCAGGGCAGATGAGGAACGTGGAAGTGCCGAGCTGGCTGTATGAACACTTGGTGTGGTGGAGAATGCACCAGATCTAATCCAGGGGCACCAGTGGTCTTCCTTGGGGTTCCAGAAATGGCCAGAACCAGAACTTCTCATTTAGTTTCCAAGACCACAGTACTGTGTGATTCTGACTCAGTTCTGAGCCCTTTTGGAGGGCACACATACTGATATCTTGGCAGCCTAGTGTCCCCAAGTCTCCTCTGTGGAGGTTGCCCAGCCCTATCTGGGGCACATGAGGTGTAGTGACATTTCATCCCACCATCCCTTCCCCCAGACCTCCTCCAGCCACTCAGCTGAGGCTCCCTTCCCTGCCGTGCTCTGCTGGCACCATCCCCAATGTGCACCCCCTGCCTGTTGTGCAATGTTCACCCAGGTTGCCTGTGTGTGCTTGTCCCGGAAAGACAAAGCGTTCTTTCCAAATTACCCAGATTTAGTAAGATGGGCCTGAACTCTATCCAGTTTCCAAAAGTTGAAATTCTCCAGAGCTTATTTAGGCCAAAGAGGGCTGATTCTGGGAAAACCGTGAAGACCTAAGGATCATGCTTGTGTAGTCTCTCCCTCAACCCCCACTCTAATCACCAACACTGCCCATTCTTCCCCTGAAGCACCTCTGAGATCCATCTGTTTCTCTCCGTGCTCACAGCCAGTCTTAGTGCTGGCCACCACATGTGTGTTTTTCCTGCCCTTGTCATGTAGTAAGTTAATTTTCCAAGGGTTCTTTGTTTTAGCACCTTAGGGTCTCCTAGGAAAGCAAGGGTTGTGGAGTTGTTACAGGAACTATACCAGATTATGGGCAACAAATGTAGGGACCTTTCAGCAGCACCATAAATTGCATTTTATTATCAGGCACCTGTTCCATTACACTCACCACCTTTATATTCAGTTTTCTTCTTACGTTTTTAATTAGCTTTGACTTGATCAAAAGATACAGATGGGTTGTTGCTAAAGCAATGCAAACAATGTGCCAAAAGGAGCAGAGGTGATTGCTGGGATTTTCCAAACAAGTGCCTTAGGCCTTAGCTTACACACCTGTAAAGTCAGCAGGGGTGGTGGTGGGAGTCTTTGATTCCTGTGAATTGGGGGCTGGAAAGAGGAGAGTTGCCACATCTTGTCATGACATCTTCACCCCTAGAACTGAGGATTAGAGTTTACACAGAAAGAGGAAGGGTCATCTGGGGCTCTTCAGGGTCCTCGCAGGGCTGACTCAGGTTCACATGACTCTTGAGAGAACAAGTGTGACTTGGGAGGTGTAACTGGTTCTTATCTGATTCTCGTTATTTAGTTGCATTTGAACACATTTAGGAGCCAAGGCCTCCTCTAAGAGCATGTCTCAGATTTAAGAGAAACTTCTTTTCCACCCGTAGATTATCAGGACAAAGCATCCCACAGGCCTTTTCCCGGGCATAGCAGTAGAGTCAGCCGAGTCCATCCCAATGCCCAACTTTTCTATTTCTTTATCTTCTGGGATGGAATATGAATGCCTAATATCACATTGAACTACAGAATTTTGAAATGACTTTCATACACATTTCTGATTTGACCCTCAAGACAAACCTGGAGATCAGGGTTATTGCCATTCTACAGGTGACAAAGCAGGCTTGGAAAGATTAAGTAACTCACCTAGGGTCAGGCAGCCTGTTCCCAGGCCCTGAACAGTAGGCCAAAGGTCTTCTCACCCTGGGCCACTCACGACTCCAAAAACCCTCCCCTTCCCCTTCTTCTGCCCTTGCCCTCCCCCTTCTACCCTCCCCCACCTCTCACCTCCCCACACAATTTGGGCGATGCAGTCTCAAGGCAGATCTCTTCCCCTCCCACCCCAAAGCTAGACTCACTCTCAGGAAATCATCTAACGCTGGTCACTTTCACTTCAGAGTTAATTTGCCAGTTTTGTTGACCTCTCTTGGGTTTTGGCTTCATAAACCTTTACCATGATTGCAGATTTTTTGCCCCCCTGTAAAAGAAATTCTAGGAGTCAGTGAGTGGAAGAAGGGGGTTTGGGAAAACAAGGAGCCCCTTCCCAGTGCCCTGACATCACACCTGTGGGCACTCCCCTAGACCCTCGATGCTGGTCACATGCACGGTTGCACCCCAAGATCCCCTCGTTGCCTTCGTAGAATGAAGGAAAACAAAGGAGCTCCTGTTTGATGAGATTTTAGTGCAGGTGTATCTGGCATCATTAAATATAAAATTAAGTTAAATTATGTAAATATAATTTATGTTAAATTACATAAATATAAATGTATTAAATATATAAATATGAATTTTAAAATTTCCTTGTCAAGTTTCCACTAGGATGGATACTGCCTGGCCACAAAGCCGACATACTTCCCACACCTATATTTCTGTGAGAAATGGACTCACAGACATGCCACATTGCAAGCATCAGTGCCCCAGGGAAGGGCTGGCAGAGCCATCTGAGGGGTGCTGGGTAATCTCTGGTGCATCAGCTGTGAAGCTCAGAAGCCACCTGGCCCGTGATTTGCTCTTAACCCTTGATTTAAAAAAAAAAAAAAAATCATTTTAGAATGTTCCGTTGGGCTGGAGGAACAGCAAACTCAGAAATAAAAATACTGGAAACTTAGACCATAAAATTGGCATCTGAGTCAGCTCTAATACAGGGGCACCAACATTAAAACAAAACTTTACAGAAATAATTGTATAAGTTTCATTTTGTTAAGTGCTAAAAATGAAACACAGCACTATGACAACTTAGAACAGGGGGCTTTTGACCTGGTCTGGTGAATTTAGAGATGTCCCCAAGAAAATGGCATTTCAGCAGAGACCCAATAAACAAGAATGAGGAATTAGCCAGGCCTCATGGACACAGTTGATCAGCATTATCTTTGGTAAAATGAATCGGGAAGCTTTCTGTAGGTTTCAGCGTTCTAAGACGATTTATAGAGCTAATTGTGTTCTTTGATTATGGCTTTGAAGTATCCATACTATATCTGTGATTGTAATCCTGCCTCTTTCTAATGTTAGATATTTTTGCTCTTTTAATTTATCCTGATCACACAGTCTAATTGTCTTTTTATATTGTTGCTGTTTTTCTTCAAAATATTCCGTTTCTTGACTTACCATTTATTCTGTTTTTCTCATTTCAAATTCATTTTCTGGATTCCTTCTCTGGGTGTGTTCGAGTGCAGGGGCCTGCACTGGGCAGTGCATTCGTGAATAGACTGGACAGGCGGCGGGGCAGGCTGGGCGGAGTCCTGGCCGAGGACAATGACCTCCTGAGATAGGGCAGTGACAGGAGGGAGAGGCTTAGAAGGCTCCTCCTGACTTTGAGAGGATAGAATTGAGGGAATTTGGAATTGGGTGCAGGGTGGAGGAGAGGCCCTGATCAAACAGGAGCCCCAGGATTCTGACAGAGACAACCGGATGGACTGCAATGCGGGGACTTCGGGAAAACGCCACTCCTGCAAACTGTCAAGCTGATTGTTTTTCTGCCACTTCCTTGGGAAGTTCTCATCGTATTTTGACACGAGTACTTTTCCCAGCCTGGCTTTGCCGCGGGGGTATTTTTAGATAGTGACTCAGCAGGGAAGGATTTTCTAGAATCCCCATGTTGTGAATGGCCCCCACCCTAGATTTCCTGAGGGCAGCCGTGGCGCACAGACAGGGCTCTGTGCCAGCCGTTTCTCCTTTTGAGGTAGAGAGTTCCCAGGATGCAAAGGGGGAGACTTTTCGGATGACAACTCCAACAACTGGCTGTCAAAAGTACAAACAAAACAAAAATGTACACAAAGTGCTAAGAGCTTTCAATCCAGGCCCGGTGCTCTTGTTTCTGTTGCCTTAAGAGCCTCTCTTCTCCTCCTCCAGTTCAAATACACCCCTCTCTTCCCTCCCAGGACCACGAGGCGCATCTGTCCAGCCTGCTCTGCGTTCTTCCTTGCTCAAACCCAGATCCCCAGATTGTCCAGACCTGGTAACATTTGAATCCTCACAGCTCTGTGGCTCAGTGAGGCCAGGAGTCCCGTGTGTCCCTCAGGTTGGCTACTGAAGTCCCAGTATCTTGCACCTAGTAGGCTCTCTCAATGCTTACTGATTGAATGAAATTACTGAGCAAATATATGAATGAATCCCAGAGCTATTTTAAACACTGGGAGACTAAAGAGATCGATGGACCAAGGACATAAAGGAGTTAACACATGCAAAATCAGGGACTAATTAGGCAGTGCTAATTGTGAGACACTAAGTGACTTGAAGAAAGAAGAAAGCAATAAAGACTAAAATAATTAAAGAAGATTTAATTAAAAAGTGGACCTTGAGCTTACCTTTGAGGTAGCTGGGTAGAAGAGATAGAGGAAAAAGCGTTCAGGGTTGTTATTCCAGAAGGGGGAATTAGAATGTTTTGATCTGATTCTTCTTTATAGACTCGACTCCTCTATAAAACTCCCCTGTGTAACTTATGGTTCTGCTCAGTGCATCACCCGAGTGGAAGTGAGGAAAGTTTCAGAGTTTCCCTTTCAAAGAGCATGGCTTATTTTCTTCTAGAGACACAGATGTGCACACCGTGGCCTCCCTGTTGAAGCTCTACCTCCGAGACCTGCCGGAGCCAGTGGTTCCCTGGAGCCAGTACGAAGGGTTCCTGCTCTGCGGGCAGCTCACGAATGCGGACGAGGCAAAGGTAGGTATCTCACCAGCGTTAGTTGTCCTGCTGTAGCAGAAAGTGATTGGTTTTCTGAACACTATTCTGGTAGGCAACAGGAGGTCAAGGTGCCCCATACCTTTTGGTGAGATACTTTGTCAAACTGAGACTTCCTTCCTCAGCAACAAAAGGCAAATAAAGCCAGTCATGGTGACTGGCAAACCATAGCCTTCATGGAATTTAATGATCCAGTAAAAATCTGGACCATAATCAAATACCCCTGAGTCACATTAAACATAATAAGAAAATAAGGATACTTCTGAGAAGGGTTTCAAGCACTATGGCCTTGCAGAGACCTCCTAGGATGCAAAGACAGGCCGACCAAACTGGAGGGCAGGTGCAAGGGCAAATTGTTCAAGTCTACAGCGGCCATGAGTGTCAGGCATGGTCGTTCAAGGAATGCGTGTGCTGGGAAAAGGAAGGACAGGGAGATTTTCTTTGCTCTTTTCAGTCTGTAGTGTCTGTATCACCCTCTCCAATGTCATGCTTATGAGAATAAACAAGTTCACCAGCAGGGTTTTTGACCATGTATAAATTGTTTCTTGAGGAGCCTTATGGTCAACTATCACCACACTCGAGTCATGATAATAAACCAACTCACCAAAAAAATAAATTGATAAAAACCAACTAACAACAATAAAACCTTCATAGCTTTTAACTAAGATTTTCAAAATTAAATGACGCACGAATACATTTGTGTTACGCTGCTACTATGGGGAATCTAACCCCTTTAAGTAGGTTGTTTTTTATCACAACTATATTAAAAGATCTTTCTGGCAACGTGGTACAAAGAAAAACCTATAAAGAAGACCTAGGTTTAACTTGGATTTTGCCATTAGGCAAAGTATGCATCTTCTACGAAATTCCATTTATTTACTTAGACCAATGGAACTTTCTACAGTCATGGAACTTTTATATATCTGCACTGTCCAATGTGGTAACCACCAGCCACAGATGGCTATTTGGCACTGGAAATGTAGCTAGTGCACCTGAGGAGCTGAATTCTTAATTTTATTTTAATTTATTTAAATTTAAATAGCCATATGTGGCAAGTAGCTGCTGTACTGGACAGCACAAACTTAGACAATTTTCTTAATAATATCAGCTATGCCCAGGATTGTTTTGAGGACCAAGGAGTGTGACACAGGTGAGTGACTTTTTAAAAATATTGGTATAAGGGGAAGTTTATTCTCTTCTATACTTCAGAATTTGTTACATGTTCTGCTCCCCAGAATATTCATTTTAAAAATGAATGAAGAAATTTTGTCCAAAAGTAGGAAAGGAAGAGAACAATGACAACGCAGCTATGCTACAGCTATTGTAGCTATTTTCCAAACAAAAATTCAATTGCATGATCTGATGTAGGCTATTTTGTGCGTGATTTATTAATTTGTTGGGAAGGGAGAAGGGGATACGAAAAGTCAATTTACACAAAGTATATCAGCTCACCTTTGTGAAAGTAATAAAAATTTATGGAAGAAATTTTTAAAATCAGCTAAAAAGACGAGTGTTTCAGATATTATAGCAGGTCACCCCTCAGCTCCAGGGAAAGTGAAGGAGGTGGTGGCACCCAGATGCTGTTCTGACAGTAAGACTCCACCTCTGAACTTCCCTGCTTCTTCTGGCCAGACCCCCTGGGGCTCATGCTTGTAATCCTGGCACTTGGGAGGCCTAGGCAGAAGGATTGCTTGAGGCCAGAAGTTTGAAACCAGCAAGAGCGAGACCTCATCTCTACTAAAAATAGAAAAATTAGCCAGGCGTGATGGCGCGAACCAGTAGTCCCAGCTACTTGGGAGGCTGAGGCAGGAGGATCACTTGAGCCCGGGAGTTTGAGGTTGCTGTGAGCTATGATGCCACCACTGCATTCTAGCCCGTGCAACAGAGCAAGACCCTGTCTCAAAAAAATAAATAAATATCCCCCTTTTATTGCTAGCATTAAAGTGATTCTGAGATATTTGATTATGGTCCAATTCTTTATTGGACTGCTACATCTCAAGCATTCATTAAGCAAACAATTGGTGTATGAGTTGTCAAATAGTCCTTGCCTTAGAGTAGCGTGGGGTCAGAAGTGGGGCGGGGTGGCATAATTAAAGACAAATAAAAAATACTTTACCAAGAACTATAACCCTCTCTATGCTATTTTTTACAATTTTCTGAGAATTTATAGTTATTTCCAAATAAATTTTGCTTTTAAACCCACAAAACTACAGGGTCAGGAGTGACTGCTGCACAGATACACCAATTCTGTTGCAGGGTCTCATAGCTGGCAAGCGGGCAGGCTCATTTACTGGTGTTAAAAATCTCTTCCCAGGCTCAGCAGGAGTTGATGAAGCAGCTCTCCATCCTTCCTCGTGACAACTATAGTCTTCTGAGCTACCTCTGCAGGTGAGTCCCCTGGCATCAACGTTACAGCTTTCAGCTGCCTCAGAAAAAGCCCCTGGTTAGAAGAGGAGGGACCATCTCTGTGAACTCAGAGATTCTGGTCCAGCACTTTGGAAGATCAACTCTATTCATGTAGCACTGAGGTAGCTTCCTGTTTCCACAAGAGCATTTCAAGGATCCCTGAAAACCTGGTTTGCACACAGAACGAACATGCTCCCACCTTCAGCCCTGCCCCAGCGACGCCCAGAGGCCTGGGACATGCAGGAGAACCTAGAATCCTCATAATGTTTCTAGACTTACCACCCCTCTTCCTGACTCTAGACCACAATTTCGTGCCTGGGAGATATTCCTTCTGAGCCACCCTGTTCATCTCCCTTCAGCCCTTTCCGAGGCCCTGCTCTGACCTTCCCCATAGCAACATCTGGATGTGGGTGGACCCCAGTCTGGCTGGGCTGGGAATCCGGATCTTCATTCCAGACAAACCTGAATTTTGTCTTTTATTTTTAAAAAATAATTTGTCATAGTTTCTAGATTGTAAAGGTGATACTTGATTTGGAAACCAGAAAGATACAGCAAACCATAAATAAAAAATAAAAATTACCTACAATCCCTACAATTCCCTCATCCAGCAATAATCACTATCAACACTCAGGCATTTCCCTTCTGGATGTTTTCGCTATGTGATAGAGCTTTTCATTCATCAGCATAAATATAAGAGAACAATCTTTTTAATACCAAAATGAAATTGTACTATATATAAAGGGTCGTATCCTGCCTTTTTTGGTTTAATGTTATATTGTGAGCATTTCCCTATGTTATAAAATAGGATTATAAATGGCTCCATAATATTTCATAATGTTTCATCATTTGGACACATCACCATTTAATGATTTCTCAGTATTTAGAATTTTATGTTGCTTCAATCTATTCATTTAAAAATGGTTTTTAGAGAGAATATTTAGAAATTGCTTACAAATTCCAATTTGTTGTTGTTATTGTTGTTGTTTGCAGTGAGTCTGACAGTGGCTTGCCTCAAATGGGTAGACTTGTAGTAAAAATTCAGTGTTAGTTATTGAGCACCTGCTGAGAATTAGTGATGCTTGGTGCTCTAATCAGAGGATGAGAGCCAGGAGGCACCATGGATTCCTTGTCTCCGGGACCTTCTTACCAATAAAGTTTTCCTTCCTGGAGACTTGGCAGGGTGGGTGCGGAGAGCTGGGACTCACACCTACAAAGGCAAGACAAACGGGGAGCCAAATATTCACTTTGGTCCTTCCGGTCTCCTCTTGGCTCCCGGAACTGGATCCTGCCTCCTGCTCGTGTGAGTCCCCACCTTGCCCCCAGCAGCTGTGCAGGCCCCTCCTGGTTTCTCATCCTTTCTTGGCCTTGGGTCTTTCAGGACAAAGCTAAACTCTTGTGGGCAGAGCAGTCTGGCCCCATTCCTGAGACCAGGAGGACAGAGTTGGGATCCATCCCTGAGTTCTTGTTGGTACCTTGAAGTGCTTCCTCCTGACAACTTCTTGTTTTCTACTATGGGGTTTCCTGGCTACCTGCAGGTTCCTACATGAAATCCAGCTGAACTGTGCGGTTAACAAGATGAGTGTGGACAACCTGGCTACTGTGATTGGTGTGAATCTCATCAGGTCGAAGGTCGAAGACCCTGCCGTGATCATGAGAGGTATGGCTGGTCCTGTGGTGAAGGCAGGTGCAGAGGAAGGAACAATGACAACACTACCCCTGACGCATGTGCACTGCTCTGCAGTCTGCCAAGCATGTTCTGCTGACTATCGCATCTGAATCCTACAATAGCCCTGTGAGGTAGGCAGGGCAGAAATTACGTCCTATTTTCAGATCACGACAGAGGGCAGAGGTCAAGGATTTGCCCAATGGTCACACGGTACAGTAGGCTAACACGGAAACAGTTAGCAAGTGTTTCTTAGTCTTTTATCACTTTTAAATACCCCCTTAGCCAGATAGAGCAAACAGGTTTCATTTTATAAGCAAGCTCACAAAAAATCTGCTCTGTAAAGCTGTGTTGAGCAGGCTTCTGAGGCTGTGTCTTGGCTCAATGGGCAAAAATCCTGGCATAGAAGACTAACGTCTGCCACGGAGAGGGCAGTAAGCCTGGTGCGTATTTGCTATGTGTCTGATAAGAAAGCAGATGTCATATTGGGGACCACATCAGAAGAGAAAGATGTCTTCATTTTTCTCTCTTGTTATATTGCCTACTTACCTGATCAAAAACTAATCCGGTGGGCTATAGGCTGAAAATAACCTTAACAGCTCCTTCTTTTACCACACTCCCATATTTTTCTATTCTATCCCTTCCTCCATACTCTCCTACCCCAAGCAATTAAAAAGGGTCCTGTGATGAGCAAAATGAGGCCCCCTTTGGGCCGTGTGGTTTTAGAGCCAAGTTTGGAGGCATCCCTGGGTGGAGACCCTTGAGGACTACCTGCCTCTCATCCCGTGGTTCAGAACTACACATTTCTTTCTTCTTTCTTTCAGGGACTCCTCAGATCCAAAGAGTGATGACTATGATGATCAGAGACCATGAAGTCCTCTTCCCTAAGTCCAAGGATGCACCCTTGTCACCCCCTGCCCCGAAAAACGACCCCAAGAAACCTCCAGTGCCCCGAAGCTCTGTGGGCTGGGATGCCACTGAAGACCCCCCAATTTCTAGAACAGACAGCCTCAGTAGCATGGTAAGATGTGGAGAGCCTTCCTTTAGTCTGAGCCATTCCATGTAAGAGCTGCTCTGGGGTGGCAGTTTGGGGAGTTTTGGATGGTGCAGTGGCAGGGGTACAGCTGATACACACGCATTTGAACACATCTTGAAAGCCTGGCCGCTTTCAAAATCTATCCCTATTAGCATCCTGGAGGGGGATTAGCGACCTATGTGCCAGTCGCCCAATGACCGAGCAATGAGGATCCCCCCTGATGCCCACTCTGAAAGAGAAACCTTTTCAAATATAGTCTGGGGAAGTTCAATGGAAAAAATATAGACCGCATTGTAAATGTTCTGGTGAGAGCTGTTGAAAAATTCCTGGTGAAAGTCCGGAGAGAACTGGTTTCCCGCTAACCCGTGAAACGTGATTCCTTCCTCAGAGTATGTGATGTGTTTGTGTCATATTTCTCATTCCCTGATAAGCCGTCTCAGCAATGTCAGCTGCCTTGTTTGTACTGGAGGGTTGGAGCTCACGTTCCCAATGTCCAAAAACTCTACTGTTTCCGAAATGTAGACTATTTGAGGGCAATAATTTACAAAGGTCAAAGATATTTATATATTTATAGCGACAAATGTTTTTAAAAAGAATGTGTGAACCTTACATAGAAGCTTGACCTTTATATGCGGCCAAGAAATGAATTTAAGATTTCTGGTTGACCAGATCATTTACCTGTAATACTGTTAAAGATGAAAAAGAAAAAAAAGATAGGCAGCAGTAATGGTTGTTATTTTTGTCTTAGGTGAGGTCTGTCTGGACACAATGCATCTTACTAACACTCTAAAACTAAATTAAAATTTTGACATTCATACTTCATGTAATTAGATTATCCCAGCAGACCTTGAGAATAGCCATCGTTACACTCTGTAAACAGGTTTCTGCTGTTTATTTTTTGTTATGGGCAGGCACTGCATGGGGGCATTTAACTAGATCACTCCTCGAGTCCTCACCATTACATTGCTGGGCAGAATTTCTCATCCACATTTTATGATTGAGGAGCTGAGGCTCAGAGAGGTTGACCAGCTGGCCCAAGGAGGAAGCATATTATAGAGTAGGACTCAGATCTGGTTCTCACTTCAGGCCCAGGTGCTTCTGACTCCAGACAAGGTTGGAGGGAGAGCTTGAACCCTGATTTTCCAGGGCTATGTGTAGGGCTCACTCTTGCGCTCTCTCACTTTCTTTATTTTTTCTTTTTCTTTATAATTTAATTTTAAGATATATAATATATACACATGGTTCAAAAAAATCAAGATAAAAAAGGTATACATGGAGGGGTCCTGCTCCCTCCCCATTCTCACCCACCCCAGCCCTCCCTGTCTTTATTAGTTTCTTATTTGTCCTTCCAGTGTTCTTTATGCAAATATAAGAAGACATGAATGTAAATTATTTACCTCCCTTTTTACACAAAATGTAGTAGAATTTCTCTCTCTCTCTTCTTCTCCCAACACACACACACACATACATACATACATACATACACACACACATACACACACACACACACACCCCTACCTCTGTATATCACATTTTTGTACTTAATGGTATACCCTGGAGACTTTTTCATGTCCATACATAGACAACTCCCTCCCATGACCCAATGTTTTTGGCAGGTGTATGTATAGTGTTCCATTCTGCAGCTGTACCGTAACCTACTCAACCAGCCTCTATAGATGAGCAGGTTGTTTTCAGTCCTTTACATTACAAACAAGGCTGCAATGAATAACCTTGACCAGACCTTTTGTACTCAGGCAGATGTATTTCTGGGATAAGTTTCCAGAAGAGGAATTGCTGGGTCAGAGGGTAAATATATTTGAATGTGTCATTTTGATAAAAGTTCTTGGAATTTATGCCATTGTATACTTCCAAAAACAATGCGTGAAAGAACTTGTTTCCCCGCAGTTTCATCAACAGAGAGTGTTGTCAAATTCTGGCAGTTTGCCCATCTGATAGGGAAGAACTGGCATTTCAGTAATTTTAATTTTAACTTGAGTCTCTCATGTTATGAGAGAGGCTGAACATCTTTTCTTATGTGCAAGGGCCAGTTGCATTTTTTCCTCTGTGAATGGTCTGATCTTGTTCTTTGCCCATAATTACACTGGTTGTTGGTTTTGTTCTTCTCAATTTTTATGAACTTTGAATACTAGGGAAAGTAGCCTATTTTCTGTGATACATATGCAAATATTTTTGCCAGTTTGTCATTTGTTTTTTGATTTGGCATGTGGTGATTTGTTTCTTTGTTTTATTTTTGTTCTTTTTAATTTTTGAAGTCACGGGAATTCGTGTAGTTTGAATTTTTCCAAACTTTTCTTTGATGGCTTCCAGATTTTGAGTCATAGAAAGGCCTCCCCTTCTAAGGTTACATAATAATCCTAGTTTAGGACTCATTACCACAAACAAATAATTGATTTTAGTGAGCACTTCATCTCTAGAGCGTGAGTTCCTTTAAGTGCAATATCTGTTTGAGAAAAATGACATGGAGATAATCAACTAACATGATAAATTAAGACATGAGCTTCTAATTAAGAGTTTCATAGGTGTACAACCAGGAAACATTTCCTATCTTACACGGGGTGGGGGGTGGAAGCCCATGTGTTATAACATCCATGGCCATTTTTTTCCTAGACAAGTGACTCAGACGCAACCAGCCCCACTGGACAGCAGCCGAGTGTCGGGCATCTGGAGGACAGCAGCACAGGCCCCAAGGAAAAGCCAGGAGATTGGAAGATGGAATCTCGAAAACGGACACAAACACTCCCTAACCGGAAATGCTTCTTGACATCAGCTTTTCAAGGTGCCAACAGCTGCAAAGTGGAGATCTTTAAAAATGAGTTCTGGTCACCTTCTTCAGAGTCTAAGGCAGGAGAAGGGCACAGGAGAGCAATGTCTCAAGATTTGCGCCACTTTGCAGACTCCCAGCGGACTTCCACCTACGATAATGTCCCTGCCTCGCCGGGGTCCCCTGGGGACGAAGCAGGTGCACTTTCTTCCCAGGCCTGTGACTCCGAGAGAGAGACTCTTGCCAGCCCAAACTCTGAAACTGGGCCTGGAAAACAGAACTCTGGAGAAGAGGAACTTGATTCTTTGCAGAGGATGGTCCAGGAGCTCCGAAAGGAAATAGAAACACAGAAGCAAATGTATGAGGAACAGATTAAAAAGTAAGTCACATGCAGAGGAGCACTGGGCAGCACTTGGCTTCCATCTTTAGAAACAATAGGAATTGTTTTCATCTGCCAAAGAAATCACATTATAAAACTTCAATTTGGGAAGACAGTAATCTACAGCAGTCAGCCCTACTATAGATAAAGGGAATGATGCGATGGCTAAATTAGTGAATGCTCTATATTTGATTATGTTTATGAAGATTTAAATATCTAGCTTAAGTAGCTTAATCAACAATTTCCAAAAAATGGTTCTTTAAAGATCAATATGCTTTCATGCATTTAAAGGAACTTTAAAAATTTTTCGTAGAAATGTCATTCATCGATTCCGAAAATATTTCTGGAGCCCCTGCTCTGAGCCAGGCATCCTTCCAGGTTTTAGAAAATAGCACTGAACAAAAGAGACAAAAGTCTCTGCATATACAGAGCTTTTATTCTAGTGGGGACAGATAGACAATAAAAAATATATATATAATAAAATATATGTTGTGTCAGCTGGTGGAGCATGCTATGGAGAAAAATAATATGAGTCAAGAGGTTGGAAAGTTCAAGGAGGGGATTCTAATGTCAAATAGGGGGGCCAGGGAAGGCCTCCCTGAGAAAGTAGCATGTAAGGAAAGGCCTGAAAGAGATGCGGGAACAGGTGCACGGCTGGGGGAAGGGCGGGCAGGGTGGAGCAGAAGTGCGAGGCCAAGGCCAGGGAGCGTGGAAATGGCTGGCGCAGGGGAGAGTAACTGGCAGGAGATGAGGGCAGAGAAGTGCAGAAGGCCAGGGTACAGTAGGATTTCGTCAACCACTGGAAAGCCCGAGTGAGATGGGAAGCTTCTGGACTCTTTCAACTTGACTTACGCTTCATGGGACCACTGGCTGCAGGAGGCAAACAGAGGTGGGAGGCCAGTGGGCAGCCATTGCCACAATCACATGCAAATTCCCTAGATACCGGGACACAATTTGTTCTGTTGGGTAGGTAAAGTATTTTCTTGAAAACTTTTTCACACTAGTAATTGGGCAGCAAATTCTTTTCCATGGGGGAAAACTTCAGTCCAGCCATGCCCGTTCCAACATTAGTGATGAAGCAGTAAAACGTGAATTTGTGGGGCTTTCCTTTTTATGGGTAGGGCTTAGGTCATTAAGACTCAGGTACCTGAAAGAAAGACTTCTGTGAGCCTTCATCCAGTGTTCCCTACAGAGGGCTGCTGTCTAGAAGCAAGATGTAGCTCCTTTGTCTAAGAACCTGAAATCAGTCATTAGTAGAATTACAAGGCTTCTGTGAAGCCTTGGCAGTGACCCAAGCAGTCCCGGAGAAGGCTACGTGGCACTCTAACAAAGAGTATTATTGACTGAGTAGCAAAAGACAGGCCACCACAGAGGTGACTGTTCCTCCTGAATGGCACAGAATCCACCTGTCAAGGAAGCCTCCCACGCCAGGCTCGCAGCCCACAGATTCTACCCCCGCCACTAGAACCAGTGGTCAGGGTCTAGCACAGTGTCTCACTTGGGATTTCCCCCAGAGCCAGAGGGGTGTGGAAAACTGGGAGAAGAAAACTAGATTTGTAATGAGAGGGTCAGAAGGAATGAGACCAATTTAGCTTTAAGACGAGATAGGCGGGGTAGGCAAGGCTCTGAAGATGGGCCGTTACCTGCAAAACAGGCCAAAGCCTTGAAGATAGAACCCAAGGCGTAGGCCCAAATGGGAGCGCAAGTCTCCATATGGAAATGGGCAGGCCATTTGGGGAGAAGGGAGGCAGCACCCCACAGAATGAAATTTTGAAGCAAATTTCCAATGACACAATCTCCCCTACAGGCCTAAAATTCCGTTGTTTGCCTTAAAAAGTGTCATATGATATGTACACTCATTTCTAAGGGTTAATTCTGCCCAGCCTGGCAGGGAGGGGCCTGGGACTACGTTAGAATTTTAGCCAATAGCAATGAAAAGCCTGGGAATTCAGGAATCCCACAGACTTGCAGATCTTTCACCTAGCGTGGGATTCAGAAGTGAGGGTGATACTGCCAGGACCACTGTTCCCCAAAGGGCAGTTCCCCTTGCTTCTCTAAATCTCGATCCCCAGGAGGCCCTTCCTAAGAGTGGGTGCTGGCCTGTGCTCTCCACCAAAGCAGGATGAGAAGGCACTCATGTGCACAGAGGTGTGAGGGGTCTGGAATATGGGTGGAGCTGCCACAGTGTCCATTGAGCAGGACTGGTACAAGGTGCTGTGGGGGTGAAAACGCATATATTAGACTGGAGGTTGTGAGCCAGGGTGAAGGAAGTGTCTAGAATTAACGCCCTGTCTTTCACTCTTTTCTTTCCTTCCTCTAGCCTTGAGAAGGAAAATTATGATGTCTGGGCTAAGGTGGTGAGGCTCAATGAAGAACTGGAGAAGGAAAAGAAGAAGTTTGCAGCCTTGGAGATCAGCCTCCGCAACGTGGAGCGCTCCCGGGAGGACGTTGAGAGGAGGAACAAGGCCTTGGAAGAAGAAGTCAAGGAATTTGTCAAATCAATGAAGGAACCCAAGGCTGAGGCTTGAGGGTCCCAGGAGCACTGCAGGGACAGCCCGAGAGAGGCCCAACTCTGCTGCCTTTCTCGGTGCTACCTGACAACTGGGAAGCAAAATTACTCTCTAAGAGGGAAAGGACATTTTGGGGGAAAACATCACATTTCCCAGTAAATGAATCAATGGAGTCTGCAGGAGGATGAGGGTGAGCACGGACATGTGTGGACATCTGTGACTGCATATTGCTGTATTCAAAGGGATTGTGTTATTGCACCGTGGTCTCGGGCAGGATGAGATGGAACCTTCCATGGCTGGATGGCTATGTCCAATGGAGACATTGAAGCAGGCCACATCTCAGGATCCAGGCAAAAGGCTGGCCTCAATAGAGGCTGGGCTGAGGTGTTAGTTCTTTGTTTTCTGTGTGGAACAACTCACCTTGTCAGATAGCCTCAGGGCATCTCTGAGACACAGGGCAGAAAAGGATATTCAACTTATGAGTGCTCAACCATGGAGTGCTCTGTTTCGAGAGGCTGCACCTGCTGAAGCCAGAACCCCATTCTGCCACCCCCACCACCATGCACATTCTCCAGGGGTTCTCAAACATTTTTAGACTAAGACGCAACAAGAAATAAACTGTATTTATAAAAAGAAAATGGATATAAAATTATATTCAAATAAAGCAAAAAAAAAAAAAACAAAACAAAAAAGGGAGACTATTGCTAATCCATACAGCACCTTTGTGAGAATTACTAAAAGACACCCCTTCCTGGGGCAGATGCATCCATCTCTGGGGCACGTGGCTTAGTGAGCAGGATATGGGCTGGATTCCAGTCCCCGACTTGCCTTTCAGTGGCCCCAATTGTGTATGGACGGCCTGGGAACAAAGGCTTCCTGCTATGCTGTGACCTCCTCAGAGATTAGTTGTGGGTGTAGATAGTAGTAGTCATGATAATAATATTTGTTTTTCTTTTTCACCATAATGTAAGTGATTTCACCCTTTAAAGGGACATCAGGCACTATGCAACAGCTGGGAGGGGGGCCTTCCTAGAGGATAGCTGACTATTCCTCCTCTACGTCAACGGGCAGAGGCCCCTGGTCAGGCCCCGAGCCCCTAGGTAGGTTGGTTGACTCTTCTATGTTTTTTTGTTTTGTTTTGTTTTGTTTTTTACTATTCTAATTAGCCGGTCTCTAAGCTCTCTTGACTGTGTACCCCATCAGTAGGAAATTTTTGTGAATACGCCCCCCAATATATTTATTTATTTATAAATTATATACAGGTACTACTCTATTGCTACACTGTATATATTGTAAAACATACACAGGATAGAAATAGAATAATGATAAGTCAAAAATAAAGATCAGTAGGTGTTCCCAAATGTGCTCTCAGCTCTGGAGACCCCTGGCCCAGTTTCCCAGCAGTTATTGCCTGAACTGAGTTTACATCTTCCAGCCCATTTCTCAATACATTTACTTGAAGCCCGTGGCTTAGTTAGTGGTTTGAAATCTGTGGTTGCCACAGTGAGAGTTTAACCTTCCCCAGCACGTGAGCCTCTCAGTTCTTCCTTTTTCTCTCTTTGTCTTCTTCACTCTGGTTAGTCCCGTTGCCTGTGGCCATGACTTATTACCCACAGTGTGACAGGGACAGACAGGAGGGTCAGTGGTTCTTGGTCCTGCTACTCAGGCCTTGCCCTACCAACCCCAGTCCTGGGAGGACCAGATCGATGGGTCCTGTCCCAGGCCTGTTTGCAGAAGAACGGGGGGAAAATTGATCTGGAACATTATTAAGAAAAGCAATAAAATATTTGATTTCCTGGGGTTGCTTGTTTTTTAATTACAGAGTAGCAAACATGGAAACACTTATTGGCCACCTGATTCACGCCTGCAGTTCTGCTGGGCATAGATTCCCCATGTTCTCCCACAGATTCCTCACACTGACTCTTTGGGTGCTAAAACAGAGTTGAGAATGGAAGTGGCTGCCATCACGATTCCAAAGGGAACATCTGTCAGAAGGTACAAAGAGGAGGCCTTGAAGTCTGTTTGCTTTGAGGCCCACATTATGGGACCTTGCTGGGTCTGGGAGCCAGAGCTCAGGCTGAGTGGACGTGCCACGATTGGATCCCCACCTCCTCCTGGTCTGGCCATGCCTCTCCTTCTGTCCCTGCCACCAGGATTACGAGGCAGCAGAGCAGCTGTTCAGCTTCAGAAGCACTCGGCAGCCTGCGAGTGTCTGTTCCTCTTCACAATCAAGGGAAGAGTCTGGCTTGCTTAAACTACTACTGCATAGTCCTGTGCCACCCTGTATACAAGGAGAACACAAGAAACAGAGTTGTTCTAGAACCCTCCATCCTCATGAGTCCAAAGGAGGGCTGTGGAAGAGGATCTGGGGTCTGATGCTACTATCCTCAATGCCCCCAAGGGGCATGCATGAAATGCATGGCAGGGTAGCTCCAGGCTTCACCTGGACCAAGGGGCCAGTTTCTGGAAGGCAGTACCTGGAGACCGACCTGTCAGGTGTACTGTTGGACCCTGGAGCTCCCATCCATGGACAGGACTCTACTAAATCTGCCTTTTCCCTGCCACACCCCCACCCCCACCTCTCCCTCACCCCCTCTTCTATCGCTCACAGGCTGAGAACTCAAAAAAGTCTGCCGTGTGCACTTCAAAACCCTTTGCCCTCTTCCCTACCAAGCTCCTTTGCCCTCACAGCCTCAAGCCTAGCATGTATCAGGGCACTCTTACGTTTGAGGCAGATGGACGGTTTTCCGATAAGTTTGTGCACCAGATAGGACAATTTGTACTAGGGGCCTGGCTGGGATGATCCCCTTCTAGTGGATTTTGGTCAAAGTCTGTGGCCTGGAAAGACCAAGTGTGGCATTCCTAGGACAGAGACTACCACATAGGATGTAAGCAATAAATATTTATTGTTGTTCTGTCCAACTTCCTTAAGCTCTGCACAGAGGCCCATCCCCTCAGAAAAGAATGAAGTAGGAGAGTTCAGAGGCTGCCCGAGGCTGCTGAGAAGGGGAGGAAAAGGAGCACATTGGCATAGCAATCGCTGTCTGAGCTCCGCAGGCTTGGGACTGGAAGATGAGTGTACGCTAACGTCCTGTAAACTTCCACATTCCACCACTTCCTTTGCAGATACCAGCAGTGGTTAGGCCACGTGCTTGCCAGGGAGCTGAGAGAACTTGGAGGCTGCTCCTGCAATTAAAGTGGGCTGCATTTACAAGAATCACCTGAAGCTCTTTATCCTGCTGGAGAAAGCTGGGAGGAGGGAGGCCACAAGAATGGAGCTCCAGCTGCCACTCGAGAACCCAGGCTGGCATTTGGACAGCAGTGCAGAGGCTAGAGCCCAAGGGCCTGTGGCTCAGAAGACTTCCCAGGGCAACTTCAGACAGGAATGAATGAACGGAGAATCTCAACATATGTGTGTAACTGTAACTTCTATTTCTTCTGATACTGGACAATTCTCTTAGACTCATACAATAACATAACTGGAAGCCACTCTTGAATATATCTAATCCAAATAGTTCATTTAATGGACAGGAAAACTGAGGCCCAGACACATATACTCAATGGCCAGTGCTCACACAGCAATGAGGAAGAGGTTTAAAGGAGTGGCTTTTGAGGGCTCCTTTAACCTACCATTCTGTGATTCTTATGATTATTGGCTTCTTTTCAAGGGTTCTTTCCCCAAAGCTGTAACCATGGTATGAAACCCATTGAATGTCAGTTGCTGAGTGCTTCCAGAATACAGAGCTCACGACCTACCTAATATGATGCCATTTTCACCTGCCTTATATTGCTGATGCTTTTCTAAGACAGTGGCTCTAAGTCTTGGCAGTACAAAAGAATTACCTTAGGAGCTGTTAAGAAAATTATGATGCTCAGATCTTACTCCATGTCAATTGAATCAGAATATTTGGGGTTAAGGCCTAAGAATCAGTATATAAAAGAAAAATTCCCAGCTGATTCTAATATGCCACCGGGCTCATTAAACAGTTCCAGAACTGCTAAGTTTGGCTTCATAATGACTAAGGATAATATTAATTCTACCTTCTTCCGTTTCCTGTCTCCAGTCAACACAGCTACATTCTCTGGCCCTCTGCACATGCTGGTTTATCATGTGTTGAGTCATTTAGGACAAGGAATGCCTAACAGATAGTGAATGAATTTATGTTATATATCCATTTCATGGATGGAGAAAAGTAAGCCCAAAGATGTTCCAAAAATTCTCTGTATAACTGTAGCTTAGTCATGAACAAATCCAAGGGATTTTGAGACTTCCTTAATATGTGGGAATACTCTTTACTTGCTTTAACGGTTAATAGGCAAAGAAGGTAAAAGTACTCGAGGGCCTGATTTTATTAAAAGAGTCCTCAGAATAGCTCTGATTAAAACCATCTCCCATTCAGACCCATATTAGATTGAGAAATCCTACCAGGAACCTTTGGAATATTAACCACAAATGTGATATTTCTGGGAAACAACCATGAAGCTTCCATTAAGCATTAATAGCATCTTTTTATTACTTATCTGATTCCTAGTGGAGAACTGCGCAATAAGGGAATGAGAGCCTGGTGGGCAAGTTGTGTTGTGAGTGGAGGGATAGACCAAGAGTATGAACGTCACCAACGAACACTGCAGTGCAAGGCCATGGCCACCCGAGATGGGGTGAGGGGACAGAGATCAGGCCCTAAAAGGGGCAAAAGGGATTCAGATAGCAGGATGGAGAACGGTCTGCCCCCAGGCACACCTGACACCTGGTCAAAGTTGGTACTTTGACTTCCCTTCTGCTCTCTCCTCTCCCCTTTCTTGGTCCTCCCAGTGGCCGAGGCCCACAGCATTAAATCTTATCCTGGATCTTTGATCAGTATCAGTACCAACATCATAACAATAACTACCATTATTAAGCAACAAAGACCATTTATTTTCTGGCAGACACTCTGCTAAGCATTTTGTACCTGTCATCTCCATTAAATCTCGAATCAAGTCCTTTCTGATCACAGTCAACCCTATTTTGCTGAGGTCTCGATGCAGCAGAGTTCGGCACTGAAATGCGTCTGTCCTGCTTGTCCAAGGCTATGTTGGCCTTGCCCTCACACAGGGAAGGAATGCAAGGAACAGAAAAGGACCTCTCAGTAGAGATGGACTAAAACAAAATGTCCGAGAACATTTTTTTTTTTGTAAATAGAGAAGCCTTGTGGGGGTTCAGGCAAGAAGCACTAATTGTGTCTTTTCCGGCTCATCATCAAGGTGGAGAAAGATCTACAGGCAGACGCCTTCCTCACAGCACCAGGTTACACGCCCCTGCTCGCCCTGGAGTGGCTGGCAGGCCACATATCTCCAGGTCCTTGCCTGGAGTCAATTCAGGGTCCCATGTCATCAGCTCCGCCCTCAAAAGACCTCTTGGGAAAAACTCTTCAGAGACTGAGGTATCCTTAGAATCTCTGGTTCTCAAGTGGGGCATGCTGGGGAAGTCTGAAGGATGTTCTGCCAGGGAGACCTTAAGAGAGAGTCTACATAAAGGACTCTGCATGAAGAGCCTGGTGTTGGTGGGCGGCAAGAGAGTCACGCATTCCCCATCCTCTGCTCATCTTAAGATGTGTCATAAGTTAAATACAGGCTCTGGCCCTGTGGGAGTTGACAGGGTAAGACAGCCCGCCCTGATTGGGGGCTTGCAGCTTCTGAGCAGAGGGCATCAGAGTATCTTCAGCCTGTTTCACATGGTCCGCCTGTTTCCAAAGCACTTTTGGTGGGTCAGCCAGCAGAGGAAGAGTCGCCACGTGACGGCTTGGGAAACAAGGCCCGTCTAAGGATGCACTGACACGGACTTGCCCTCTGCTGCTTGCGTTTTATCATTGCTGACTTTTGGGTGAGGATATAAAGTGCTATTTCTCATAGAAGTCACTCCTTCCCCACCTGCAAAAGAGGGCGGTGGTTTGCCTGTCAGTCCCCTTTTAGGGAAAGAGCTGGGTGACCACGTGGTCCTACTGGCCTGGGGCTAGACACAGACACAGTCTGGATCACCAGGAAGCAGGTGATCAGGATTAAGCTGTGTCTATTTTAGGGCTAGATGTTACCTTCATTGAAAAACCAACCCCAATCACAAAAAAGCCAACACCATATTCTGTAATACTGAGTGTACTCACCTGTTGAAATGCTGGCTATTAACCAAAACTAATACCCTCAGAATTCCAGCTATCACCTTCAAGTTTCTCATGTAGGATGTCAGAGCATTGGGCCTAATTGTGTGCACATATCAATGGTTTGGCTTGCTATTCATGCCCCTTATTTACTCAGTGACAGTCACTCTTGCATGTATCCATTACTCTTCTGAAAGTATTAGAATACGTTTCAGATTACATTCAGATATATTAGAATACAACTCCTAAGAATTCGAGGGTTATTGGAGAAATGAAATACATGAAAACCATATGATATCCAGCAGTTGCCATGCCAATCTTGACATAGTTGATCCCTATACAAACCTAACTTGGGTAGTTGTGTTGCCAATGTTATTTTTACTTAGCACAAATAGATTGCACCAAGAGAGAGCAAAATATTACAATACTGATTCTTTCTCCTACAGTTAAAGGCATTCTAGAAGAGATACACTTGACTAAACCTATTTTTATTCATTTTATTTTATTTATTTTTACTGTTCTGCCTTGAGTAGACATTTTTTAAAAATGATTTAATTGTTAAGCACTTTCTATTCATTAAACATGGTGTTCTCTTCTTTACCTGCAATATCTTAATTAATTCTCGCAGAAAACTATGAGATAGTTGATAGTATCATCCCCATTTTACAGATAGGGAAACTGAGGCTTAGAGAGGTTAAATAATTTACCCAGTTTCATGCTGAGTACCTTATTTCTAAGAGACTATTTTTTTCATTTCATTTTTTCATTTACTTTTGAAATTCAGTATGTATTTTATAATTAATTGGTGCATTTAAAGTGGAACATCTTACAAATTAATGGCTACTTAGAACTAAGAAAATATAATAAGTGACAGAAGCAAGCATTGAAACATCTACCTGAATCTGTCACTGGATCACCCAATCACAATGGCTTGAGTGCCAAAGGAAACATTCAGCCTGTGTCTGAGTAATGACCATAAAGATAATAACTAGCCCACATTTGAACAGAGGAGGATGACACATAGTGTTCCTACATATTTGACACTATTTCCTCTATTAGAGCCACTAGCCAGTTTGGTCAGTTCAATGAGATTGATGTATTTATTCTTTGTGGAAAATCATAATTTTCTACATCATTTAGAAAGCCTGGTATCATTTAGAAAGCCTCAGGCTTTTCATTTCTGCAGTGAGGGTTTTTGCACGGCATATCTAAACAGTCAAGAGCTGAGACGTCAGTATACCCACAGGTGGGGTCTCTGACAATCACTGAAGTTTGCGTGTGCGGGGCTACGGCTCCCACCATGCTTGCAAGGAGAGTCCATTGCCTTGGCTCCTGTCTGACTGGGGAGAGACCCTTCATACGTGTTTTTAGTCATGACAGCATGTATCTAGCGTGAGATTTTCTTCTCTCTGATGATCTTCTTGTATTCCTTATAGAAAGCTTTCCCAAAGCTTGTCCTCGGAAAGCTTTTCTTTACATAATATACTCTTCAAACAATGGATTCCATGCTTGAATAAGTTTGTGAAGTCCTGCACCCCCTCAAACATTCAAAGGCAGGGCAGCCACGTCATATTTGTAGCCCTATTCTTAAGTCTGTAAGATGAAAAATACCGTGTTGTCAAAATTGCCCTTGAAAATCAACAAGAATTGCTTAAAAGGGCCATAATTTATAGCTCTATGTGTACACCCTGGTCACTGACGTATAACTATAAAGCAAGGTAAATGATGAGACCAAGAGTATGGACCACTGAGTCGGCCCTAGTGATGGGTATTTTCTTTTCCTGGCATCTCCATTTAAATTGTTATTTTTATTTTTTCATCTGGTGTACAGTTTGATTTATAGAATTTAAATCCATATTTGAAATTAAAAGTAATAATTATTATAATATTAATAACAATAATAATCACTAACATTTATTGGGAGCTGACTCTTCTAAGCGCTTTATTTGTATGAACTGAGTTAACCCTACAAAAACCCCCAGGGCTAGATACTATATTCCCTTTTCACAGCAAAGTAACTTGCTTCTGCTTTTGCTTTGATAATGCAGTGACTCTGCAAACTGTCCTGCACCCAGAGGAAAACATTTTTCTGACAGATTCTGGGGTTGGGAATGGAGCTAGGGCAGATTTAGGGTAAAGTTAAAACTTCAAAAAAATCTCCAGGAATTGGGTGACTTTCTTGCTCATCTGGCTTTTTGGCAAATTAGTGTGTTTTTACATATGAATAGCCAAGCTCAGCCAACTTGAAACATAGAGATTTACTGGAAACCACAGTGAAATGAGGAGAGAGACAAGAGCATAACTGAAGTTCATACCTGACAGGAAAAGAAAGACCAGGCAAGGCAGAGGCACTTCCCAGAGCACCCAACTGAAGGGCACAGCCAGCAGTGAGGTAGGGTGGCCCCGAGGTTAGAAACCCCACAGAGAGGGTCAGAGAGAGGCTGAAGGCAGAGGGAGCATACCATTCGGAACCCCACAGGGATGAGGGCCTCTGTGTCCCAGGTACAGCTGTGCCACTAGAGGCAGAAGGCCATTCCAGGCCAGCCTGCACTGCCCTCTCCACGCCGTGCACCCTGACGGCTCGCCCAGGGGAGCAGTCAGCTGGCTAAGCCAGTGCCTGCAGGGCTGCATCGGCCCGGGGGTGCGGGGGGGGGGGGTGCAATTTTCAGCTCACACCCAGGAGCCCTGTAGGCAGCTGGATGACTCTCCCGCAGATGTCCCAGCAGAGTAGCAATGACAGCGTAGCACATCGAGAGTGAAGAATTTCAGGCACGCCACAGTTATTAATAGTAACTAGGTAAAAACTCAGAGACAAGAGGGGATTAGGGCATTCTTAGCTCTCCAGACATTTTCCAAGAAAGCAGATCTTAAGATAGCTCTTGATTGGTAAATGGAGCCATGACGACGACAGTGACGATGATGATTACTTAGTAGATAAGAAGATCTTTTTGTAGATAAAGAAGTCAACATCAAAAAGATTTAGTAATGCAGAGAACCAGCAGGCTGTAAATTTAGAAGTACAGAGTTCCAATTCTAAAACAACTTCCTTTCTCCAGTCTAGGTGGTGGGTGATGTTGATTAAGTTAAACGCGGGTATTACCTTGTAAGAACTGCTCCAACTTTTTAATTATTAGTCTATTTCAAAATGTACTATACATGTAATAGAACTATCACACTACTCTCTGCCCATAAACCTTTGCCTGCCAACAGCACACGCTCAGACACCTTCACGGGGTGTGGTGAGTTCTTAGAGAATGGTCAATCCAGGGGACCTTTTCTGGGGCCTGGGCCCCGACCACATGGTGACACCTGCCACCAGGCAGTCATCTCCCGGCAGGGCACAGATTCTTCCCAGCTCCTCCGCATATGTGGGGCTCGAGTATAAGGGCCTGTGCCACAGTGAGAGCCTCTGGGCCTCTCACACAGCCTGAGAAAATGGTCTGTGGCTGCACATAAAGCCACGATGGGAAGTTTCAGGTCCTTGACCCAAAGTGCACATGATGAGCTTCCAGTGCGGCACTGACAGGCCTGCGGCAGCCTGAGGCCCTGGACCCTCCATTTTGCTTTTCAGGGCCCATACTCACACCAGAGCACTTGGTGCAGAGGAAACACCTGGAAGAGATGCATAAGCTAGACTTACACCTTCAGCCAGAAGCCTAGTGTGCCAGGACACACAGGTGGAGTGACCCTAGAGCATTTAGAAAGCAGTCTTCCTAAAAAAAACACAATTTTCCTCCAAAGTGTTCTTTAAAAGCCTTTTGAAAGCCATTGTTTCAAAACAGCCCAAGGTGGTGAACAATCAATATCTGCCATTTCCACAGAGACTCTGGAGGGAGAATTACCTGAATTGGAATCCCAGTTCTACTCTATTTCATGGGATCGTTTTAAATTCTGCATCATCATTAAAATTGTCAGAAAAACTCCCAACATTGGTGTATTAGTTTTCTAGGGCCGCCATAACAAAGCGTCATAGACTGGGTGGCTTAAGCAACAGAAAGTTATTTTCTCACAATTCTGAAGGTTAGAAGTCCAAGATCAAGGTGTGGGCAGGGTTGCTTTCTTCTGAGGCCTCTCTCCTCCGCTTGTGTCTTGTGTCTTCACATGGTCTTCCCTGTGTGTTCATGTGACTCCTGATCTCTTCTTTATAAGGACACCAGCCATATTGGATTCAGGCCACTAATGAGACAATGACCTTTTACCTTAATTACCTCTTTAAAGGCTCCGTGTCCAAATACAGTCACATTCTGAGGTTGGGGTTCGGACATCGACATCTGGAGGGATGCAATTTGGCCCATGATACTTGGTAACCATTTTAGTACTGTTAGTTCTCCAAAGAAGAGGGACCCCCATCTTTTAGAATTTCCTCTGCAAATCAGGAAAAGTCTTAATATCTTCATAAGTAAAACCACAAGTCGTTGTTTCATTTTGTTTTAAATCTTTTCTCACGGGAGAAGAATAAGATCAGAACTCTAATGTCTTGCTGACCCACAGATGTCATGAGCAAGGCACTGGATGGCGGTCAGGAAGCCTGGCTTTTAATTGTAATATTCAGCATTTTTTATTATGAGATTTTTTATTAAGCTACTTGTATTAATAATATTTTTATTAGTTTGGTGTGATGAGGCAGTATGTAACCTGACCCAGGAACCCTGAATGTCTGATTTGACACTCACCCAGCTCTTACCGTGACAGGTGTGTAGGGATATGCCGGATAAGCATGTTCTTCATTACTGTAAATACTCTGCCCCAAACGAGTACGGTCCTTCAGGGACCTGGACCGGACCTCGCGGTGGTACAGGGGCCCCTTGCACGTGGGCTTGAGGTGGATCTGCCACCTACACTCGGGCAGGCTGAGTGGCCTCCGTCCCCCGTTCATGTTGGGCTCCCCCAATCTCAAACACCGTCTTCACCCCTGGGGTAGAGCTGTTCTAAGTCACTCACTCCAGACCTCCCCAGCTGCCTTACCTGTCTCCCTGATGGTGGGAGAGAGGGATAATTTAACTATGTGTGTGTGTGTAAAAAAATTACATCATTTGATTCTGAACAATCCTCAGGAAAAGAAAGTAGGAGGGGGAAGGGGAAAGATGGCGGTAGGAATGCGCTAACTTTAAACGTCCCTTCTACTAACTGAGGCTTTTGGGGTCAACAATGAAGAGACCTTTCTAAAGGCCTGGAGGCATTCACTGCTCCCAAAGGTCCACTTAAAACTGCCAGTGTTTGGAGAAATGTCCCCATAAAGGTGGAGAGGGCATTTTTGGATGCTTCTGGTAGCGCACAGGATATTAAACCCAATGTAAGGGAAGAAAAGCTGAGAAATGTTGGTGGCCCACTCCTGCCACTAGTGGGCACTCTAGGTTCATGTCTCTCCATCAGCCCAAGGATGGGCTAGAATAGAGGGTGAGGATATTTTGATGGGGCCTGGAGCTAGGAGGAAGAGGATGAGTCAAAACTTAAATGCAAATCAAAACCACAGTGAGATATCACCTAACCCCAGTGAGATTAGCCTCTATCACAAAATCCCAAAACAACAAATGTTGGTGAGGATGTGGAGAGACAGGAATACTCTTACACTGCTGGTGGGATGGCAAATTAGTGCAATTCTGTGGCAAAGAATTTGGAGATACCTCAAAAAGCTAAAAGTAGAAATACCATTCAACTCATAAATTGCACTATTAGGCATGTATCCAAAAAAGCAAAAGACATTCTGTAATAAAGACATCTGCACCCAAATGTTTATGGCAGCACAATTCACTATTGCAAGGATGTGGAAACAACCCAAGCGCTCGTCAATTCATGAGCGGATTATTAAAATTTGGTATATGTATACAATGGAATATTACTCAATTATAAGAAACAACGGTGATCTAGCACCTCTTATGTTTTCCTGGATAGAGCTTGAGCCCATCCTCCAAAGTGAGGTATCACAAGAACGGAAGAATAGGCTCCACATGTACTCGCCATCAAATTGGCACTGACTGATCAACACTATGGTGCTTACACGGTAGTAATAGTCTCCAGGAATTAGGGGGTTGGGAGTGAGCAAATTCACAACTAACAGACGCGGTGAGTGTTGTAGGGGGGGAAAGGCACACCCCAATCATGGTTTGGGTGCAGCAAAGTCATAACATGTAACCAAAATGTTTGTACCCCCATAATATCCCGAAATAAATAAATAAATAAATAAATAAAAACAAAAACTCTCCCCTACGATGTTATCTTTTGGGAGTCTTGTTATTTCCACGCAGCTACTTTGGCAAAAGAAGCCTGGGGCCTTCCCCCATCTTTTCAATCCCTTAAACATTGTGAGTTTGAAAAACAGGGATCTAGAGATGAAGGCTGGGGCCCAGGGCAGAGAGGCCCAGGAGGCCGGACAGCTCACTTCTTGGTTGCAGGCTTCAGTCTGCCTTGGACATGGACAAAAGCCACCCATCCTAAAAGACCCAGGGGCTCAGCCTGACCCTACTCCTAGGATTTGTAGCAAAAGCCTTGTTGAAACAATGAAGTGCTCTTTCTTGGAGAGACCCCTCTAAATATCTTCCCTGAAATCCAGGGGGAATGAGAGGAAGCTTATATAGGATACGGGCATCCTCCTCCCCAGCCAGATGTACCTCATTAAGATGAATGTTGTTATTTTTAATTTTACAATTCTGTACATGACAGTTTTTTCCCCATCCAAGTCATTATTTTAGGGAGGGCGATGCTGAGTACAATTGGATGTTTGCTTCTGCCAAAGGAAACACCTGCTGAAAACGAAATGAGGACAGATTCTTCCCTCAAGCCTGAGAACAAGACCCATCTGGCAACACCTTGGCTTAACTTCACTGCACTTATCATAGTTTGTGATAATGCATTTATTGGTAAGATTATTTTATTAATGTTGGTCTCATCCACTAACCCACAAGGCTCATGGAGCACAGCCGGTGTCTGTCTGCTTCACTGCATTAGACCCCAGGCTTCGCAGAGTTCTTGGCAAGCAGTAATTGACTAGTCTGGTGGTTTCCAAACTGTGTGCCAAGGCACCCCACACCAGGAATTAAAGCACACTCACAAGGGCACCGTGATATTTTACGTTTTTGAGGGAAACACAGTGATCTTTAATATCCTGGAAGCCACAGGTGACTATAAGCTTGAGGTAGTTAAGAGCTTCGACATTAGTTTGCCTGATTCCTTTCAATCACATCAGGTCTTTTGAAGCTGGGCTTTTGGTTGTTGCTGTAGCAAAATGCTATAGCACAAAAGTCAGTGTGGAACAGGAAATGAGGGTGGCAGAGTCCCATCTGATTCCCAGGTTTGAGAAACCATGCAATACCCAACAAAAGCACATATTCCATCAGTAATTGTGGTTTATTTACAAATTAAATAAAAATTAGTATCGGCTTTCTTTCAATTTATGTGTATTGTTTTTTCGTAACAGCTACTAAGCTATTAAGACATAAATGCTTACTAAATTGTTTGGACTTTACTAAACAAATGGCACAGTTAGGTATTTCTTTTGTCCCAGGAGCACCGGGAAAGGCTTACTAAGAAACTAAGGACACTGAACTGAGAAGGTTTGGGAACTTCGGACCTCGTCAGCAGTTCTGAGCCCACGTCGGCCGCTCTGTACTTCTCTCGTCTCTGTGCAGTATTGAAGACAGAGTGGAGGAATCAGAACTTTTTTTTAAAGAGAGGAATTCTTGTATTTCAATTCTATCTTTTGAAACACTTTGCAGCAGTAACTTTTCCTACCTCTAATCTTTTACATTCCGCCCTCACTGGAGTCGCAAAATCACTTTCTCCACCCTCACCCTAGAGGATCTGCCGATCCACATGTTTAACCTTCGTTTTCCAACCACTTCTCTTTGCCATCTCTTCCTCAGCCTCTCTGTCTAACTTCTCTCACTTTGTCCTATCCTTGTAGCTCCCTTTTATCTGGTTCTCTTTCTTTGCCCTTCATCCAACTTTGCGTCACAGAAGACTAGCAACCCAGCAGTCCAGAGAGAACCCAGAAAGCAGGCCCTGGAAGTGAGACTCCTTCCCCAGTCTTAAAGGCAAAGTCACCTGCCTTCTTCCAGTCTTAGTTTCTTCCCCCAAAGTGGGCTAGTGATGGTAATGACCTGATTCAGTTAAGAGTGCTTGCAAATAGTAGCACACTCAGCTAAGAGAGACCTGGACAATGAAGACAGGTAATTCTCTGTCCTAATGAGAGGCCTGGAGAGATGGGTACGGATGTGGCAGGGCAGCTCCACATCATCTAACTGGCTTGGGCTCTTCCCCAGCTTCCCTGCCAGCACCTCCTCAGTCTTGTGGCTGGTCTCATGCTGGTCACCTCATCTCTCTAAGATGACCCCCTCAGCTCCAGGCCGCTTGACCACATTCAAAGTCAAGGAGTAGAGGACAAATGCCTTCCTCCTGTTGAGGCACTGTCCTTTCATGTGGAAAAGAAAGCATCCCCAGGAAACTTGCCCTGGCTTCCCATTGCTCGGAACACAGGCACGTGGCCGCCCTTGCTGGGAAGGCAGCCAAGGATGCCCGTACCGGGCAAAGCGGGCGGAACACTGTGGTCTGCTCAGATCAGTCATGAGCCACGCCAGTTTAGGGAGTGGACTAAATTGGGGTTCTCTTAGCAAACAAAGAAGCATGAGTAAACAGGGATCTGTTTTTACCCACTTCATGATGTTGTCATGAGATTAGATGAGGTGACACCCTTGGAACACTGCCTGGCACTTAGTAAGGGCTTAGTAAGTGTGAGCTACTATTTTTTGTTTTTATCTTAATCATTTTTGATCCTGTCTCATCACCCCTTGCTGTAGCAGCCTGGAGTCTTATGTGTAGCCATTTCAGGTTCACTCTTAGGTGTATACACCTGTGCTCTAAGCAACACAGACACTCCTTCCCCACTGACCAGCCTTAAAGGGAAGATCACTTGCCTTCTTCAAGTCTTATTAATAGTTTCTTTTTTGCTTATGCTACATAAACAAAGGGACCTAATTTTTACAGTGAAGCTGCAGTGGTGGATGAGATCCACAGGCAGGACACAGGGCCCAGAGCATGGAAGGAGAGTTAGGGGTTTGAAACACTCTTTAACCAGAACTTGGAGATAGCTGGTGACACTTGAAAGGATTTTTGGACAGTCTTGTGGTCTGGAGACTGTGATACTATAGAGAGTCTGCATCAACTCTTGGCTGCATGGTTTTCCCCACAGCAGTCCAAGAGCAGGAGTGAAGAAAGCAGGAAGTAATTTAAATCCGGGTTTGGAGGCTTGGCTTGTGGGTGAGCTGAAAGGACAAGGAGACGAGGTGACTTGAGAATACAAGCCCGAGAGTGGATGGACTGATGGGCGGTGGGTCCGTGACAGATAGACACGGGAGTGGAACTTGGAGGGGCTGGTAAATTAGGGCAAAATGAAGGGAATGGTCAAAGGACCTGGTGCCTATTTAAGTCCAAGAACTGGTACAGTCAGCAAGAGTGAGAAAGTGAGAGCTGGGAGGATAGAATCCCTGCTGAGCATCCAGACGGATGGACCAACCGGAATCCCTTACAAAATGAGGGCTGAATAAACCTATTCCTGTCCACCTGTGCCACACGTCACAGTCTACCTTGTTTGACATCTGTGTTTCTATAAAATTGTTCCCAAGTTTCTATATTTAGCAAGATTTTCAAATCCCCACGTGTTTCCATCACATTTTCACTGATGTGTTCTATCTCCCGAAGCATCCCCAGCCCAGCCACAACTCACCGTGCTGGAACTCCTGCCTCCTCTGGGACGCTCAGGGTTGAATCTGCCACTGGGTCTGCGCAATTCCAGTGCCTTGACCCACGTCTCTCACCGAGGCTGCCGCAGCCACTGCCACTTCGCCATGCCGATCCAGAGGCCACAGGGACAGTGGCCACTTACTGAGAGAGTGGATTCCATAGGGGTCTCTACCTCAGGGGCTTGGGTAGAGACAGGTAGTTGACTGCAGACAGGACGGCCTTCTGGTGGTGACTAGCAGACCAGGGCCACCTGCCAGTTTCCCATTTGGGTCTTCATCTGTGACTTTTCTCCCACCTCCACATTCATAGTTCTAACTGCCCGGCACATGCACCACAGGAGTGGGCAGCTCACGCTCAATGTCTTCAGACTGAAACCCTTGCTTTTCCCCTTCGGCCATCCTCCCCTCCCTCCCCATTCTTAGTTAGTCATCACGTGGCCGTTCCACCAGCCACCCGGGCTAGAAAACACTGAATCATCTAGTGTTCTCCACGCCCTGCTCCCTGTTCCTATCACATCCATTCCCTCACCAAACTCAGGCAATCCTATCTCTGAAACTACCTCTTGAACTATGCTTTCCCATCTCAAGCATTTATACTGCCTCAAACCAGGCCTTTTTATCAACTTCCTTAACGGGCTCCTTCCCTCTAGCCCTCGACAAGGAAATAGGGCAACTCTGGGAACCAGTGACCCTGGTGGAAAAAGATGGACAAATACCCTGAGTCACAGCAAGTCGCCACTGGATCAGAAGAGTCAGTGACATGTAGCCCCTGTTTCAACTCCAGGAAGCAGGGTAGCAAAGATACTTTCTAGTAACTGGTGGGAAGTGAGTTGCTGATGTTCTGGCAGGCTGAGCACCACTGTTTACAGATTACAGCACAATCAGCCAGGTACTTCCAATCAGTACTATGATTGGCTCAGGAAATTAAATTGTTTCAATTAAATGCTATGTATTGAGTACAAACCATGTTCCAGGTCCTGGCCAAAGCAATAGGGCTATCAGACAATGAGGGAGACCAACATGGGCTGAGCCTCCGGAAGGCAGTTTGCAGTCCGTCTGGGAAGACGGACATTAACGCAGAGTGTTCAATGTTACAAAGAAGGGCAGGGTCCAGTGGAGCATAGACCTGGAAGCCTTAACCTTATCACTTCCCCAGGGGTTCAGGGAAGCCTGCCCTGGGGAAGTGATAAGAACAGATAAGAAAAGATTCTGCAGGGAATACCCACAATAGGTGAGAAGGGGAGGAATGGGAATTGTGTTTCAGAGAGAGAAACAAAAGATCCAATTTCCTTACTCATCCAACTTCAAAATACATTGGACCTTAGAAATGTGTGGAAAGATTTTCACGTGACCACAGTGTAACTGTTTCTTAGAGATCCTTGGTTTTAGCACCACCATGGTTTTTCCAAATATTTCTGCTGATACATCTCTAATGGCAGAAGAGCCAATTTTAAACTGAAGTCTTTGATGAAATATCACATTTTAGTTTTAACACTCATGTATTCCTCCATTCAACAAATATTTATTGGTTACCCACTATGCCAGACACTGTTCTAGGAGCTGGGGATACAGCAGCATGGGCGATATGAAAATTGTTTAGTACCGGCCTTAGTGTAAAACTGAAGCTCTAGGAAGATGCCTCAAGTTGTATCCTGTAACTTTCATGTGCCTCGTGCACATGGCCAATCCAGGGGAGCACATGGACCCCAATTTCAAGAACCCTGGAGTAAGTACTGGAAAGGGTTATGGTTTGGGAGTTCTCAACCCAATCCTGCACTGAAAGCACTTTCTGATCTTGGTAGTTCATTTAGCGTCTCTAGCTTCAGCCTCCATGTGGGAAACAGAGGGTTGAACTATTAAAAAAAAATCTGACTTCTGAAGCCATTTCCAGCCCTACAAATGTACAGTTTTGTACACTTATAGCTTGGAAGAGACCCTAAAATTATCTTGCCAATTATCCATTAAACCCTCAAATTGGTCATTAGTAGAATCTTGAGGAAAGAGCAGCAAGTGTCGGGACCGCTTAGGAAGAAAAATGAGAAACCAAGAAGGCCCACTGGAGACTGTTTATTCAGAGACTCACAAACACACAGAAGCTTTGCCATGAGGTCACCTTCCCTTATCTCTGCGCAGCTGATGGAATATACACATCTGTCAGAATTCTTCCCCAGCATCTGCAAGTCAGCTGGAAGCCAAGTCACAAATAGGTCCACAATTAACCCGAGAAATAAGTGCCTTTGCTGCCTTATCTCCCTACCACCCTCATTTCTCCAGTGATGTGAAAGCGAAAGTCCTCTGGAGCTAAGGGGGAGGTTCCGCAAGGAGCAGAAGGCACGAATGTTAGGCTAACTCTTTCTTTCTGGAGGAGGAGAGGAAAGAAGACATGACTTGGTGTGAACTCCAAATTTAAGAGGCAGCACTCCTCCAAGATTCACCTCAAAAGCTTTTCAAATGCTTACTGTGGAAAAGTCTTGTCAAGGATGGTCTCTTACTTTTAATTGGAATTTCCTTCTCGGCGGTCACTGGAAAATTACAAATCTTGGGAATTTTATTTTGGCCCGTTTCTGTGGAACTTTCATTGCCAAAGGAGACTGTATCAGACAAATCATATTTAACAACGTGTGTGGTCCAACCCTCCGAATTTCTGGTGTGCCAGTTCTGTTGGCCTTGGGGGGATTTCTTCGCCTTCACTGGGAATAGACACCAGGAGCTCCCTGAGAGCTTTTTGCTGAAGCCAGACAGGGTTATGAGATGAGGCCTCCCCCTTTTATAAGCAACGACTCATGTGTACACATAAAGAAAGATAAAATCAGCTCCACGCCCAGTCTTATGAGAAAAAAATAGAAAAATCTCACAGAGAAGGGTGAACATAGCATCAAAGGTGGCCGAGGGTTTCAGTGAAGCTTCCTGCCTTCCCTTAGTAATGCTATTAGCTAACATGTTTTGCTACCTTACCCAATGACACACACTGGTCCAAGTACTTTGAATGCGTCAACATTATTTTAATCCCCAAAATAAGTCTGTAAGGCTGATGCTTTTATTCTTTTCGCTTGGCAAATGAGGGAACTCAGGCATAGAGAAGTGAAGTAACTTTCCGAAGTAACACAGCCATAAGTTTCAAAGCTGAAATTCAAAGCCAGATAGGCTGGCTCCAGCACCCAGGCTTTTACCCACTGAGCCACACTGCCCCATCAGCAGCAGGGAGGAGGTGGGGCTGACTGAGGGACGAGTGCATGGCCATCTATAGTTCTCTGAAGACTGGTGGGCTAAGGAGACCTTAGCGTAGGGGTGGGGAACATTTTCATGTTGGAAGGTGGCATAAATTTAGCTGTAATCAAATAAGGCTGCACTTAGGAAACTTCAAGAAGATATACTTAAAAATCTATATTATTTTGTAAAAATCTAACTACTATGTACTATTAACTTCAAAAAATGAAAACTGTTTGTTAATTTTAAAGTTAACTAACATTTCAGTGACTACGTTGCGTCTGCTTTTTGTTGGAAAGCATTTGAATATTTGCTTGCAGCATGGAGGTCCGCAGTTTCAGTTGATCCTCTAGATGGGTATCAGTCATTTGTGACCTTAACGGCATCTTGATTTGGGTTTGGTAGGAGAATGTAGCAATATATTCACAGCAAAAAGTGGTTGAAAAGCAAGAAAGCATTTTTCCAACATGTTGCCGAAGGTGTGTGTATTCTACTGCATTTTTCCATATTTCAATTGGATCTTTCTTAGCATCAAACAATGACTTTAAAATGTCATCTACTGAGAGCTCAATCAATTCTATTGTAGTTCTTTAGATGCCTTGGTGATACCAACCAGGTGAGGCTGAAATGCTAATTTGAGTGTGATGTCATGATTCTCAAAATCAGTGAACCTTTCATTGTATTCTCCAACTAATAGGTCTATGACAGCTGTGCATTCTTCAAATGATTCGCATATATCATCCTGCTCATCAATGACCCTTGCTAACTGGAGAAAATGTTCATCTGAAATTTCTTTTTGAAGAAGAAGAAGTGTTTTGAAGAAAAGTTAGCTTTTTTTTTGAAATGCTTGGATTTTTTGCCACATATCACATATAGACTTAGTTTTACCTTGCAAAAAAAATTCAAATTGTTTTGATTTGACATGGTATCACGCAGAAATGCTGCATTCCTATAGAAATCTAATGTCAGTAATTCACACTGCTTATTCTGTCCTTCATAAAATTTAACTATCTGTTCTCACAGAGATAAAATTTTGACTAACACCTGTCCCTGTGAGAGCCAATGCACTTTAGAATGATATGGCAAATCCACACTGAATACCTCATCAACTTTAGTATATTACAAAACCGACTATGCCATGTTGCATTTGCATGAATATAGTTAAAATAACAGTACTTACAACTTATTGCAAAGTGTCACTTAAAATAGTAGCTTTAGCACAGAGATTTTTCTGATGCAAGGTACAATGAAAAGAAATGAGAACATCTGGATCTGTTAATACTTTTTTTATCTGTGTAATAAACCCTTCCTGTTTTCCTGTCATGGAAGAAGGTGCACCAACTGTATATACGCTCACTAAATTTACCAAATTCAGTCCAACTTCACAATATTTATCTTGAAAGTTGTTGAAGGTATCTATTCCCTGTGTTCTGTTCACAAGAGTGCCCAAAGCTAGTAAGTCTTTGTAGCAAAGAAAATCTTCTTTTATGACCCCAAATGAAGTATAAAACCTGCACCAAGTCAGTAATATCAGTTGATTCATCCAAAGCAACTGAATAATATGTATTTTCCTTTTGAAGTATTGCACAAAGTCGTTCTGTTAAGTTGAAGCCTAATTCATGCTGCTGATCAGTTACAGGTCTCCTTGAAAGAGGCAGTTGTTTGTACTCTGAAACATTATCTGGGTCTAAGCACCCTACAACTTCAACAATGAATTCTTTCATAATTTCTACATCACTGAATGGCTTCCCTTTTTCCTGCGTATATAAGCTATTTTCCAAGTTGCTTCAGTGGCGTTATTTCCAGGTCTTATTGCTGCTTGAAAAAACTGTCTTTGCTTTTGCTTTTCATCTTTTTTAATTTCTGCAATACAATCTTTTGTGCCTCTCCCTCTAATTTAAAGTATTTGTGGTCCTTATCAGTGTTACAATGCTGATGAGTGTTGAATTTCTTTAATGTTGATATTGCATTATCACAAAGCAAGCAAATCATCTTCTCTTTAGCAGAAAGAAGATAGTATTGCAATTCCCAATCCTCATTAAAATATCTGTTTTCTTCCTTCAGTGTTCTCTTGGTCTTCTTTGACATGATGGGCTGTTAAGTAGACAGAATTAAGAAGTACTGTCGAGCTGTGCAACTATTCACAAATTCCATGTTAGACAGAAACATGGTGCACCGTTACCAAAAGCTGATAACAGACTGGTGTGCTCGACCCCCATAAACTCTCGCCAACCAGCCTCGTGTGCTAGTGGCACCAGTCGGGCAGGGGAAGTTAGAACTAAATCACGAGTGTAGGAGCCGTCAATTTAGCCGTTATGGCTGAATAATGTTCTAATTGTGCCAGTCAGTCTGGGTGGATAATTTTGTTGAAACTTGTTTATTCTTTGGTAGTTTAAATACATTCATTTAAAAAATAAAATACAAATGTAAAAGACAAACAAAAATGTATTAGTAAAAATAAAAGGATTTGTTCTATAAAATTTGGATTCAATCAAAAGGCCGCACTTAAAGACCTAGAAGGCCTCATGTGGCCTTAAGGCTGCAAGTTCCCCATCCCTGCCTTAGTGCTTTCTTCCCACATCTCTGGTCAGCTGAACAAGGGAAGGTGCAAAACACTATCAACTACTGAAGATTTCAAGAATCCTTAACTTGCAAAAATGTGTGCAGGAGAATATGAAGATTTATTTTCTTCTATTTCTGTTTTCTCTGCCTTCCCCACCCCAGCTCTTCTAATTTTGTTACTTTCCACATAGTCACAAACATTTGTCCAAATCAAATATATTTAAGAACATCTACAACACCTAAATAGATGTACACGCATTCGCACGTACACACCCTGCAAAGAAATTCAAAACGTGTTTCATATTTTTGAAAGTGGTAATTTTTCCATTTTTTAATAGAATTGGCTTCAGAATTGAACATAAACTTAAAATTCATTTAGTCCAATAGGTCTCAACTGGAAGCAATATCATTCTCCAAATAATTCTCTCAAGGGCTCTGGGTTTTTACAATGGTTGAGGGTGGGGTGTGGTGCTACTTGTATTTAGTGGGAAAGGGCAGCAACATTAAATATCATATAATGTGAGGGACAGTACCTCACAACAATAGCTTTTTCTGCCTAAAATGCCAATTGTGCCCCCACTGATAAACATTAACTCAAGGTCAAAACTTCCTTTTTACAATTGGGAAACTGAGTCATAGAGAAATGGAGAACCTTAGAAAAATAAAGGTCACTTAGATAGTTAATAGCACAGCCTGAAGTTGAATCTAGATTTACATGGTTCTTAGAAAGGGCTCTATGGACCAGATGGTCCATGGAGGTCAAAACTATTTTGATAATAATATCAAGACCTTATTTGATTTTATCACTATCATTCTCTCACAGAGTATACAGTGGAGTTTTCCAGAGGCCACATGATATGTGATGATATTGTGTAATGAAATGTGTCAACATTTATAAGATCTGTGAGCAAATATTTTCTGAGTGACAAATATATGATGTTACAGATTCATGCTTAAAAGATGCTTAAAAGATCCATTAAACTTGTAAGAGGACCAATGGATTTTATTGTAACTATATACAAAGAATTCATTGACAGGATTTAAGATTTCACTTTGCAATTAACATGTAAGAAACTATCATTCACTGAGTTTTAGCATAGTATCAAAGATGAATATCCACAATTACCTGAGCAGGCTACTAAAATGTCTTCCTTTTTCAACTACAAATTTGTAGAAGGCCAAATTTCCTTGATAACACTTCAACCAAAACAGCATGTTACAATGGATTGAATGCAAAAGCAGACAGGAGAATCCAGGTGTCTTCTGTTAAGCCAGACATTGATGAGATTACAAAATTGTAAAGCAATGCTAGTCTTCTCATAACAATCAATTTCGATTTGGAAAATATACTTATTATTCACAGGAATGTTATGTATATCAGTGTGCAATGAGTTTGTTAGTTTTAAAATGAATTAATAAATGTACAATTGAATTTTCAGTTTTGATTCCTAATATGATAAATATCAATATATATCATGCACATAAATACAAGCTATTTGAGGCCAGTAATTTTAAGGGGATAAAAGGCATCTAACAATAACATATTTGAGAACTGCTGCCCATATGTTATGTTGTAACATACCCATATGGCTAAGTCTGATTTTCCAGGGTGAAACCAGGACATCTATTTTTTAAATTACTCTTTAGATGACTCTGATGCAGATACTAGCTTGAAAACCATTGAATCAGAGTACCTCTTTGTTGAAGAAAGTCCCATTCTAGTGTTGAGCTGTAGGAACAGTGCTAGGATCAAGGGCAGTTCGTGACAGGCTTATTGGGGACTTCAAGGATGCTGCTGGCTCTACATCAACAAGGAGCAGACATAAATTACCCAAAACTGGGGGATAAGGAAGCACCCAACCCAACTCCTGATCAGTCTTAACCAAG